>JARWLC010000004.1:16582035-17039535 GCA_033318265.1 Phyllotis vaccarum | reverse complement strand
GGATCTAGTCAGTGACGGTAAATAGCTATTCAAATCATTAGGTGAAATGCTGGAGGAAGAAGAACCTGGGGAGATCTGTAATGGCCAGAGCAGGCAGACGGCAAGCAAGCCTGCTGATCAATCCTAATAGATGAAGAGAAAGTCACCAGGAAGCAGCACGGTCCTGATGGGAAGCCCCAGGAAGTTCACACCACCTGTACAATATTCTTGCCCAAAACCAAACCCAAAGTTAAACAACTCTAGAATCCACCAACTTAAAACACAGAGAGACATGTTGGTTGGTATCACATGAATGCAACTGGCAAATCCCAGGATGAGGGAAATCCCTCGGGACAAAGGATGTACAGTTTCTTCCACAAACTTCAAGAGGGAAGAAAGTAGGTAGGCACGGTGACGCGTGCTGTTCTCTCAGTATTCTAGAAGCTGAGGCACCAGGGCCCCATGAGCCCAGTGATTTAAGGCCAGTCTTGGAAATATAATGAGAGCCCGCCTCAAGGAAGAAGAGGAAGGGGGAGGAAGAAGTAATCTTTTGGAAAAGGAAACATAGGCCACATGAGTCCCAAGGCTGGATCTTGGTTAAAACCCAACTTCAGCAGTTAAGGGCACTGGCTGCTCTTCTTAAGGATCTGGACTTGATCGCCAGCATCCATTGGGCAGCTCACGACCATCAGTAACTCAAGTCTCAAGCGATCCAATGCCCTCTTCTAGCCTCCAAGGGCACGTCATGTATGTGGCGCACAGATAAACACGCAGGCAAAACAGCCATACACTGAAAACAATAAAATAATTATAATAATAAATAAAAACACAACAGGGAAATTTGAACACTGGGAAGTGAATTGGCAAGAGTAAAAAATTAGAGTTGGTTTCCATCGGGTGAAATAATAGTATGTCATGGTTAGGTTGTGAATCTTCACTTTTAGGAATACATATTTCTGAAATAGTCATGAATGAACTGATTTAATTTCTATAGTTTGCTTCCAAAAAATTCTGAAAGTGGGAAATGGGAGAATACAAAATAATATTGGACATGTGTTAATGATTGTTGAAGCTAGATAACAGACCTGTGGAGATTTAAATAAATATGTATATATATGCATATACACATATGTGTATATATTTGAAATTTTTAAGAATAAATTTGTTTTTATTTTATTTTATGTGCTCTTAACTGCTGAGCCCTCTCTCTATTCCAAAGTTATTTTCTTTTTTTAAACAAATAAACCCAAGCCACCTCAATATTTTCCCAAACTATTTACCACAAGTAGACTCTTCATTGTTGGAAAGAATGAAGCTCTCCCCACCCTAAATAGGGCACACATGAAGTCAGGGAGAACCCCAAAGGGCAGGCTAAAACACAGGTTACTATGAAGGTTCATCCTTTTCTCCAGACAACACTGCTCCATTTGACACCCTTTAAGCCAGGAAAGCTATGTCTTTGCCTCGATTTGGGTTAAGAACTAGAGCTTGCAAAGGCTCCTGGGTTGGAGCCAAGACTGAAAGAGGTGGTCAGCTGACCTGTCTTCTTTGTAGGGCATTGCTCAAGTCTGGGGTCAAAGATGGTTCCAGAGAGATGGGTCCATCACCGAAGTGAGAGTTCTCTCTTGAGAGCTAAAGGTTTTGAGAACCGACCTGATCTAGCATCTTCTTCTTGGGGCTCCAGGGACCTTACATCATGGGAAGAACTGTTCAGACCCGTCTCCCCCACTGAACATTCACAAGGCACATGCCCATCTTCCTCCCGGGCCAGCCACACCCCTTTCCTCCTCAAACTCCCTTGTCATCTTCACCCTCTAAACTCCGTCCTCCATCCCACCAGCCACCAGTTCAGGGTCCAAGAGAAGGACAGCTTTTATGTGGCTTGTAAAATTCTATTATATCTGTGTTCAAAAGCTAGCAGCTGAGAAACACTGGTAATAAGCGTGTTATTAAGCGTGTAAATACACTTCCACCCCAGGGCTTCCAAGGGGCGGGGCCCGGTCCAGAGCCAGGGTGTCTTCTTTGCACACACAAGCCCCTTTCCACCTGTCCTCGCCAGGCCTGGAACTCGGCAGCGAGGCTCAGTCTCCTCCCCGCTCCAGCCACCTTCGCCCTGCAGAACCCTGAGTCTTGGAGAAAGGGGGCGGGGGAGAAGACCACAGAAAAAAAACATTAGGAAAAAAACTCCCACCCAGAGAGCATTCTTTCTGCAGCACTCAGGAAAAAGGATGTCTCACAGGGGACGGGAAGGCGAAATTTTTTCACATCCAAATGGATTGCAATTTCCCCCCATTTAGCACCTGAAGGTAATTAGCTCGAAGAGACTGCCGGGTGCGAAACACGTTCACGGAACATTAACTCTCACACATTCTCCAGTTGCAGGGAATTAATAGGAAAGATTAAAGTTTAAAGAGAGCAAAATGCCATTACCTCGCCAGCCACCTCTCTCCGCGGCAGTATCCAGCCCCTGAAAACCTCCGGCCACCGCCTGGGCCAGGGACTCAGGTCTTAGCCTCCAGCCTGGCTGTCCCAGACATCTAAGTGTGTCCATCAGTAGGGTCGGCATGCGTTCATGTGCATGCACGCATGCGTGTCAAACAGGGCCATTCTGACCTCTCACAAGGCCAGTGGGACTGACCCCTCTCCCACTCCCTGAATTTGGAATGGATAGAAACAGCTGTATTCTCCTACAGGTCAACACCTGGCATAGAGGCGTGGTCTAGGAGAAGAGGTATGTTGAGAAGGGTCATTAGTGTGGGTTAGTCCTGAGATCTGAGTATAGAGAGTGACACCTGCCAGCTTGACCAGCAACAGAGGGATGGGGGGGGGGGGTTGTCACTCCCACCTTGGGTAGGCACAGAACACCTGAGCCAGGCAGTGCAGGAAGATGCTGCATGGCCTCCACTCTCCCTATACACATGTGCACGCGCTCTGCCACCCGTTATTACACAGGTGACCTTTGCACTCTGTGCGCCTTTTTTTTTTTTTTCAAACTTTATGGAGGTTTCAAATTCTAAAGGTTTCTATGTTGCTCGAGGATTTTAGGAAAAGCTATGAGACACAGAGAAGGGAGAGAGAGTGGGAGAGAGAGTGTATGTGAGAGGGAGAGAGAGAGGGAGAGAGAGGGGCAGAGGCAGGCAGGAGAGAGAGCGCGAGATGAAATTGAGACATGGAAGAATTTATTGCCCAGAAAATTCCATTCTGCTATCTGATTCAAAAAGTCCAGTCCCCCCAGCTTCGGAAAATCTATTTTCCACATTTTAATACCCTGCAGAACAGTCCTCATAACTCATCCGAGTGTGTTAAGCACAGTTTTATTAGATCTGAAACAAATTTTGGTGGGGAGATACTATAGGTCATTAACCATGGAGTAATTTTATCCTTGTTTCCCTAATGATGCCATAATGGCGAGCGAATTTCTTAACTAAAGACCAAAGAACATTTTGAAGGTCAGTTTCATCTGTGAGCTCCTTCAAGCGCTTCTCAGAGAAGATTGGAAAACTCGCCGATTTTTTGAAGAGTCATTAATAATGTGAAAGCTGAAAGCACCCTCCATTTGCGTTCCTGCTTTTTACCTTTTAATTTTATATCGTCCCCGCTCAGAGCCCTGCTCCCACTCCCTCACCCTCCTCTGGACCTCCCGCCCGCCTACCCACCCCACACAGGAACAAGGATGCTGGGGACCAGGTACCAGGCTGCCTGTTGTCTGGAAGGTGGGGGCTGTATCCAGGAGGGCAAAAGGCCTGGAGAGACCAGAGGTACCCCTCTGGTGTGAATGCCCCTTCCCCAAGATGGTGGGGGGCATCTCGGCCTTTCCATGGCAGGTGCACTGTGTGAGGATGTTGTTATAGGCCTGGAGTGTGGGAATGCACCCGCATGCAAGTGTGTGTTGTGGGATATTGAAGTCTCTGTGTTGCATATACATATTTAGACCAAAGGTAACTCAACCATCTGTAGGCAGGAAAGATAAATGCAATCAAACACTTGGTCTAGCTGTCTGGTCAGTGGGCATATGAGGAAGTTTTAATCTGTTGATAGGATGGGGGGAGGGGTGTCTCCCAACACAAGTGGATATCATGTGGCCTGCCTTAGATGCTTGGCATGTTGTAAGGGGTTCAGGGTGTGTGTGTGTGTGTGTGCGCGCGCGCGCGCGTGCGTGTGCACACTCTAAGGAATTAAGCTCAAGGTAAGAACTCCAAGGTTCCTCTCTACTAGTGAATATCTAGGCACAAGGTGGTGACTTTTCTCCCACACACCTCACTTTGCTCTGCTCACCCCCTTGTTCCCGAGGCCCAGAATTCCTCATTTCCCCCACTGCATGTATTTCATGTCTCCAACACCTAGCAACTTGGACACCCAGGCTCTACTCCTGAGACCCCCCCCCCCCCGTCTTATTCCTCCCCGCCCATCAGAAGGATGTCATTGCAGGGTGCCCAGCCTGGAGCCTGGAAGGGGCAGCGCTTCTGTGTGCATGGGTTTGGGGAGGAGGGGGCGGTGTGGTGACACTCTGTGCTCCCAGATGTGGTGGCAGCGATAATTCCAATTTTATGCCTTTGTTATGGCTTTAATCACTTTCTTTATGCGTTTTGTTCCAGCGATCAGGGAGAGACACCTGATAGGCAAAGAGGATACCAGGGGAACCATTTTTATTTGGAATGTGGTGAGAAGTCTAATTAGAATCTGAATTCTGCTGAGCCTTGAAATGGCCAGCACTTTATCCTGATCGCCTTAGATATTGTTTCGAGTCAATCATCTGTCATGGTGCGCAGGCGAGCCTCTGTTCACGCCACACTCGCTCCTGCTGCAGGCCTGGCCGGGGGCACTCGGGGGAAGGGGGGAGAGGCCACCCTCCTCATTGGAGGCCCATCTCTTCATCTTCCTCAGGGCCTCTTTTTGTATGGCTCCCCCCACAAGGTCTATCATACTGTGATGCCAAGTCTGAGCTCATGACCGCAGGTCCACCAGAGAGGGTGTAGAGTGGGGTTGGGATGGGGCCCAGTTCCTTTGAGGTCAGTATGCTTGGGGCTCCTAGCATACTGACCTCATCGCCACCTCTTCGTCCATGGCCCACAGTTACTCTCTTGTCTCCTCACTGTTCCCCAAACATACTGTGCCTCTTCCACCTGCTCATTGCCAAGTCCTACATGCCCCAGCCCTGGCCACAGGTTCAGCTCCACATCTACTCCAGTCTCATGCTGGGATGCTGCACCTGCTTAGGATTTCTGCTGACCATTAAATGTTCAATTCTTTCAGGAAGCCCTCCCTGACTACCTAAACTCACAGTGTCTGAGTTCCCTGAAAGCAAAACCATCCCCTGCACGCTCTTCAACTGAACGTGCTATCCAACCTGTAGGCATATTCTTATGCCAGACTGCTGTTTGGACTCCAGCCTTTACGTAGTTTCCAAATGGACTCTTTTGATGTCTCTCTCTGTCATTGTGGCACTTTGAGATTTGTGCGTTTTTCTCAAAGGCAAAGTTACATTAGAAATAAAGGTTAAAAATAAAAGCTGGGTGTGGTGGCTGAAGCTTGTTGGCCTGGCATTCTAGAGGTGGAGACAGGTGGGTCTCCAGAATCTCAAGGCCAGTCCGGTCTCTAGAGCAAGCTCTAGGGTATCCAGAGATGCATGGTTGACTGCCTAAAACACACATGCACAGACTCATATGCACACACACGATAACTAAATATTATTCTTATTGATAATTTCATCTCCTTAACCCTGAAAGTCTAACTGTCTTTCCCTGTCTCCTGCTCCTTCACAAACTATTAGCATGGAGGACCAGGGACAGTGAGTGCTCATCATCACCTAGAAAACAACCACCACCACGACTAACCAACCAAACACAAACTCAGCAAGGATTATTGGGGCTTCCTCATCCTTCATCACACACATTTAGTGTGTGGCACTGTGAATAATTGTGATTGGGGATGTAGTGCTTCTAGTCAGAAGAATGGAGCATATTCTGTGAGCAATGTCACTGTGAGGGGTGGCCTGGATGGTTGGTTGGTGGATCCTTGAAAGACCCAAAGAAATTAGCGCCATATGGTAAGTAGTGTTGGTTGAGGTGCTTAATGTCCAACTAGCTAGTGTGCCCCTCAGAGTGATGTTCCCCCTAATGGTCAATGACATCATAAGCTTATGGTGGCCACTGTCCTCTACAGATTGTTGACATGACAGCCATGCCAGTGGTCATTATAGCCAGACCCTCCTATGCAGAGACACATAGACTTGAAGGGTCCCCGGAAGAGCATTCTTTAAGAAAACATTAATTGTGTATTGTGTACATGCATTGGAGGACAGGGAATAATTTTCAGTAGTCACTTTTGAAAATAGTAGTCATGTATGGGTGCTAGGGATCAACTTTGTGTGCTTAGGCCAGTATTCTTACCCACTGAGCTATTTCATTAGCTCTAGAAGATCCTTCTTGACCATGGCCCATTAGGACTTCAAACCAAATGCTTTCCTGACTCATTCATTTCTGGGTACTTTCCTTCCCTATCTACCCCTCAGCACTCCCTGACCCGATCTCTACATGATCAGAGGACGTAGCTCCAGGTATGATCTAGCAAATCATGGGACCAATGGCCAGGACTGGGGGGAGTGGTCTATAGAGGGCCCCACCAGGACTCCCATCCCACTATTTCCTATAGCCCTTAACCAAGATGGCTAAGAGACTCAAGGGTAAGTTTTTGAATGGGAAATTGCAATCATCCATTAACACCTTGGTAAAATTTAGTATATCAGCTGATGTGTAGGCACATGATTAATATGGGTCAGTTGATAAGGGGTCTGGGCCCCTGTAGGAAGGAGCAGGGGCCCTAATATACATGTCCTACCCTTGTAGAAGAGCTGGCTGTAGGTGGGGTGGGAAGATCACGCTAGCCCCATCTGTATGAGCAAAGAATAGACGGCTCCAGCACAGGGGCCACATTGGCAGGCAGGGATCTTGTGAGTGGGAGGCCAGAGGCGCCAAAGCTGGTGAAGGCCTAGCCTCTCCCCATCTCAGACACCCTAGAGGCTCTGTCCTCTCAATACAGAGCTTGGCTGCTGTGGGGGTAGATGAAAAGGAGAAACTGTTGGATAAAAAGAAATTTGAAAAAAAAGTAAGTGAAATATTCAAACTGGAAAGTGATATTATAGAAACTGCAGCCCACGGCTCAGTGCATTCAAATTTATTCAAACTCGGTGCCTGACAGTGATGGATGCAGCAGCTTTTCCTACAATATGGAGAAGGCGCGGGGGCATTTAGGACTGCAGGTTCCCTCCGGGAGGGTGGGGGGCCCACACCACCTCCCATGCCTTGCTCCTCCTAAGTGGAAAGCAAGGTTCTGAGTCCCAACACCTCTTCTCTCTGAATCCCAAGACACTTCCTGTACCCCTGGACTCTACAGGCCCTGAGGGACCCCAGGGCATCACAAGCCCAAGTGCTTGGGGTCTAACTAAGAACAAAAGTAGCAGACAGTAGGGGAGAGATTTCCAGTGTCAGGGGAGAAGATGACCAAGTGTATCCAGGAGAAGTCTGGACACAGGTACATCTACATCACAGAAAGGACATGAACCACCAGACATAGCGGCACACACCTATAATCCCAGCAGATCAGAAATCCAAGGCCAGTCTGACTCACCATAGTAAGACCCTGTCTTTGAGATCCAAGGGTCTTGGGGCTCCCAAGTTAAGAATCAGTCCCTCTGGCTGATTCTGATTTTCATCCCCAGCCCTTGTTGACCACCGTTAGGAGAGACAATAATAAACAGTAAGTCTGGGCCTTGGTCTGTGCGGTGGGCAGGGGATGGAGACTGTGTACACCTTGCCTCAGGGCCTTCTGTATCCTGGAATCCGTGGTGCTCAGGAATCTCCTCCATCAGCTGCTTCCCCTCCATTGGCACCTCTCTTCCTCAGGATGGCAGGCTTCGTGTCCAGCTTCCAGCCCTGCTGAGCACATTTGACACTGAGGCCTTACTAGAATTCACTCCCCTCAAGGCCTTTGAGTCTTTGTACATTCTTATTCTTCCTAGGTTCCCTCCCAGCGGAGCAGACAGTAACAGCTTCACCTTCAGCCCTTGCCTTCCTGACCTTCAGTCCTCATCTCTAGCAGGACATGGGGCCTCTGGTCCTTGCAAAGCTTCCTCCCTGTCAGTGATCCAAAGCCAGTGTGCTCAGAGGCTACTATGAGTCCCTTCTATGACCACATTTTGCAAATGACCCATCATTCTGTCACAGAAATCTGCAGCCCCTGTTCCTTCCCCCTTAATTCCTACCTTTAAGCATTGAACCAATTCAGAGACACTTCCTGATGTCTGCTTTGCTTGTTAGATTTTGTTTTGTTGAGATAGAATCTCATGTAGCCCAGGCTAGCCTCAAACTCAATGTATAGCCGAGGATATCCTTGATTTTCTGGTCTTCCTGAGTTCTGGGATCATAGGTTCACACCACTGGGCCTGGTTTGTGTGATGCCAGAGACTGACCCCAGGGTTCTGTGTATTCGAGTCAAACACTCTGCAACTCACCCAATCCCCAACTCTTCTCTGCATCCACCTTAGTGTCCCCATCTCCAGTGTTCCCGTGAAAGCCCTTGCTGAAGCTCTCCCCGGCCACTTCAAGAACCAGTACACTTGCAGTGCGCTTTCCATGTGCCAGTCACCAGGTCAAGCATCTTTCTTTACCTCCAACTTCCACTTTCTTCAGCTGGTTTCCACTTTGCTGCCAGATCAATTTTCCTAAAGGACAGCTCTTATTATTTCACTTTCCTGCTCAAAAACTCTCCATGGCTCCCCATTGCCTACTAAATAAAGCACAAACTCCTTACTCTGGTGTTCACAGCCCTTTGTGATCTGGCTCTTGCCTGGTCCTCTCATGGAGCCTACTCATAATTCTCCTTCAGTTCCTCTCAGGCAGTTAAACTGGGCTCACAGCAATTGCCCACTTCCCCGTACTCACTCACCTTCTTCCTCACCTGCATCACCTTTCTTCTGGACCAGCATCCCCCTCCAACAACCAACTTAACTTGCTTATAAGGACTGAGGCAAGCCAAGCCATTTTCTGAATATTCCCTGTAGCTATCCTCTATACTTAGGTCCCCACACCCCCCCCACACACCCCCGCCAAGGGGTGGGGGATACAGCTGCTGCAATGGCTATTGGTCTGATTCCCCTCTCTATTCCCTAAGGAACATACAGAACCAGGGACTTTCTGGTTCTGATCTTAGTTCGTGTTAATCATTGCTTGTACGGCTGCCTTACAGTTCTCTTGGCTGGAAATGTCTTCAGAATATGGTCTGAGCCTTCCTATGCTCCCTTCAGCTCCTACCCCAGACACTCAGCTACACTTACTGAATAAGTGAATGAATGAATGAATGAATGAATGAATGAATGAATGAATGAGCCAACACAGCAGAGTTTGCTGGAATCTAGCTATGTGACTGGGACTTGGCTCTTCTGAGCCTCTTGTTCTGGACAGTGACCACTGAAGAGTTTCTTGTCATTACACCCAGCTCTCCTGACATGTGTCCAGGTGAGCTGGGACATGTGTGTGCAGGCTGTATGACAGGTGTGTCATCCCTACAGAGCGAGAGGGAATCGTGGCAGAGTTCAGCCTCCGAAGCTCATCCATCAGTGGGCACTTACTGACAGCTCCTGAGAGCCAGCCTGGACTCCGCCGGCTGGGGGCTGAGCGAGGGAGGCCAGACTTGTCCTCTGGGGGATTCGAAGTCAAGTTGATCCTTGCTCACTGTTCCCCACGGGGACTCCAGGGACTGTAGTAGTACTGACAGGCAGACTGGAGATAGAGGGTCCAGGGGCGGGAGTGGGGGGCTTTTCTCCCTGCACCTCAAGATGCTGCCTAATGCAAAAGTGGCTTCCATTCTTAGGGGTAAGCCCTTATTACACTGTCTAAAATGAGTTCCTTCTCTGCCTTTGGCAGATTCCTCACTTTAGAGTCCAGAACTGCACAGCTTAAACCGGGTGAATGGTTGTGAAGGCATATCACAGTTAACTGGATAGATGAGTAAATGGGCAACTCACTAAGCACATGAACAAGCAACAGACTGAGCAGATTGGCACAAATAACACTGGCCCACATTTACTGAGCACCTACTGTGTATCCTGCTTTCCACATTATAACTAGCCGCGCTCGGATCCCGTTGATGAAATGGAAACTGAGGTTCAGGAAGATGAACTAGCAAGTGTGACTGCACCCACTGTACCAGATGCCTAGGCCACCGCCCCCTTCAGCATGATCACCGTCTTCCCACACCTCGCCCTTTGCGGGTGGAGGAGCAAGTGAATCAGACTCCTGGCAAGGAGGCCCCTAGATGGCTTGGGAGTCCTGTAAGGCCCCCCCCCCCCCCGTCCTCACTGGCACAAGTGATGGGGAGTCTGGGCTGCTGGGGGGTGTGGGACACAGCAGAGAAGCCTTTGTTCTCCAAGACTGGTCTTCACTGCCCCTCTTGGCCCCTGTGCCTTTGAGGAGAGAGTGACACTAGACTGGCGACAGCCTGGGAGGGAGACTCGGGGTGCTAGGGCGCCCCCTCCCGCCGCGGCCACCCCTCCTGGCCACGTACAAACAAGCGTGCTAAACTCCGGGAGATTTACAGCGGGCGGCTGGGCGGCGCGGGCCCCCGGCCGCCGGTGAGATATCTCCAAACAGCGCACTAACCACTTTCCATTTTATACCTCACCAGCTTTATAGCATCTTAAGGATTTCTGTGCACGGCTGGCTTCCCGCCCAGGGAAAAAACCCAGCCTTGTAAATAAATACTAAATATATATGAACAGAGACGACAGCAAGCGAGGCGGAGGAGGGGGATGAGGGGAGCACGGGACGGGGGTGGCGGGGACCCAGGGTCCTGTGACCGAGAAGGAGGAGGAGGCATGAGTCCGCTGGGGTGTCCGAGACAAAGGCAGAGAGGGAAAAACACGACAGGTCGAGTGAGGGAAACTGAGATAGCAAGGGAGGTGGAGGGCTCCAGGGGAGATGGAGGCTAGGTGGAAGTATCACAGACAGAAGAGGAACGAGGGGGGGGGGGGGGCAGGCTGCTAAAAGCTTGAAGAAAGGAAGAGGTCCCACAGCACCTAGGGCCTGGGGCTCAGCCATGGGCTACCCTGCCCTGTAGGTGTGTGTATTGTGAGTGTTTGTGTGCACAGTGTGTGCGACCAGACCGCGTCATGATGTAAAGAATTTGTGTCTCTCTGTGTACACTCGTATATGCAAGCATGTGTGCTGCTGGGGTATTTGTCCAGGGAAGGATTGTGTCAGAAGGAGGTTGGGTTTTGGCAATTGGCAGGCAGGTTGTCTCTAGTATGTGGTGGCCTTCTGGGTTAGCATAAATTAAATTGAGGGTTAAGCTCCTGTGGTGTTTGGAGTGTAGAGCTGACTGTGTGTGGGTGTGTGGGTGTGGAGGGGGGTCGTCAGCGATGCCAATAGATTCCTTCAAGTGTCCTGAAAGTGAGGGCTTGGAAAAAGTATGGGTAGTTAGACATCTAATCCAGGTAGGATGTAAAGCAGGTCAGTGTTGGATCTGAAAGCAAGTGCCCATTGTGCATCTGGGGGCTGACAAGATAGTCACACAACCCCCTCCCTGCTTCTCTCTTTGAGTTTTTTTTGGGGGGGGGGTGTTTCCAGAAGGCTCTGGAACCTGCTCATCATTGGCCAATAGGGAGAGGGTTCTGGTGCTAACTGAACCCTCTGTATCATTCCTGACCCACCCCTGAGGTCTGTGGACAGGAACTAGTCAAATCAGGGCAAGAGAGACTCCCCTTTCCCTTCTCAGGGGACCCAGCCATCCCTTCTTGTCCCCTCCTTGTCTTCCATATTAAGTATTCAAACCTCATTTACATTCTTATTTTTCAATTTGCTGCCACAGTAGTTTAATTTATTCGATATAATTTCTTTTTCTGAGGGGACATTAATCATTGCCCTGTGCTTTTGGGCGCCTGTGGGATCTCTGCGTGTATATGTGTGTGTGCGTGTATGCATCTGTGTGTGCGTATGCATCCACTCTGGGGGGAGCTGTGTGTATCTGCGCATGCATCTGCATTCCTGTTTATCCATACTTTGTGTGTGTGTGTGTGTGTGTGTGTGTGTGTGTGTGTGTGTGTGTGTGTGTTGTGTGAAGGCGTGGGACTTGATGAGAGGATTTTAGGAGTGTGAGACAGGGCAGGTGTGTATGTGTGTGTGTGTGGGGGGGGGGTGAATTCCATTGGCAATCTGCTTTGGAGCCTTGCTAGCCATTCCACGATAGCAACAGGAAGGAGATGGAGTAGGAAGAGTGGGAAACAAGAGACACATGTCATAGGAGCCCTGGCCCTCATGGGACTAAATCTAAAGAATCTACCTGCCTCAAGGGTGGGTTCTTTCTATGTTCCCTGCCTCAGCCTGGCTTTCCTTCTCAGACCATGAGCCCTGACAGCTGAAGCTAGAGATCCTTGTTAGAATCCATGATGATTCAAGTAGTGAGGAAGACAGTGGTGACAGGGACAAGGAGCCACAGAAAGATATCGCAGAGCTGGGGAGGCCCCCAACTCCCAGGGAAGAAAGAAAGAGCAGGTAAAGAGAAGCGGGAGAGAGAGAGAGAAGTGGGAGGGCCAGCAGGGTCTCAGCCCATGAAGTCTCTGGAAGGGGAGGAAGGGGGTGAGGGAGACTCTTGCATCAGCCCAGTCATGGCTCAGAGCCTCTGGTGGGGGTGGGGGTGCCTGAGAGTGGTTATCTTCCAGAAGCTGTTATGAGTGAAATGACTTGGAGGAGGCTTGTTTGGAGCTAGGAGGCAAGAGAAACCCCTCCTGGGGATTTAACTCTGGGGACTATGGGAAGGAAAATTTCTGGAGTTGTCCAAGGGTGAGGGGTTCATCTGAGGCTGTTGAAAAGATGACAATGCTTCCTACCAAGGTCATGTCCACCCCACACCTATTATGAAGGCTCCAGTGCAGACACAAACATTCTCATTAAGCTGGACCCTAAAACCCAAAGTCAAAAGGAGAAGACATTTAGAGACATAAGTTCAGGGTGTTAGACCAACTTCAAAGAGCTCTACCTTCATGCCCAGAATCTCAGCCAAAATGACGGCCCAAACTTAGAGCATGAAGGGACATCTTTCTCTTGATCTAAACTTCTGAGAACTGGACACAATGAACCCTGATGCATCAGTGGCCACTCTGGAAGCCAAACCTCCAAACACAAAGTTGATTCTTTTGTGTTCCATGGATTTTTGTATTCTAAAGCCAAACGCCCATGAACCTGAAATGTCAACACTTTCTGAATACACAAGGCTTCCAACATCAACTATTTGAGTGTTCAGATCATAAAGTACCTAGGGGGTGATTTCAAGCTGAAAGGAGGGCAGGGAACAGGGCCCTGTACCCTCCAGCTCTAAGGATGTTCTTTGAGGGGCTCCTGTTTCCCTAGCTCCCTCCTGAGTCCCTTCAGTTGTGGTGACCGCCAACTTCCAAGCCATCTCCCTTCACACCCACCAGGGCTGGGTTTAGTCATCATGCCCAGACCCAAAGCACAGACATGTCACAAGGAAACTGTCACCCACTCAGGTCAATGATAACTGGGTGATCATGACAGAGGGTCTCTGAGCATTTAGGGGAGGGGGCAAGGGGACAGGCCTGGGGCCGGGGAGAAGGTAGTGCGTTCATTTGAATAATGGGCAAAATCAAATTAATTCTACATTAAATAGTTGTGAATAAAGGGTTGAAGTCAGCAGTTTCAAACTTGTTTTCCTTAATTACTTTCCGTGTTTAATGTCATTAAGAAGATTAAAAATTCATTAACAAGAGTACTAACGTGGCAAATCAGGAAAGTGATCACTCCAGGTTAAAAACTCAGCTGAGGCCGCACAGTGAATCTTCTGCAGGGGGGACATGGGTGGGGGTGGGGTGGGGGATGGGGACAGGCACATATTCTCACATCTGCATGGAGTCTCAACAGCTATAGCCACGCAGATTTGTAACAACTAGGTGTGCACACACCCACATGCGATCTCTTCACCCATGCCCATATGACTCTGAGATGACAGTGTTGGAATCCACTGCTAATCAGGCCCCCTACTCGATAAAGCCCTTTCTTAAGGAGAAACAGGCCACATCCCAGAACCTGCTTCCTGCTTTTCTGGTCACCTGGCCTCTTTGGCTCTGCTGTCCTCCCCTCCCACCCAGAGGGCTTTGCCAGGGCAAACCTGATCAGTTTCCTGGGAGGAGCCGCTGTCTTTGAAGCTTAATTATCCCAGAAAAAGATCTCTTTTGTCTCCAGAGTTTTTATCAGGTGGGGGCAAAGGGTAGGAGGGGGTCACATTTCCTTGGTGGGGGAAGCAAAGGGACAAAGGCCACCAACCAGCTCATGGGAAGGGTGGGCTGACACCAATGAGGAAGTGGGACCCAGTGTCTTGGTACTCAGACTCTACTTGACCCCACCACAGAGCCCATCTTCTAAGCCCACCATAACAACCCCTCTCATCTTGTCTCTGCTTGCCACCATATTGGCTGATTCTCACCGGCCCAAACTCCAAGTGTCACCCCTCTTTGTACCATGGCATGACCCTCCCTGAGTCAGGATGCATTTTCTTCCAGCTGTCTGTCAAAATCACAACAGTTTCATCTACTGGAGTAGTTCCTGTCCTCAAAATCTCTCCGTGGGTTGTTAGATCACCTTGGGCACATCTGTTTGAGCTTTCGGATTATATTAGTGACCAGGTGGGTGTGATGGCTATTTAGTGTGTGACTGTGTAGTATGGTGTGTGTGTATGTGTGTGTGTGTATGTGTGTGTGTGTGTGTGTGTGTGTGTGTGTGTGTGTGTGTGTGTTTGAGCACATGAGTACAGGCAAGTAGCTGAGTTTCTGTTTATATGTGACCATGTGAAAAAAGCAAGAACTCTTATGGAGAATGCTGTGTCCATCATAGACAAATGCACTATGGGTATCTTTTGAGATGCCTCTGGAACAAGCCTTTATGACTGAACAGGAAAACCAAACTTTGGAGTTCTATTCCTAAAAATAAACTCCAGAAAAATGAAGAGGTTCACAAAAAAAAAAAATGTGTATGAAAATGTGTACTTCTTACAGCAACAGTGTAGACCAGGCTAGGGTACAGTTCTGTGGGAGTATGTCTTCTTATGCAGGAGTCCCTGGGTTCTGTCCCTAGCACCCAAATGTCTATCAGCCAATGAATACATTTTTTTAAAAAAAGTGTCTTTCTCCGTACAGGGGAATACTATCCACTTCTTCAAAGGTGTGAGTAACTTATTTGTGCTAAAGCGTAACATTGAAACATAATGTCAAGGGTGAGGGTATAGCTCAGTGGCAGAGCACTTGTCTAGCATGGGAAAGTTCTGGTTTTGATCCCAGCCCTACAAGGGGAAGAAGAAAGAAAAACTATTACAGAGGAAAACCAGATGCACATCCCCCACACAGTGATTCCTTGTATATATAATGCTCATAAGAAGCAATATACAGAGACAGAAAATAGATTAGTGGATCTTCAGGGCTTGGGAGATGGTACTATGGCTTAAAAGGGTGGTTATAGTAGAAATGGTTGCATAACCTTAGAAATATGCTAAAAAAACCATTATTTCACTTGTTTTAAATAAATAAATTATGTAAGAACACGATCTCTATCCTAATAAAGCTGTACATTTGTTTGTTTTGTTCTGCTTTGTTTTGAGACAGGGTTGATCTCATGCCCCAAGCTGGTTTAGAACTCACACGTTGTCCCTGAATTTGCAATCTTCCTGTCTCTGCTTCCCAAGTGCTGAGATAAGTGCCACAATTCCTGACCTAAACAGTAATTCTCTCTCTCTCTCTCTCTCTCTCTCTCTCTCTCTCTCTCTCTCTCTCTCTCTCTCTCTCTCTCTCTCTCTCTCTCTCTCTCTCTCCCCAAGAGTGTCTCTTCTATATCCTCAACTCTTAAGACCTATCTATCTATCTATCTATCTATCTATCTATCTATCTATCTATCTATGTGTCTGGATATCTGTCTTTGTACTTATCTCTGTGCATGCTCACATCTCTGAAGGTCAGTCTTATGTCTGTGACTTCATGGTAGTATGTTCTTGTGTGGTGATATTTCTATCTGTATAGCATGTCTCAGTGGGTGACCATGGGTTACTTCATGTATCCACCTATAAGTTTGGATTCATGTGCCTTCGTCTCTGTTCTGCCCATGCCCATCAATGTTAATGTTTTGGCTGCACACAGGTCTCTCCATGGAGGTCTGCATCTATGGGAGGGGGCTGGATTTGTCCATTTAAGTCTGTGTATCCAAGCCCTTTCTCCAGGCACCAGCCCCAGAAGGTGCCTGCCTCCCCACCCCCACCTCTGACAACCATAGAAAGCTTCACAGTAAATTCATGGCTGCCTGGCTAGGAAACAGGCGGCTGCAATGGAAAGGAAGCGTGGATTTGCATATTGAATTAAAATTAAGAGCTAATTATGCAAATAAATTATGACATTTGGCAGGAGAATTTGCTTCAAGATCATTTATTACGTTCTTTTTATAACAGTGTGAGCATTTAACGGTCAAAGACAATATTTTAAGGGAAAATTAACGCAAGATTATTAACCTAAAAACAATTCCACATTAATGAGATGGTGAGCTGGTCCCCCCACACCTGGGCAGGTCTATGCCGAGGCTGGGAAGGCCTTTCTCTCCTTCCTCTCTTCCTTCCTCCAATCTATAGGAGAATGATACTGGGAAGGGCTGGTTTCTTCCTTGGTGGGAAGGTGATTATGAGCTGAACCCTCAAATCCCCAAAGAAAAAGCCCTGGACCACACGGAGGATGAGCTAGAGCCCCACTCAGCAGATGATGACAAATCTGAAGGAACATGGACCCAGCCTCCAACCTTGAAAGGACTCTTAGGTCAAAGATCAGTTGGATAGAAGCTAAGTCGTAGGATGTAAACAGCATAGTTATGATCAACCCTGCTTTGTCCTGTTCTCCCGTGGCGTAGAGCCCCACATTCCCTGATGTCCCCCGATGCCCCCCAGGCTCTGGTTGCTCCAGAGCTCTGACCTCTCCAACTTCCTGGACCCCATTTTCTCTTGGCTTTCTCGATTACCTTAATGAATCAACTTAGCTTTCCCTTTGAAAAGGAGAAGCAAAGACCAGAAAGCCTTAATGCAGGTTTTCTGGGACCATCCTCCCCCAAGCCTAAATCACTTCAAGCCACAGGAAATTGTAGCCAGTGTTTTCGTGAAGCTCACTTCTCTCCCTCTTATATAGTCTGAACATGGGTGCTGACCACCTCCGACTCATGTTGGCTCCTAGTACTCAAGTGATCATATTGACAGGAGGGGTCATTTGGAAGGGCTCGATGCCCTTGTCAGAGAGACTGATCAGAGAGAGCAAGAAGACGTGTTCTCAACAAGAAAAGACCAAGCCAGTACTAGAAACTGACTTACTGGCATCTTGATTTTGAACTTTCCAGCACCCAGAGCAAAATGAGCAGCAAATGTCTATTGATCACTAGTTAGTTAGATATTTTCTCATAGCACCTGAGTGGACTAAGACAGCCAGACAGCCTCCTTGTGCTGTGAGTAAACGTGTGTGTGTGTGTGTGTGTGTGTGTGTGTGTGTGTGTGCGCGCGCGCGCACGCGTTAAGGCATTAAGATGTCTGGTCTTTCCAGTCCTTGTACAAGTCTCTGATCTGGAGGTTTTTAGGGCATGACTGTTTGCTTGGTGGGCATATAGTAGGGAGGGCCAAGGTCTTTTCCATTGGCTCCTCTATTGAATAAAAACCTTCATTTCTAGAATGCTTGCCTATGATGCAGGCATTGCCTTATGTCACTTGTCCTTGTCTATTGCTAGGATTTTTTCCTCCCACCAGGATGCAGCTTCAGGCTCCATCTTTGTAATGCTCCTAAGGCAGGAGCCATGTCTCATTGGGGCAGAGTGGATGGCAGAGAAGACTGGACTTTTACTTAGTAAACAACAATCCTGGAGATACATTCTTTCTCTGTCATTCACTGACTGGTCACATCCTCCTAAGCCAGGACCTGCCTATGCGGATCCCTTCCCAACCCTCTGACTCCTTGAGCCTTGCAGCCTCATAGTCTAATCAACTCACTTGTTTGAGACAGACCAAAGTGAGCCATGAGAAAAATGAAATAGAAGTTTCTCAGGTCCAACACCTCCAGGTTGCTGCAGATGGACAGACACACCTCTCCATCCACACCTCTCCATATTGTTATTCTGGATATCGCCATGTTTATCCCTTTCAGATCTGACTCCATCTCAGCTTCCCACTGCTCCCTGCCCCAGATACCACCAGGTCCGCACTATTTCTTACATGGTTCCTACTACTTGCTCATACATTGGAAATGCCTGCTCTTTATACCCTCCACAAATGAGTCATTGGAGTGCTTGTAAGTTTCCTGCAGAAGCTCTGGGATACGTTCCCAGCATACCTTCCTTTCCACACATGTGGAACGGGAATAATGTGTTCCATGTTAGCACACACCCAGAAAAACAACACAGGTTCAAGTGTTTTGTAATGTGTTTCCTTGCTGTCCTGGGATTGAACACAGGACCTTGTTGATGCTAGGCTAAGAGGATTCTCTTTGGCCTTAGAAAAGAACATTTCCTTCTGGGAGGATCTTTTTTCTCTTTTAATTTTTATTGTGTGTGTGTGTGTGTGTGTGTGTGTGCGCGCGCGCGCGCGCGCGTGCATGTATGTACCTATGTATGTGACATGCCTGCCACAAGACTCTTGTAGAGGCCCAAAGGACAACTTTCAGTTCCTTCTTGTCTTCTATCATGTGAGTCCTGGAGGTTAGACTCAGGCTGTCAGGTTTGGCAGCATGGAGCTGAACCCTTTGAGTCATCTCCCTGGCCCCTTTGACCCCTTAGCTCATAGACAGCTCACAAAGGTTGAGCTTCTTAGTCAAGGTCAGCTGTAGACAATGATGGTTTTGTCTTCATTTGCTCTTGAGAGAAGAAGTCAAATGACTTATCCAAGGTCACTTCGCAGGTTCCCAGCTACATATGTGCCTGAGTCAAGCTGAGGTACAGAAGCCTGAGCGGAGCCCCATGGCTGGACGCTGGAGTCCTGGTGGCCGCTTGTGCCCTGGTGTGGGTGCGCCCCTAATAGCACTCTGCCTCCCAGGCAAGGGTGGACTAGCCTCCGGGGAGTGTGGGTGGGGTTATTAATAACAACACTAATAAGAGAGAAAACAAAGCCAACGGGGCCTGAGCATTTTTTAAATAAAGAAATCTCCCTCATCTCGTGGTTAATTTAAAAGGTTTATTTCTTGAAATGAATCCTCTTCATCAAACCCCCGATCCTTGAAGATCGGAGGCGACTGCTAGTGCTGGTAATGAATTGATTTGTAACATGAGCGACACTCGCCCTCCCGCCCGTGCCCACTGCGGGCCCTTAATCTGCGGTGCTTAAGAGGAAGCGAGCAGCTCCATCTCACTCCAAGCACCTGGCAGAGCAGCCTTGGGGAAAAGCCGGGGCCTAGGCCCAGAGACACCCCTCCAGGAAGTATCTCACTAGCAGGCCAGCCTTCCGGTCTCCAGCACCTCTTCCAGTGCTAACCTGTGCCCTCCACAGCCCCACAGCCCCTCTCACACTGGCACAGTGAACCTGCCCACAATCCAACAGAATGTATACTCACCCATACTGCCCACGGTCCCATTAGTCTCCTTCAGTTGTGGAGTTCCACAGCCTCCCACACAATTAACAGAGGGTCTCCAGGTTTGGGGTTCAGGGCCACAGTCCCTGTAAATAGGACAGTAAACTAAGGACATACTTAGTTATACTTGTTTGAACCACAGCTGGCTTTAAATTCAAGCTGAGTTCCAATTTCATAAGCAGAGACATATGAAACTAGCAGGTAATATTTAGAGAGAGAAAGAGAGGGGGAGAGGTAGAGAGAGAGAAAGAGAGAGAGAGAGAGGGGAAGAGAGAAAGAAAGAGAGGGAGGGAAGGGAGAGAGAGAACACAGGTACCTGCAGAGGCCAGAAGAGGGTGTCAGTGCCCTTGTGACTGTAAGCTCTATGACATGGGTACTAGGAACCAAGCTCCAGTCTTCAAGAGCAGTAAATGCTCTTCAGTACTGAGTTATATCTCAGCTTCCAAAGCTCCACAAACACTGCTAGCTTTGTATGGGCAAAGACCTTCATGAATGGGATACTGCATATTGAGTGTTTAGTTACTCTGACCTGGAGTAAATGCTTCATACATACTAGGTAACATCATGGCTCTCAGCCTCTGCTACATTATATCTCAGGCCTACTTGCTATGACTTTGTAAATAAATATCCCTTTAGTTCTGCCCAGCATGCAGCTGGGGGATGATCCAAGGGGAATTATGAAAAGAGGGAGGGAATGAAGGCAAATGACCAGCAGGTGAGAGCCCACAGTGTGCCTGCAGTGTACCCACAGTATGCCTGTAGTGTGCCCACAGTATGCCCGCAGTGTGCCCACAGTGTGCCAAGCACCACACAAACAGACACAATGTCATTTCTGTCAATCCTGCCAATACTACTGGAGATTGGCCTCATGTATATTAATTTGCAAGTGAAACAGGAACAGAGAGGTCAAGAGATTTGTCTAAAATCACATAGCTAGAAAGAGAAAGAAAGAGATTTGAACCCAGGCAGTTTGGCTCCAGATTCTTCTTTTTAGGAGGCAGTGCTGAGAATGGACTCACACACACACACACACACACACACACACACACACACACACACACACACACACACACACACACACACACACGAATAGTCTTATCTTGCCTTTAAGGGGAGCCTTTGAGTACATGGGTGGTATCATTACCCCTTGAGAGACTACTTCTTTGAAGGTGCTCCTACACCTCTCACAAGCGTGGGGACACATCTGATGACAGATTGGTGCCAGCTGTGAGTGTCTCTCAGGCCTATCACCTGCACCAGTGTGAATAAAGTCTGCAAACCTGGCTGAGAAAATCTTGTCTCTCAGCATCACCCTCTCGATAGCCTCTAACTGATCTTTCACAGAAATCTCAACTTCTCAGAACTAAAATTCCCTCAAAGCAGGTGAGCCCCACCCCGAACTGTGCCGCTCCCCCACGTGTGTCCAGTGGTGGAAGTCTGTCTGGTGTCTTCCATCTTAGCCACTGTCATCTTATATGCCACCACTTGAGGGCCAAGAAGGCCACAGAGCTGCTTCTTATCCTCACAGTACTGGATCTGTCAGCCAACAGAGTGGTTTAGTTCCAAGCTGGACCCAGAACAGGGGAGCCACATTAAAGCCCACAACTCCATATGGTCTCAAGGCTAGTACTTATCTGGTTCCAGCTCTCCTGGATTCTCCATGGTTTTATTTTTTTTTGGTCTTCAGGCCGGTGACCTCCCTACCCCGTTCCCAGAGGTAACACAGTCCTCATTCCCAGAGTCCACAGTCCTGGTAGGCCTCAAGTCCTTAGTCTTGCCAAATAGTTCCTAAAAGTGACATATGCCATGCCCCACTAGAGACGCGCAGTGTGCACCCACGGGAAGTCTTTCAACTCCCCACACTGCTCAGCATCCGTGTCTTTCCAAGAGCGCCCAGTGGGCCCAGGGCAGGGGTAAGGGCACACGCTCCCCTCCTGTAACTTCCTAGAATAAAATCATTTTTTATAACTGTTGGAATCCTGATTGAGCTGTCAAAAGTACATGAAAACAGCTACATAAATGGTAAACTATCCATCAGTCACAGGCCTATTTGTTCCAAGACAGTATCAACATCACACATTTTTCTTCAAGATAGAAAGTAATACTTACCCCAGCAGATCCAGGTAATTCTGCCCCAATTTCAAAAAGAAACTTATTAATCACACTATTCTGTTCCTTCTTGTTTCCCAAATCTTTTTTTATTCCTTGACCCACCTGTCTTGCCTTTCTTGAACTGTCAACACAGCTCAGCAACTTTCTTTCTTACACCCAGATTCGGTAACCATACACTCCACAAGAGAAAACCAGGGCTAGGGAGATACACCAAGGAAATCACTTCTGGTGATCTAAACTAATCTGGATCTCAACATAGACTCTGAGCCAGTATGTGAGGACCAAAAAGTCAGAGGACGCCAACTCCTAAGTTGTCTTCTGAGGATGTGCCCACTGGAGTCTAGCGTGGTAAGGATGGGGGAGAGGTGGTGTCTTCCCATTGGGATGAGCACGCTCATCCTTGCATATCTGGACCAACTGTTCTTTCCGTCACTGGGTCAAGGATCACATTCCAGGAACCTGGGGCTGAAAGAGGTCACAATTCTTCCCTTTTCCAGGCTCCAATCTCATAGCTGATTCTTTAAAACCTTGACCTAGCATTAGGATTTGGTGCCTCACACTTTCAATCCCAGCACTTGAGAGGCAGAGCCCGGAAGATCTCTGCATGTTCAAGGCCAGCCCGCTCTGCATAGCAAGTTCCAGGCCAGCCAGGGCTGCACAGTGAGACCTCATCTCAAAACAAAACAAAAATAGCTTGACTCAGGTTGACTTAGCTGCCAATCTTAGATAGGTCGGGATAGATGAATGAAGAGGTGAACAGGCATACACAAACAGCTGACAGAGAGATACTCACATGCAAGCATTCTTCTGTCATTTCCGTACATACATTCAATGCAACTTGGAAGTTTCAAATAGTTCTGTGCTTACTGAAACCAACCTGGCCCAGGTATGGCTCTGGATATCAACAGTAAAAACAAGAGTAATGTGGTATTCTGGTTGCTTGGGGGGGGTGCTTTTTATTTTTATTTCTGTCAACTCACATTAGAATCATCTGGGAGAGGAGCCTCAATGATAAAATGCCTCCATAAGATTGACCTGTCGGGGTTTTCTTGATGATTGATAAGGAAGGACCGAGTCCACTGTGGATAGTTCCACCCCTGAACAGGTAGGTCAGAACTGTATAAGGGAACAGCTGAGTAAACCACGGAGAGTGAGCCAGTAAGCAACACCCCTCCATGTCAACCGTTTCAATCCCTGCCTCCAGGTTCCTGTCTTGAGACTGAGCTCCTGCTGTGACTTCTCTCCGTGATAGAGTGTGACCTGGGAGTTGTTAGATAAAATAAACCACCTCCTTGACAAGTTGCTTTTGGTCATGGTATTTTACCACAGCAGTAGAAACCTTAACTAAGACACACGGAATATGAACTGTGGGGCTGTGACAAGTGGATGGCAGTCTTGGGTAACTGCCCGGCTTGTAGTGAGCACTCGATAGGCGATTGTTGTCACCATTGCTTTGTGCACATCTGGCATACACTGGTAAGTGCTTACACAAAACAGCACCTCTTATATGCATAGGAAATGTGCAGCCCCCCACTACTGACACTGATGGATCAAACGTGTAAAGAGGTGCAGAGAAGTGGCTAGAGTCACACAGAGGCCACCTTAAGCTCACCACTTACTACCTTACTACCTGTACCTCATTTCTTTGTCAGTGCTAGGTTGGAACTCAGGGTCTCAGGCATGCTATAAAATGTTCTCCCTCCCAAGAGCTACACCCCCAGCTCATGCTTAGTGATTTTTGAGCAGCTTACTTAACCTCATCTTTCCTATCTATTAAATAGTAATAATAATAATAATGGAAACAGAAGCAACAATAATAGTTTCTCTTTGGGAAGAGTAAGTCAGTTGAATATTTATAAGTTGCTAAAAACATAGTGAGTGTAAGCAGCAAGTCACGCAGTCTGAAACGCTCATGGTTTCATGGTTATTATCTTATTAGAATTATGTAACCCCAGCCCAGATTATCACTCCTTTTAAAAATAAATCTTTGAAATAAAATAAATGATTTGAGTTTTAATCTGTTTTTATATTTATTTGTGTGTGTGTGAGTGCTTTGCCTGCATGTATGGATGTGCACCATACCTGTGCCCAATGCCCAAGGAGGTCAGAAGAGGGAATCAAATTTCCTTTTGTGGTTGTTGATTTTATTTTTCAAGACAGGGTCTTGCTATATAAGGCTGGCTGTCCTGGAACTCACTCTGTAGACCAAGCTGCCTGCCACCCAAGTGCCACTAATCCCAGCAGGTCAAATCTCTTGGAACTGGAATTGTGAATGTTGTGAGCCACCCACGGGTGCTTCTGAGTCCCAGGTGCTCTGCAAGAACAAGTGTTCTTAACTGCGGAGACATTTCTCCAGACCCTTTATTTCCTTTTTTATGCATGTGTATATGTATATGCACCTGTATATGTGCACATATACAGAGACCAGAAGAGGGCATCAGGCTCCCTAGATCTAGAGCTCCAGGCAATTGTGAGCATCCCACTTGGGCTTCTTAGCAATTGAAGCAACCCAACCTGCCAGCCCCTGTCATTCCTTCTGTGTACAAGAAACTGGTTGGTGTTAAACCTGGCAGCCAGTAGTCCAGGCCCCTCATTCTAAGTCCCGTGTTCCTTTCACTGAATGTTACACACCCTATGAATGTGACTGTAATGCCAAGGAACTTTTCTCTCCCCTTCCCTTGGGGCTCCACAGGCTTCCTGTATCTCTGAAGCTGGCCCTTTAAGAATCCTGATCTCTAAGCCAGAAGTTCTCAAATCCCTCAACAGCAATAGCCTCTTCATCTGGGAATTTGTTTGAAAAGCTGACTTTCAGATCCCAGCCCAGCCTCTGAGTCAGAAATGAAGCAATGGGTCAGCCAGAAGCCCTGGAAAGATTCAGGGAAAAAGCAGGGTCCCAGGGAAACTTCTGCAAGAGAGGAGAGTTGGCCTATGTCTTAAATGTTGTGTGGAGGAGGACTCTCCAGAGAAGGGAAAACAGGTATGGTGGGTGAGGTGTGCCTGCAATCTCAACACTTTGGAGGCTAAGGTGGGAAAACTGCTGTGACCATGAAGCCAAACCAAGCTCCATAGTGAGCTCAAGGCTGGCCTAGAACACATAGCAAAACTCTGTCTCTAAATCCAAAAACAGGATTGGGAGGATAAAAATTCAATCCGTAATCTCTCGAGAGCGGGATGGAGGAGGGGAAAAAGTAGAGATAAATGCCCTTTGACTTGAGAAGGCAAAGGGTCCAGCTGTTGAAGTGGGAGATTCCAAGCTGGGAACAAAGCAGAAACTGAGCAGGGCTACTGGGTTGGTGTCCCTGGACACCATGCCTTATTAATTAATTTTCCCCTTAATATCTCAAGGGGAATTTAGCTTTAAAGACAAACCCTTGGGCTGTCCTCTAAAAAGAATATGGCCCAAGCTAAGAGTGCCCTCCCATCCCTAGGATTCCTTTCACAAAGTGGCAGACCTCAGTCCTAAAAGACTGTGGAACCCCAGCCTCATTCCCTTCAGGTTTAGATCCATAAAACATGGAGCTTTCACACAGGGTGTTAAAGGCTCTGAACCAGGGCCAGCAGAGGCATCAGCGTAACTGGAGGCCTTCCTGGCATAGTGCCCCTTCCACACACACACTGAATGCCAAAACTGAGGCCCTGTACTGAGAAGAGTCCAAGGTGAACTGGCTAGGGCTTCAGGTCTGCAGAAGAGCGGACTGAATCCTAGCCTCCTGTGTCTTGCCTGGGGCTACCACTAGGAGGCTAATGAAAAGGGAAGATGCAGGCTGGGGCTTGGACCAGCAGGAGACAGCAAAGGGACAATGTGAAGCAGGAGGGAAGTGGCCCCTCAGGCAGGGACAGACAATGTCCCCATATGGGAAGCAGACGGAGCCACCCCGCCCCCCTCTGTCCCGGGGCTCTGTGCAGCAGGCAGTACTCTCTCGCCTGAACCCTGAGCCTGGGTAGTTGTACCCCAGAAGCTGAGCATGCTGAGCTGTGCAGAACAAGTTAGGTAAGGACTCAGCACACCAAAATCCTCACAATGGCATGAGGCTCTAGGGCCAGGAGGGGGTAACCACACTGCTCCTGTATATGCACCCAATCAGGTGACTTTCTATTTTTCCCAGATTGTTCAATACAGGCTAAAAGGGAAACATGGCAATGATGCATATAAGTATACAGAATGAACATGAAGCTCCCCTAGAGTTGACTAGCCTATGAACTTTGTTTTTTCTATAAGTATTTCTAATACTTTAGTAGAAAGGCCACATGCACGGCGAGTCCATGATGAATTTGCCCCGGCTGCTGGGGCTCAGCTGCCAGTCCACACCAAGCACTGCTTGCAGCTACCTTAGACAGGTGTCTGGGGCAACAGAGACTTCTGCACACACCTACCTGCCACCCACAAGGGAAAGGTCTATCCAGAGATCCCAGGGTTTGGATCATCTGTATGATCCAATGAATCATTTGCTAGCCAAGTTTATTATATATAAGACATTTTGACATCTTCCATTTCCATCTTCCTATAGCAAGCCATAGTCTTGATTTTCCTAAATCCTGCCTGTCTTTAGATATTAGCTCAGCTTGGTTTTGCTCATACACCATTTGTGGGAAGGGATTATGAGTAAGATTTTTACAATTTCACTGTGGTGTCAAGGGCCAGAGCTTAGAGCAGAAGTCTTGCCAGGTCATCCTGTATCTTCCACATGGGAAGACATATCCAGGCTTCTGTTCTTCTCTGGGACAGACACATTGGGAACCTCTGTGGGACATCTCTCAAAATTCTTCTTTGAGTAATAATGTTGGCCTTACTGGGTGTCAGATCCTTTGCCTGTGGCATCTGCCAGTTCTCCTCTGGCTATGAGCCCTGGAGAAACACTCAATTAGTTTAGGTACAGAATGGAATTTACTGAAAGGGATGGAGAAATCTTCAGGTGATCAGAACTAGGTTCAATTATTCCAAGAAAGAAGAAACAGAGTTCCTGAGCCCCAGGGACATTCAGAGCAGGGCCTAAGTGATTATCCAAATGTTGTGTCTCTGGGATTCACCTGCTGTCACTGAGGAAGATTCAACGCTTGGTGTCTTGATGAAGAAGTCCAGAGATGGACCTGGATCCATCCCCTTGGGTCAGCTGTTACATCAGAATTGGGAGACCCCAACAGGGTGGGGTAAAATTAGAGACCCTCTGAGACCATTTTTTGGTTTACAAAAGATGAGCCTGTATTCCAGGGGCCTCTATCAGCAATGTACTTTCAACATGAAGTCAAGGTTTTTAATCTTCAAAAGTCTGCCTTGGGGTTGGAGAGATGACTCAGCAGTTAAGAGCACCAAGTACTCAGTGCTCAGAGGACTTGGGTTTGATTCCCAGCACCAGCATGGCAGTTCACAACAACTGTAAACACAGTGCTGGGGGTCCTATACCCTCTCCCGGCCTCTAAGAGCACACTGCATACATGTGGTACACAGACATACATTTGAAAAAATACTCATACATATAAAATAAATCAGTTAATTTTAAAGAGTTATTACTCTCCCATCCCACTTACAGACATATTAGACATATTAACTGAGATTCAGGTCTCAGCCCACTCAGCCCTAGAGCCTGGATCTAGAGCCAGGTCCTGTACCCTTGACATAGGTGATGTGACATCCTCAAGGAAGGAGCATCCAATCAATATGTCTGATTGGCCCCAGTTTGGATTGAAAATGAAATCGCCAGAGATTAAAGGTACAGGCTTGGGACCTCAGTCCAAGAGCTGTAGGACTTATTTAGGCTCCGTATCTCGGTTTCCTGGTTAGTAAAACAGAATGAAATTGAAGTAGCTACTTAAGACTGTGGTGAAATTTGAACGAAATAATATAGGAAAATAATGCTCTGAAGCCACAGCTATTATCATAAAGTGATTTAGAGTAATTCATGTTGGGAATCACTGAGTATTTCAAAGTTGGAGTGTAATAAAGTACCACAAACTGTGTGGGTTAAAACAACAGAATCTATTCTCTCATTACTCTAGAGGCTTCAAGTTCAAAGGCTGACAGTATAGCTTAGCTGTAGAGGGCTGGCTTAGCCTGTTTAACATGCTGGGTTCAGTCCCTAGTACCATCAAGCTGTCTGCATAGCCCATGTTCCCTTGAAGCTCTTGGGGGAGGGGAGATCCTTTCCTATCTCTTCCCACTTTTGGAGATCAGGAACTCCTTAGCTTGTGACCACATCACTCCCATCTCTGCTTCTTCTACACAAAGCTCTCTTCTGGATTGGTGTCTTCACCAGGCAGTCTCCTCGCCCCACAATAACACCAGTCATGTTGGACTAAAGGTCACTCTACATTGTTAAGACAAGACTTGACTTCATATCTTAGTTGCATCTGCAAAAACACTGTTTCCAAGAAAAGTTGCAGTCACAGGGCCAAGGGTTAGGACTTCAACAAACCAGTGTGAAGAGGGGAGGGGAACACATTTCAAGCATGATGGGAACTGGATATGGAACAGATTGATTAGTAGGGGTGAATAGGACCAACTACATCTTAGAAAAACAGATGTTGAGGGGACCACTCAAGAGGCAAGAAGTGAGAGGCCATGATTAGAGCCAGGGGTTCTGGGAAATGATGGTTTCATTGGAGCTGACAAATGATAGGATGAGGAGGCAGTGGGAAGGGGGTATCCAGAGGATTCAGAGGCTGTTTGACCAGACTGATGAATGAAAAGTGGGGGGGGGGGTGAAAAGGAGGAGAATCTACTAGACTCTAAGCTGTTCAAGGGCACAGCTGTGCTCTTCTCTGAGTATCAAGCTCCTGGCATAATGTCAGAACAGAGTCCTTAAGAAAGACTGTCCAAAGAAATTAACTTGTTTAGTTTTGCAGAGAGATGAGCATGATGTACCCAATCGGTAGAAGCAGGAGGAAATCCAACCCTGTCATCTAGGACATAGTGTAGGTTAGAAATCTCCTTCAGGTGTTTATATCTAGGAAGATTAAGGTCACATGTGATTGATAGTTGGTGAGAAGAGGGGCTTAAGGAAGGGGTGGGGGGTCACAGCTACATTTAGAGGTGGGGGAAAGCAGAGGGAGGCTGGAAAATGCTTCAGAGCCACCAGGGGAGGAGGGGGGTCAGGAATGGGAAGGTGCAATGTCATGGAACTTGAGAAAGGAGATTGTCTGAAGGAGGGGCGGAGCCGCTGCCAAATGAGCAGAGGTTCCCAGGTCACAAAGAAGAAATACTGAGGGAGCCTGTGGACTTGCTAATAAGAGGCTGGCAGTCAAGCAGTCCCCACCTGGATGAAGCAGGATAATGTAAGGTGAGTTCACTGGGACAAGGAACCAAGAAGGAAGAGACTGTTCCCCCACTCTGTGCACACCCCATGTATCTTCATCCTGAATGGGCATGATGAAATCACAGAGGCAGTGGCAGACACACAAGTCAGGATATGAGGTTTACTCAAGAAGGGGGGTAAATTTTTAGAGTTCTTAAACCTTTCTAGAGGATGCAGGGCATTGACACTCCAGAAAGATGACAGAATAATGTCTGCCCTCTGTGTTGCTGTACCTGCCCCTCAGTAGGGGTAGATGAGCTGATGCCCCCGCCCTGAAGTCCACTTGGATTTCTTACTATGTCTACCTTGTTTATCGCTGTATCTCATGCCCCTGACCTGAGTCAGCCTGGCACATATAAAGTATTTGAGCAACCCTTATGACAGGAAATGACAACACCTAATATAAGCCAGACATCTCTCATTTATTATTTCATTGAATACAACAGCTCCATGAGTAGGTGCTATTATTATCTCTGCTTAGGATTAAAATAAAGCATTCTAAATGGTTCGCTAAAGTTAATGCGGTAGGAAATGGCTAAAGCAAGTTTTGAACCTAAAGGTAGACATGATAACACAAGCCTATGATCATTCAGAAGGCTGAAGCAGGATGATTGTGAGCCTAGGGTATACAACGAGACTATAGTTCAATAGTAAATTAATTAGTTAGGTAGAGATAGATAGGTAGGTATATAGATAGATTATATATATATATATACATATATGTATGAATGGATGGATAGCGATGGATAGATAGGTAGATAGATTACATATATATATATATATATATATATATATATATATATATATATATATATATATATAGACACACACATATGGATGGATGGATAAAGATTTGAATCTAATTCCTTATGATCCTTGAACATGACATGCTCTGCGCCATTAGTGTTATTTGAAGGTGGGTGAGTAGTCTGAGAAGTAGGGATAAATACAAACATGACCTTCACCTGTCCTGCAGTCTTATGCATTTATTCTTGGTGTCAACAAAGTACATGCACCTGCAGGTCCTTGTGTATGTGGCCTCATGTGAACACTACACATGAATTCAGACATCTGTCCCCGTGGGTTTGTGAGTCCCCCAGGTCTGAGCTCCCACACAGTCTCCACTTGAAACAATGATGACTGAGTTTGGCTCTGAGGTATGTTTAGAGTTCAGTCCTTAGTCTACCTCCAAGGACCCTTGCCAGGGTCCCTGCCCCCCACAGTTATGCCCATAATTCTACTTCCTTGTTTAAAAGGGCCAGTGGGTTTAATGATTAGTTACCGCCTTGTCGATATCTTCACCCAGAGAGAGAATGAATGGTGAGGCCCTGCCCCCGCCCCTGACACACACATACACTGCAGTGGAGGATGCGGGAGGGGCCCTGTCACCAAGGGTACTGGGAATAGGGCTGTTCCAGGGGAGGCCTGTGAGGAACATTACCAGGATCCCTTCTTGGGATCCTCCAATTGCTTTCACAAAGGTGATGGATGTGAGCAGAATGAACTCTTCAGTCATTTCTCCCCAAATCCCCTGGGTTCTGGGAGGCTATGAATCTTGTGGTTCATGAGAGAAGAGCCTTCTTGAGGTAGAGCATGCCTACCTGCCTTCTCCCTGCCACATGCTTAGAAGTTTGAGAATGTCTCTGTGTATGTGTCTGCAAGTTTCCAACTTCGTGTGCTTTGGTAATCAGGAAGCCAAATTTTGGGCTACATCAGTGATCCAGATATTCAAGTCCATGTGGGTCTTTAACCTCCAGATTCATATGTAGTTATATATGCCCGCACTGACACGCACATCCTCATATGTATCCAGGCTGGGGTGTAGGCAGGTTGCATCTGTAGAGGTGTGAGTGTGTAGAGTGAGGGTGGATATTACCCATATTAGGGTCCCGCTTCTGTGTTCTTTTGCCCTTGTCCCTCACGGTGGCCTTGGTGGCTATGTTCCTATCCTTCTCTGGCTACTGAGGCTTGGGAAGCTCCTGTGCTTTTCCTCTCTACACTCAAAGTTGATTCTGATAACTCAGATGCCAGGGAATGGAACTCTGGACCCATCTCCAGTCTTCATTTCCTAGGACACTCCTGCTGTGCTCCTGAGTCCTAATAGCCTTGAACTTGAGTCTCCGTATCCACAGTAACCTCAGGTATCCCTACTGTCTTCCATTGGAAGCCTCAGAATTCACTATGTCACCCAATCTCTGCTGTGTCTCTTAGGTCCTCTGGGGACAGAAACAACTGCCTTCATTTCCCTATGGCAGTTATGTCTTTGGGGCCATGTCCAATGTGCTCCCATGCTTCATAACTTCTGATCCCTCACCAGTAACCCTACAACTCTGGGTTTCTCTTTAGTTACTGCATCTCCCAGCAATCTAGTTTTACAGAACCCAACGCTGAAGGAGGCACAGAAACATAGTGAACTGTACAGTGAATTGATGTTCTTATATCAAAACTCAGGGCCTGGGAAGGAAAACCTAGGGCCTGCAGTGGTTCAGGGATGAACAGGAAGGAGAGGAACTGAGCCTGGTGGAGAAGAAATGCTAGGAGTCAGGTCTATCCTCCAGCAAGCACCTGCCCCTGCCACGCATACATACCACACACTCTCTCTCTCTTTCACACACACACACACTCACCCTGTTGGAAGGTGACATTTGCTATTAACCTTATATTGGGCCATTTTGTAAATCAATGTCACTTACATTTAATAACAAGTGTAATCAAAGGAATTATGCAAATTTAATTTGATGCTTCTTGAATTATGCAAATCTGCGGTGCACATAATGTTCTCTGACATGTGCCCGTTGGAGAGAGGGAGAGCAAAGGAGAAAGTGGGGAGGGGACGGAGAAGAGAGGCAAAAGCTGGGAGAATGAGTGGGGTAACTGGGTCTCGGCACTGGGGGAAAGGGAGCAGTGGACCAGCTGTGGCCCAGAGAATCTCCACCACAGTGAACAGGGGATGTGTGATACCTGGCACCCCATTCTCTCTCGCCTGCTCCCCTTCTTTAGGCTTTCACCCTTATCCCCAGATCAAGCAAAACCTTGCTGGTTGCCTGCATTTAATGTCTCCTTCTGTGAAATGGGGATAGCCCCGAACAGCTGACTATTCATGAGAGCAAGACTCCGGTTAGAGCATGGGGCCGAGAAATCAGTCTCAGGATTGACTTCTGGTCTTCAGCTTTATAAGAGGACCTGCTGTAGCTCTAGGGAATATGGTAGCCTTTTCTTGCTTTCGGTGGTCTTGAGGTCCAAGCAGAAGAATTGCATCATGTGACAACCAAATCCTACCAAGTCACCTCCAGGCACAGAATGCCAACCCTAACAGGGAGACGATTCACAGGTTGTATTGACACATTTTCATCTGAGACGGGGCATGCATGCCACAGTAACACTGGTTCAGTGGTATAAACATGTACAACGAGCTGGTCAAATCTGAGCACAGCACATACAACTGCTACACAGATCATCATAGCATAATTACCAGCACAAAGCTTGTAAGCACTCTGGTACGTGCTCCAATAGATGAATATTCAAAGTGCACTTATTTATGTTCAAGGCCCTTGCTTTGGTACCTGGTTTGGGGGAAGCTGTGGCACTTGATCCCCTGGGACAGAGACATTGATTCCTAGCAGCATCCATCTCAATATAAGCTTATGCCTGTAACCAAACTCTTATTAATGCTGTATCTTAAGGTTTCTATTGCTGAGATGAAACATGACCAAAAGCAAGTTGAGGATGAAAGCGTTTACTTGGCTTACATCTCCATATTGTAACCCATCACTGAAAGAAGTCAGGACAGGAACTCAAACAAGGCAGGTACCTGGAGGCAGGAGCTGATGCAGAGGCCATGGAAGGATGCTTCTTACTGACTTGCTCCCATGGCTTGCTCATTCCGCTTTCTTATAGAACCCAAAACCACCAGCACAGGGATGGCCCCACCCACAATGGGCTGGGCTCTCTCATATCAATCACTAATTAAGAAAATGCCTCACAGGCCTGCCTGTAGCCCAATTTTTATTGAGACATTTTCTCAACTAAGGCTGCCTCCTCTCCAATGACTCTATTTTGTGTCAAGTTGAAATATTATCAGCCAGCAAACCCTGACACGTGATGCCAGAGGGTTCAGTCCCAATATGGACACACCTTCTTGGTTCTCAAAGCCCACTCAGTGGTTGGGCAGTCTCTGGCTGGAAGAGGTACCCTCTCTTTCCCGAAAAGGCCTTGATTGCATTATATTGTCTCCTGCCTTCAATCCAGCCTATAGCAGGGCAAACATCATGATACAATGCCCAGAAGAAACTTCTGCAGTGTGATGAGATGGAGCAGGTGACAGCTGTGAAACTGTTCTTAAGCCACGGACACTTATTAGTCACTGGGGGACATCTTGAGAAGCTTCCTTAAGGCTCCAGATGTTGACCAGCTCAATATCCTTATCTCCTCCCCAAGTCCCCATCTATCACTTACACTGTCACAAACTAAGACGTCAGCATAGGCAGGTGTTACCTAAGGGTCAGCCATCGACATCATGACTCATGACTTCCTCTGCTGTGTAAGTGCTGCCTTGGATTCATAAGCCATGCGCTCCTTCTCTCTATTCTTTTCTCTGCCCCCTCCCTTCATACTTATAGTGGGGGACTGATTCTACCATCTCCACGCTGTTACATAGATACAATGTCCAGGGGTGGTAGGTCATTGGGGGATTGGAGTCCAGGCACATCTGCTGATACGGGCATGCACTGACGTGTACATCTTATGATGTATCTGTTATAGGTGCCAATGTGTCTCCGAGTTTATCCTTGTCACTGAGGTGTCCTTTATATGGCCATGCTCCGAGTATGTTTGTGTTTGTTGGTTTGGTTTATAATTTCTGTTTCGATGCAAGGTTCTTTGCTTTGACATTCTCACGTGTCCTATTCTGTCTGGGCGGCTCACCTTCTCGTGTGCCATCATGTCTGTGTTGCCACAGAACATGACCTATGTTTTCCTTCATATACATGCAAATACGTGAATGTGTTACAGTGAGCGTATCATCACCTTGGGAGCTTTGCTGTGTGTTCTCTGTGCATTCCTATAGTTGAGCTGTCAGGATGTGTGAATCAGCACATTAGAATTAACATGACTTCTCAATTGACATCGTATGTGCTTAACTCTATGCCACCACGTCTGGAAAACCCAGCCATGTGTTCTTGTGAACCACGTGCTTCAGTGGGCAGGCTGCGTGTCATCATTATGTTTAAACTGGCACCATGGGTGTATCATTTATGGTGCTTGTATTTCTACAGTGTAAGGTGCATACATTGCCAGGTTTGAGTTCTCAGGGCTATCAGGTATGAAATCAATTTCAACACAATTACATGCATCTTTTTGAATTGTCCCCAAATCATGATGATATTAACCAGTCTGAATGATCACAAAGTGTCTCTGTGTATGACTCTAATTTTGAATTGTTATAGATTATCATTGTGTGACAATAGATTTGCATCCTAACAGCATGGCCTGTCTCTCTCTGAGTTGGCACAATGTATATGCCATTGCATTTGAGTTATCAAATGAACATGTGGCTGTGCGATTCATGTTTCAATTGTCACACTGCATGACTGTCTATTATCACATATGAGTTATGTGTCTGTACTTACGCTACAGCTTTATAATGTGTGTCTATGAGTATTACGTTTAAGTTGTCACAATATGTATTGACATGTCGGGAGCACTGGAGACTCTTCTTTGCAATTGTTGCATGTTCCTAACGTGCAGTAGCATGTTTGGGTTGTCAAAGTGTATATATGTGTTGCCGGTTGGAAGCACCCTGTGTCTGTATGTACGGGAACAGGTTTGAGGTGTCACTGTGCTTGAGGTATCTCTGAAGGTCAATGTGATAACCTATTTCTCAGCATGGATTCCAAAGTAAAAGACAAAAAGGAAGAGGAGATGGGAGAAGCTGGGGAGGGGGGAGCCTGAGTCATAATCGAGATAGAGTGGGATGGGGTCTGCTGGAGGTTGGGGACAGAGTGAGATCTAATTGGCCCATGGTGAATTATTCACATGTATAATGCTCGCAGAATTTCAGCTCGGGCAGTGCCAGTAAATGCTGTGCATGTTTAAAAGTCATTTCCATAAGTAAGTGCAATTTCTCTACTGTTTGCCCCTGTTTAATGAAGTGAAATCTTGTTTGCATTCCTCCCAATTTCCCAACGAAAGGCGCCCAACCGTTCGCACCAAAATTACACCGCCCAAATTAAAACTAGGACTCCAAGGGAGGTGAGGGGACCGAGGCATTGGGCCCTTCTAGGAGGGCCTATGAAGGGCTGGAAGTGGGAAGGAGCCAGGCATGAGTTTTCAGCTCATTACTTCCCTATAGTTCTTGCAGTTTTAAGGGCTCCCCACCCTGTTCCTCACCCCTAACTGTTCCCATCATGTCTTTGCCTACCCCCTCTTTTAACAGAACTACATGGGGTACAAGAGCAAGATATGATGTATTTGTTCATGTATATGTAACTACACTCCTATAGGCATTTATGTATGTGTGTGTCCTTGTGAAACTGACATACAGTATTACAACTGGAACAATTACTCCCTTAAACACACATGGTAGTAACAAACACAAATAGGTATGTATGTGTAATTATGTAAGATCTCCTGTCTGCATAAGCCTGTGGATTTATGTGTAGGCCCAGCTTTATGGATTTTATTGGCCAGCACTCTTATTGCGATAACCTCTTTGTTCTTTGTCAGGGGTGTGTGATACCACCTCATGCCTCCCACGGTAAAGTTGCATAAGAACTGGAAGACCAGAGGAATCCCCTCATGTCATTTCATCCTCAATGGCACTCTTCTTCTCCTGTGGAGATCAGCAGGACAACCAGCTTGACCTTGCTCCTTGAATACAGCTTGAACAAATGTGCTCCTGAGTAAGATGATAAGCGAATGGGCAAGGCTCCACCTCCTCAAAGCCCCACCCTCTCTGAGGCAGAATGGCCACTATTTGCTCTAGCACAGAACTCCAGACATCATTAAGAAAGCCCAAACATCATCCAACGTTATTTTTATATACATTAGAGTGAATGGTAACAGGTGAGATGGGGTTGAAGAGAGACCAGAGAAACTGATAGGTCCGCCCATCAAGGTCTGAAATTCTCCACCTCCCTCTAAACCCAGAGTTCTTCAGCTTTAGATTGAGAGCATGGGCTCTGGAGGGAAGGGGATGGATGAGGTGGGCTTCCTGAATGTGGCTGTGCAGCCTCAGACATTGGGGAGATAGTCAATCTCACCATTTCCCTCTCTCTGCTTCCCGGGAGTCTCTCAGCCTGGCCACTCAGCCTGGATAGAAGCCACCAAGGAAGTTACACAGCTCCGCAGAGATCACCACCCACACATCCCCCCCATCCCTCCTCAAGACCCTCTGCAGGAAGCAGAGGCTCCAGGTCTAGGGTCTGAAGAAGAGATTCTGAATAAACTCTTGGGAGATAGAGACATGGCAACTGTCCCTGGGAATGCTTCTCTAGCATCCATATCTTGTCCTCAAGAGCGTAAGATGCTCTTGACCCTCTGACTGTATCTTGCCTTCTTTACTGTCAGTGGAATTAGCCCAAACCACAACTCTGATGTCTGCTTCCACAACTCAAAGCTACTCACAGATCCCCACTGCCCAGATGTCTGCATTCTTTCTCTGCCTACATCCCTCCAACTTCCTCTTCCTTCCTCTTCAGCTCCTGTTACTACCCACACACACTGTCCACACATATAAGCAAGAGAAGAAACTAAAACATTTCTCCACCACCCACCACCACCCCCGTGGCCTATGATGGTATAGTCTTCTTCTGCCTGAGAGACCGCATTCTTCTCACCCCATCCCAATCTCTTCTTGTTCTAAGATTCGTCAGAGCCAGATCTGATGCCACTTTATAGGACTTTCATGTCGGTCCCACCAAACTAGTAATTCTTAGAGCAATTTCTACTCTTTCGGCCTCAAATACCCAGTGGCAGGTTTGGGGGTGTGAATCAAGTAGTAGATCCCAGCCCAGAAGAATTAAACCCCAGCCCCTGTTCCCTATGTGCCTACCTGTCTTTGTAGAGACTCATGTATCTTAGACTACTAGACTGGTCTTCAACTTGGGTGGCTTTGGGTCCTTCCTGGGCTGGGATCACAGGTACCACACAATCCTGGTTTATGTGGTAGTAGAGGTCCAATTTTTAAATGCTAGGCCACCACTCTACCAACTGAACTGCATTCCCAGCCTCCCACTCTCTTCTTTATGTGGTTTTTCTCTGGCAAAGACAGAACTATGCACCCTAGCCCTTGGTAAGAGAGCCTGGGGACCTTCCTGTCAGATGAAGAGCTGGGATGGCTATGAGGGAGACACCGAGTAGAACCAAAGCTCCTCTATGCTGTGTCTGAGGTATCCATCCTGCCCTGGAGACTCCCTCCAGTGTTATCCAGGCTACTTTCATTCATGGGCTCCTTCCCTGTTCATAAGGGGACTCCAGCTAAGGTCCTTATCACCCTACTTCCCTCCTGGGTCTGCCATCCTTATGAGTACTCCCAACCAGGAAACCCCAAACCCTTCTCCATGTTCCCCTCCAAACCCCAAGATACTCTTAGAATCTTCTGAAATGACTTCTCTCCATGCCTTCTATCTTGAATTTTAGCTCTTGAGTAAAGGACTATCACCAAATCCTCAAGGAACCTCAACCAGTTCTTTCATATGTTCCCATTGCCCCCAAACTAAAGCCCACATTCTTTCTGCTCTCCTGCGGTTCGACATAGGCCTCTCCAGGGCTCCTTTGCTAGACCAAGGCCTGGTGCAGTCCAAATCCATAAGAGGTTTCACTGGATTTCTACAGGGACTCCCAAGCTCACTACTTTGTCAAGCCAACCCCGACCCTGCTAGGGGGCGGGGAGGGGGGGAGGTAGAGACAGGAAGGAGGCGTGTACTTCAATCTGGAAGGTCTCACTAAGACCCTTCCCCCTCCCCTTAGCAAGTCTGGGAACTGAGTCCCAGCCTGGTCTTCGCTCCCCCGCCCTCATCTCTCGGCGCTTTCATCAGAATTCAATTTCCGCCCGTAAGTGACTCCGCGGGCCCCTGATCCTTCTCTTGATGAATGAGCCGCCCGGCCCGGCCCCGTCCGTCACCGTCACCCTCTCCTCGGCCCCGGCCGTGGCGGCCCCCAGCCCTCCACCCCTCCTTCAGACGCCTGCCTCGACCCCCCACAGCTCCCACCCAGCCGACCGCTGCCCGCACCTCTCTGGGTTCCTCCCCCACCTTTCAACAGCGCGCCCCACCCCCATACTCTGGGCTTTTCCTGATCCCCGACTCTTGTCTCTCTGAGTGACTTTATCTCTCTCTCTCTCTTCCTCTCTCTCTCTTTCTTCCTCCCTCCCTCGCTCTCTCCCCTTCCCACCCTCCTTCCTTCTCTCCCTCTCTCCCTCTAACACCTCTATTCATCTCTGGGAGCAACATCATTTATTTTGCACTTCCCAGATAATTTACTTTTTTTCCCTTCTACAGGAATTCTCCATTTCCCTATAAAATGAAAATTCATCTAGAATTACATCTTATGTCATCATTATGTTTATTAAGCGTGGATGATGTATATGAACAGGACGGGCTTGCTGCTGAGTGCTTAATGGTGCATAAGATTAAGCCGAGGCTCTCAGCTGCGCAGCGACTCCCCTCCGGTTCCCATGTTGTCGAGGCATGCTGGGAGTACAAGTTCCGAGCGCACGGCCAGGTGAACGCGCCGCCGCTGTCGCCTGCTCCCCCACCCTCGGCACCCCCTCCCCGGGGTCCCGCCAGGCCCACTGTAGCAGGGCTGGGGACGCCAGCCCAAGCCCGCGCCTCCCAGACACCCGAACTTAGTAGCCTGGCTCTGGAGCCACCAGCACCCCCACCCATAGCAAGGTTGGGGTCCGGGTCAGCCTCCAGATTCTTCCTTCTGGACCCTGGGGACGCGAGCGCCCCCTCTCGCCCGGTCATATGTTCATAGCTCGCTGTGTTTGGGGCCCTGATTCTCCCCCTTTTCCCTACCATGTTTCTTGGGGGCCTTTTTGGTTGTCACTGTATTTCTGTCGTCGTCCCCCCCCCCCGCCACCGCCGCCTTTACTTCCCCCTCTCTCCTAGGCTGCGTCCGTCTGTCTTTCTGCCTCTTGCGGTCTCCCTCTCCTCTCCCTCTCTCCCCCTCTCCTCTCTCCTGGCGCTGGCGGCCACCGCACTGCAGCGTGGCACCAGCAGTCTATGACAAAAACATTATCCTTCTGCTGCTAAACAATCCAATAAACCTCTCCACAGGGAGAAAGTTAACCTCTTGTCTCTTCGGCTGATGCCTTCCCGCCCACGTGACTGCTGCCACAGTAAATTCAAATCATTAGTCTCCTCACCCCATCAAAAAACTTCTATTAGTAATGGAGACCTCGCCGGAGACCTTCCGCGGAGAGCGCTGCCTTCCCAATTCCCAGTGGAAAAATTCTGCGCGAAAAACTAATTCTACTTTTAATAATCTGTCATCAGGACCAGAGGCAGTCATAAATTATATGGGAGCGCGTGCGAGAGCGCGCCACAAGAGGGAAATCAGGGCGAAAAATCAAAGCCCAAGTTTGACAAACTTTCCTGAAGATAAATAATAACTTACAAACAGGATTAGTTGTAAAGTCACGCTCGGGCGCGCAGCCACCGCGGCAATCATGTCTGCCGAGGGCCGCCACCGCCGAGGCACCTGTCACCCGCCGCCACCGCCCCCGAGCCTTCCTCCTCGTCCTCCTCCTCTTCCTCCTTCACCCTCCTCCTCTTCCTCGCCCTCCAGCCCTTCTCCGGTATCCCTCCTCGACTCCCTTCCTTCTCTCTGCTTCCTCCTAACTGTCCCCATCCGGCCCCTGCCCTTCCTCTCTCTCCTCTTCATCCTCCTCCTCCTCCTCCTCGCTCCCTGGTCCCCTTGGCCTGCAGTGCCAACAAGGCTCATCCATCCGTAGGGCCGCGAAGCCCGACTCCTTTCCCTCCCCCACCCCACCTCCCAGGCTCCCCGGCTGCCAGGACCAAGGTCAGTGAAGGGTGAGCGGATTCACGGGCGCTGTGACCCCGAGTGGAGGTTCAGAGTGGAAGAGACAATGTGGGGACAGCCCGAGGACCCTGTTCCTGCTGCCCTCCCCTCTCTGACCTCCCGATCCCAAGTCTCTCTTCCTGCCCCCACCCACCCGGATGTCAGTAGACCTGCAGGCCTCGCGTGGGGGGGGGGGAGCTAGCGCGACCCCTAAGTTTATTTGTCTGTGTTAGTGTAGGGTGGCGGCCCGTGGGCTGCGCCTGCCTTGAGGGCCCGCCCCCCCCAGCTCGACCCTCCCCCACCCCACCCCTCCTGCGCCCCGCACAATCTCGGCGCTGACAGCCGAGTGGGTGATAAATGCCGGCGACGCGGGGAAGGAATTGCGCAAAATAAAGAAGCATGTTCCAACAAGTCCTGTCAGGATTGTATTGATTTAATCATCTGCAGAAATACACATTCTGGATTACTGTAGCGTGCCCGGGCCAGGGGAAGGGGCGGGCCGGCCTGCCGGGGCCGCGCAGGGAAGGGCGGAGAGAGATGAAGGAGAGGGCGGAGCCTCTGGCCACGCCCCGAGGCCACGCCCCTCCGGGTTCTTCGAGGGGCTAGAATGTTCTTACCTGGAACGTTGCGGGAAGAGAGAGGTGGGGTAGCAACCTCGGGATAGCAACTGCTGAAGCAGGCCTTAGATCCTCTGGCCCTGAGGACCTGTCTAGACTCCAGGCTCTAGATGTTCTAAATGTTCCAGGGGGCGGTGTAGGGGAAAGCAGGGGATGGGGGCGATGGAGGGGGGGACGGCGGTGGTGAGAAGACCCCCAGGGCAAAGCGTAAAGGCCCATTTAGGAGTCCTCTCCTGCCTTGAAAGGGTTTCTTCCCTGCCCTAGCGAGGACCCAGACCTCTGCAGCCAGGCACCCCAAGGCCACCCTGTGAGCTTACCTGTTGTCTGTTGTGGCTGCTCATTCAGTCCTGAGGACCCCAGTTTGGCTTACTTTCTCAGACACCCCCCAAGGTTTAAGCAGACCAGCAAACAGCTTCTGGCTGTTTGGTCCAGGTTAGAGTACTCAGAGTGAGGAACTGGGACAAGTTGGATTATTTTGATTGAGAAATCATGGCCCTTTGGAAAAACACACTCATGGAGAGAGGTTGGGGGAGAGAGTTCGGTAAACACTCGAGCTAGAATCGAAGAAGCAATCCATTAACACAAATCAAATGATTTGACATTTAAACTCATCGGCTTCTCCCAGTTATTAATATCCCCATTATACAGGTGGAAAAATCGAGATTTAGAGAGCTTAAGTTTAGTTCAAGGTTATCCCTGGAGTAAATTTGACAGACCAAGTCTGTCATCCTGCAGATGGTAAGAAAACTGGAAGTTACTATGGGTTCTAGAACTGGGTAGAATTTGCTGGAGACAGGTTTGAGAGACCTTGGGAACCATGCCTACTCACAGCAAAACTTACTGCAAAGGGGATTTTAGACATGGAGACCTATAGACATGGGCTTTTGTGTGGGTGAAACCATAAAAAAGAAGAAAAAAAATCACAGTAAGTTCTACAGATACTAGCTGCAATTTGTTCTGGGGAGGGGGGGATCAGGAAAAGGGAGGAATTATGGGAAGGGGGTGGAGCTTTACCTCAAAATCAAAAATGTCTCTAAGCAGGACAAGATGCTGCATGTCTTTTTAGCACTCCGGAGGCAAAGGCAGGTGGGCCTCTGTGAGCTCAAGGCCAGCCTTGTCTTCATAGCCAGTTGTAGGGCAGCCTGGTCTACATAGCCAGTTCCCAACTAGCCAGGGCCTCATAGTGAGGAAACTCTCAAACGCAAACCAAAAAGTCATGGAGGATATGTGGGGTAAAACCCTTCAGTGGGGGGGGGGGGCTTCATCAGAGAGCCTTCATCAGTGAAATGGCCCTGAATGACCCACCACTGAGTGGAAAAGCCAAAAGGAGGAGGAGCAACAGAGCACAGATATGACAGGTTGAGATAATGAAAGACTCTTTAGTCTTGGGCCACAAGCCTAACTGGAGTAGATGGGATTAACGGATCAAGCCTGGGAAAGGGAAATGAAGGTTCAGTTTATTTCTTTGTATGGAAAGGATGGACTTGGAAACAGGGTGATAAAAACGGGGTGAAGGAAGGGGTAGAAATAACAGGGGCCCTCCCTTGGCGAGAGATTAAGCATCTGCCTCCCTCGGTTGTGGCAAGGGTGCTAGCCTGCCCTTTCCTCCTGACCTGCATCCATTCGGCCAGTCACAGCTCTGAAAGGACAAGGAACAAAATCTCTCAATTAACAAATATTTGAAAGCGCTTACGCTTTGCAATTTTCATAACAAGGTTATGATGTACACAACAGCACAGCTTCACGGCACAGAGCAGGGTGTGAGGCGAGCTTCAAATTTGCTCAAGGTTAGCAGTAACCCAGGATCTCTGAACCCCCCTCTCCATACTAGCGAAGGAGGTCAAGGTATAAGGACCTCACTCCAATCCCAATATGGCCATTTTTATGACCTTGTCCAATACCCAGGTTCAGGGCCTCAGTTTCCACATCAGTTAAGCTGAAGAATGGGAGCAATGCTCTCCAGTAGCCCTTCTTTTTCAGACCAAAAGATCCAAAGATGTGTGACTCATCCTTAACGACCTCCACTTCCTGTTCCCGATTCATCACCCCCCACAGCCCACCAGCCCCACCCCACCCGCGATTCCAGCTCTCTGCCCCGCCCGCTCCCCACGAGCCCGCGCGTGACTTTAACGCGCTCGCGCGCGCGCGCGCGCACGCAGCTCGGCCCGGAAGGTCACCTCCTTCATCACGGATTCTATTTGCATCCGGAATCGCATGTACATGAAAAATGTGTCCGCGTGCGGCCCCGACTGCAGACGCAGATGAAATTCTGTGCCGAGCCTGATGCGCGGTAACCTTTGCAGATGGCGCCGCTATTGCTGAGAAATGGATTGCTTAATAAAGCGTATCATCCGGCATATTTGCTGCTTGGCTAGCCAAATAGAAGTTGTTTTTTGCACAAATTTCCTTGTCAAATTTGTCAATGTTCATGTCATCTTTGCTTTAGGTCACAGAGCAAGGTGCAAATTCCTGGCATCTTTACTAGTTGCCGCCAATTTCGGCGATTTCGGCGGTGACGGGGATTCTCCGAGGAGTCGAGAGCCCACGTGCGCCCGCCTGTGTAGCCCGGAAAGCTCAGCCCCGACACCTCCTCCCGGAAGCCCGCTGTGCTCATCCTAGAAGGAAGGGCTCAGGGTCTGGGAGGAGGTCGTTTTCCTCAGCCAGATGCCTCCCACTCCCAAACTCAGAGGGTAGGTCATGAGTTGGGAATACACACAGGGTTTGGGTTCCTCTGTGCTAACACTCCTTTAGCCAAACCTGGGAGTTCTTCCCTTCTGCTTTCCCCAAAACGTTACAGAAGAACCCCAGTAGACGAGAAGGGAGCACTCTTGCCTTTCTCCCTCACAGCACCCCCACCCAGGCTAATATACCACCTCACAGGGGCTTGCCTGAGCACCCATTTCCTCCTCTCTTACCCTTCATACTCACATTGGTCACTCCACTTCCTTTGGGAAAGGTAGGCAAACAGGTGTCTGTGGAACAAATGGGAATGAAAGCAAGTACTTCTTCCCAAGAAGTGTGTGGGGGGGGGGGGTGATTTCCATCATCTGAGCCTCAGGCCAGGCTCAAGAAGAGTCCAAGACAGGCATGTTGCTGGTACAGGCTTGTAATCCCAGCAGTCTGGAGGCTGAGGCAGGAGGGTAGCTGTGAGACCAGCCTGAGCTACAGAGTAAGACTTTGCCTCTCAAAGTTCAAGCTGGTTCAGAAAGCTGGTTATCCTTAGGTGTCACTTGGGTGATTGAGCAGTCCAGAACTTGATGTACGTGAAGAACTGATGTATTTCCACTCAGCTAAAGTCAACAAACAGCAGCAGGGCTTGTCAGGCTTTCAGAATCAACCTCAGCAGCTGTGGAAGGCATTTCCTATTCCCATTTCTCAGGTGAAGAATCAGTTCTAGAAAGTGTCTCTAACTGTGGGCATGGCTGATGGCAGCAGGCTGGTAGAGGGAGGCACAAAGAGGGGACAGGGACAGGGCAGCTAACAAAGCAGAGTCACTGATAACTTGTCTGGAGAGACTAAGGGTGGAGAAGGGGTGAGCGGGATGGACAGGATAGGCAGTACACTTGGGGACATTTATGGAGAATGGGCATGGGAAGAGGTATGTGGTGGATAGGCATCGAAATGGGACATAAAGGGACCTATATAAAAACCTTTTGAGGACATGAGGAGGCAGCCAGCACGTGCAGAAGAGAGATGAAGGCTAGTTGTGGGGGTGTGGATGTACCTGTGGGTCTCAGGAACATAAAGACCAAGAGAGTACCAATGAGATGGGACACTGAGTTCCAAGACACTGCTGTTGCCTGTATTGGTGTTGTATTCCCAGGTCCAAACCCAGAGAGGCTTAGAAAACATTTGTGTAGTCACTAGATGGACAAAGAGGTTGGTTGGAAACAGGTACCAAGATATATTGATAACAGTGATGGAGAGATGGGCAGATTTAACATGACATTCTAAGGAAGTCTGGTTTTTCTGCACACTGGGCAGACTGGGAAATGGTCAGATCTGCATCCCTGACTGGAGTTTCGGGAGCCCAGTAAATTGGGGGCAGCAAAACATTAGATGATGGAGGGTAGGGGTAAGGTGGGTGGGGAGGACTGCCGTCGGATTATTAATGGCCATGCGTTGACTCAATTAAATCCAGCCTGCTTTTGTTGGCAGGCCTCCGCAATTATGCATCTCATTACGGGCGGCCGCCCAAATGCATCCTGGGAGGAGACCAGAACTCCAAATTAACTTTTCTTGGCGCTGCAGGGGGCTGGTTGGCCAGCACTGCCTGAGTGGCAGCCAATCAGTGTTGGCTCCAAAGGGGCGGGGTCAAAAGAAGGGCGAAGGTTGGGGGAAGGTAGGCTACCTGGTATGGGATGGGACTAACCAAGGTAAGTAGAGGTCCAGCCAGAATCAAAATCCCATACCCACCAAAGAGCTTACCTGAGTGTTGGAGCTTAGCCTAGGAGTTTGAGCCTGTCTTCACTTCCTCTGTAGGCGACACAGCCCAACTATGATCACAAAGGACCCCTTGGATTCCCTGCTTTCCAACCATACATGACCTAGACTAAATCAGCACTACTGATATTACATCATCCCCTCAACCCCAAGATCCCTGGACAGAAGAGTGGCAGAGTTGAGAGAGCAGTCTTCTAGATGCAGGAGGCCACTCTGGAGGTTGGCTATCCTGGCTTCTGCTCTGTTGGGTGTCACCTTGTTGTGAGGTGTATGTTTGTGTGGATGTCAGTGTGAGAGAGCCTGCTCCCATCTTGCCTCTGCAGTTACACCACCAGTATAAAGCGCTTCATTAACCTGTCAGTCAAAGCCTTGCCAGCTCTTCCACTCTGGTCTGGAACAGCCCCTGCTCTGTGAGTCCCTGCACATTGTATCACTCTGGGGCCACGTGGGGCCTCTCCCTGTGCAAACATGGCTGCTGTTACCTTGATGCAAACCCCTAAATATTTCTGCCTTCCCCAGAAGAGTCCAAGGCCTATGTTGCTGAGGTGTGTAGTACATGCACAGTAGACTATCGGCTTAGTTCGTGTGTGACCTTTGTGCAAGCCATGGGTGTGGAACAGCTTCTGAAAAAGAGTGTCTTGGACTAATACGGAGAGGTGTGGCTTGGAGCTGTGTGACTTTAGACACATAATCACTGTTTTCAGGACATCAGGTGATGACATTTGCACTCATGATCTCTGATGTCCTTCTGGCCTTGAGTTCCAATGAGTGTGGTTGATTCATGACCTACAGAATTTTACATGTGTGTTTACGAGTTCCTATGTCCTCTCCTGGCTGTTTTCCCTCCCATAGATCCAAGGTACATGAGCAGAAGGCTGATTGCTGCAGCAGTCCTGGAACACAGAGATTGCTCCTCAATTAGAATCTGAGATTCCACATGCCACCATCGGCTGGTGTCCACTCTAGGAAGAGGCACACAGGTTTGCACTTACATTAGTACTATAACCCAATCTTGGGGCTCTACAGATGTACAGCATGAAGTATCCCCTATGCAGATATAGACCAAAGAAGGCAATTCCCACCCTTGCAAACATTGCCTGCAATGTTCAAGATCCCCTGAACATTGCAAGCTTCCCAGTTTGGGGGCCTGGACTTGCTGTCACCTGCCAGGCCCATACAGAGGAAAGAGGATGTCTTGCACAACAGAGGAGGGCGCTGTTCACCTCACTTGTGGTTTCTTTATTGTGTGTTAATGAAACCCCGTTTCTTCTGGGTGTTTAATTCTTTCCATCTATTATGTTTAGACAACTCATTAACAATCATTCGTTATAATTAGACGTGAGTTTAGGCTCCTTTCTCTAGGGAAACAATGCCAAGCTTTTGCACATCTTTGCATCATAAAGAGCTCTCTCAGGTCTCTGGCTGCCTGTCCCGTCCCACTTTTAGCCACTGTCCATTTTGTTTCCCCTCCTTCTCTTTACTCTGTCTAGCCCCTGCTCCAAATGTAGGTGTGAAAGTGAAGAAAAGGAAGTTGACGTGTGCAGGCAGGACCCCTAAACTGCTCACCTCTTTCTGGCCTTGCCTGGCCCTTGCTGAATGACTCAGTAGGCAAATGAGAATGAGCATTCCTAGAACGGTCATCTCACAGACATCCAGACAGAGCAGCAGCCTGATGTGACTCCCAGTTCCCCTAAAGCTCTCTGGCTGCAGGCTCCTAGTGCTCCCGGTGGACTCATACATGACTATGCTTGCACACACACTCACACACACACATATTCACACACACATACACGCTCACACATACACACACACTTGCACACACACATATTCACACATAGACACTCACACATACACACATTCACATATACACACTCACACATACACACTCACATACACATTCACACACATTCACACATACACACATTCACACACACTCGCACATACACCACACTCACACATACACACACATGCACACACACCACACATACAAACACATACATACCACACATACACTCACCACACACACATACACACATACCACACATACACACATACATACCACACATACACTCACCACACACACATACACTCACACCACACACACATACACACACACCACACACACACATACATACCACACATACACTCACCACACACACATACACTCACACCACACACACATACACACATACCACACATACACACACACCACACACACATACACATACACCACACATACACATACATGCACACACACCACACATACACACATACCTCACACATACACATGCACACACATGTACACACACATGTACACACACATACACACAAACACACACACATACATACGCATACACACACATACACATACATACACACATGTACACTCACATGCACACATACACACACATAATACACACATACATACATATACACACATACACACACACATGCTGTGTAGTCTGTGTAACTGACACATCAGCCACTTGGCACAACAGAAGAGTATTTGTGATAGATTTCCCCTTTATGCTAAACCTGGCTCTTGATCATCTAAATCCCTTTAAGTTTAAAAAGTGGGGTCCCTCATCCCTTAGCAAACCCTCTTGGCCTTACAGGGTCGTCGGCTCTCACATCCATGAGTGAATGTTTGCTGAAAAGAATCTGTTTTGATGAAAACAACATGGTGTTAGAGTCAGACTTGGCTAAATCCCAGCTCTGTGACTGACAGGGCGCCATGGAACCGCTCCCTGTCTTAGTGTGACCATGTATAAAACATGCATAAGAATGTCTGCTTTGAAGAGACTCTATGAAGATGATGAGAGACAAGTGAGTATGTAAAGTGCCTGGCATTTTATAGGTACTTGACCCATGGTAGCTACAATAATTAATACTAGTGAATGCTTGTATCAATAATTTATGAGTAACTATAATAACAATTTGAGGAACTGGCCTCATGGGGGTATCTTAGGCAACTTCCCTTCTGGTGGGCAATCTTTTCTGCAGCTTTCCAAATAGTGCAGAGGTCTAGACAGTAAGAGCTGGGTGCTGTCCAGCATTGCTATTGAGCAGATCTTCTTAGGAGAAAGGTTCTCTTTAGATTCAGTTACAACCGCCTCCTTACAACTTTCCCCCACTAAGCCCAGAGCTACCTGAACTCCTTCCTGTCTCCTGTGTAACAGTCAGCACTCTGATGGGCAGCCATTTAAGAGTAGAGAGAAGGCAGGATGGACAGAAAATGTTACACATGGTGGGAGGAAGGAGAGAGGGAGGAAGAGAGGCTGATGGGAGAGACAGGGATGGAGAAAGGCTGGACTCCTCAGAGGCTGCGGGAGCCACAGGAGGGGAGACAGAGACTGAGAGAGGCACTGGGGGGAGAAAGATTTTCTATCAACAAAACAGCAGGACAGATCTGGCTGGTCTCTGGAAACATCTTCATCCGTTGCCGGAGGCCAGCTCTGATCTCCTTTTAGCTCATTACTGGCAATTAGTGCTCTGGGCCCAGCCTAGGGGAGGGGGCACTGTTAGCTCTCACTCCCCTGGACACATACCACACACCATGAATCAAGCTGACAATTTTGCCCAGGCCTGCCCTCCTTGGCCTGTTCTGTGTGTAGAACAGAAAGCGTGTGTCTGCATGGAACAGAAGTGTCAGAGAGCAGAAAGTGAGTGTCCATATGGATGCAAGACTATGTAAAGGAGCGAGAAGTGTATATGAGTGAGAGTGTGTGCCTGAGCGTATACTAGTGTATGCGCATAAGTGCTTGAGTGCGTGGGTGTGCTTGAGTGTACTTGAGTGTGTGCTCGTGTGTAAGCATGAGTATGTGTGTTGTGTAGGGAATGCTGGATTTAAGTACTCTGTAGGGCAAAATGGAAATTATACTAGCCACACAAGGACAGATAATATGTGTACACATGCTGTGACAAGTCTGAGAGTGAGAATGGGCTGCATTTGGGAACATGTGACTTCCCTTAGGTTTCCATGGCCATGCTCTCCCTGCTGGATGTCTGATCCTGGGGACTAGATTTTAGGAGAAAATAAAGGAAGTATGTGGATTTCAGCATTCCTGCCTTACTCTACCACAGATGGGTTGCTCTTTAGAAAACCAGAGGCTCTGAAATAGAAAACTAAGGACCCTCCAGGAAGGTGAATGACAGGAAGACACCTAAAAATTCTCTACCCCAGCCTCTTTCAAGGACAAGAAAAAACATAATGGTGGCCACACACACAAAAATTTTAATGTATCTTTTGAGCTGGGTGGTGGTGGTGCATGCCTTTAATCCCAGTACTCAGGAGGCAGAGACAGGAGGATCTATGAGTTCGAGGCCAGCATAGTCTTCTACACAGAGAGTTCCAGGACAGCCAGGGCTCTTACACAGAGAAACCTGGTCTTGAAAAAAAACCAAAGTAGTAGCAGTAGTAATAAATATAAGTAAATAAAGTATATCTTTTAACTATGATTGTTCAGAAGATAAAAAACAAAATGGGCAATAACATATTCAAACCAAATAGCCAATTTATACCTTAGTTAATGCCTTTTAAAGGACCGAGACAATTTACATTTTTTTATGCTTCTATCTATCTATCTATCTATCTATCTATCTATCTATCTATCTATCTATCTATCTATCTATCTTTCTTTCTTTCTTTCTTTCTTTCTGCCTACCTACCTACCTACCTACCTACCTATCTATCTATCTATTTATCTGTCTGTCTGTCTGTCTGTCTATCTATCTACCTTTCTTTCTTTCTTTCTTTCTTTCTTTCTGTCTACCTACCTACCTACCTACCTACTTACCTACCTACCTATCTATCTATCTATCTATCTATCTATCTATCTATCTATCTATCTACCTTTCTTTCTTTCTTTCTGCCTACCTACCTACCTACCTACCTACCTATCTATCTATCTATCTATCTATCTATCTATCTATCTATCTATCTATCTATCTATCTATCTATCTGTTGTGAGGAAGGGTCTCATTCTAGTTTTATACTTGTATTATTATTTATTTGTTGTGAAGCAGGCTCTCATTATAGCCCAGGCTGGCTTTGAACTCATGGCAGTGCTGGTGTTACAGATATGAGCCACCATGCCTCACTTCCCTTTCTGCTTTTCATGAGGGCACCCTACCCCGCATCATCTGGAGGAGCTGGAGTTTGAGAATCATATAGAAACTCAAGTAGGCAAGGGAGATGGGGAAAGCCAGTGAGAGGGAGAGGTTAGGCTAGCTTGGTGCTTGGAAGGGAGGCAGTACAGAGGGCGGGTAGACTGGGAGGGTTAGGACTGAATTAAAATTTCTGGGTGACTTTTCAGCACATGGGTCTCATTAGCCTCTGAATTTTTTGTCTTCTCAGCTTCCTGGATTTCCAGTGCCCGTCTAGATGTCCCCTGCTCTTCCAACATCAACTCTACCATCATTACCATCCCAAATCATTTCCATTGCCTCCTTGCATGTGTCTCTCAGCTCCTCGGCCCTTCACCCACTTAGCTCACTGCCCGGTCTCATGGGTCCTCTTTCTCTCAAGCCCCAGCCAGGGTTTGTGAAACAGGGAGAGAAACTGAAGGCGTGGAGATTCAGGATGGGGTGCGAGGCCTAAGCTGGCAGCATTTCCAGGAAAGAAAAGGAAGCAGGACCCTCCCAAACCCTCCCATCCTCTTACCCTCCTCCCATCCCTCCCCCACGGGGCTGCAGTGATTCCACAGTCTCAGGGCTTGAGGGTCTCGGGGCCCCTCGCTAATGTAAGGTTATTGTAATTGATATGAAGGTAATTGATAATGTGTTACGGTGAATAATGTCTTCAATTTTCTGCTAAATCCCATTTTTGTAGCCATCTGGGCTCCCCCAACTGCCCCCCTGGGACGCTGGGTAATAGAGAGTAATTATTCTCAAGTCATTTACTTTTTCAAAGTGTTTAGTGCTTATCTGTTTTACAATTAAAATGGAAACGACCCTGATTCACTTCCTTTCTTTTTTATTTAAATAGCACTCACCCCCCCACACCCCCTCACGCCCTCACCACACACTCTCAGTCACACAAAACCACACCGGCACACAGTCCTCAGCACACACACACACACACACACACACACACAAACACACAGTCTTCTTGGATGTGGCAACATGGTTACAGTCAAAGACACAAAAATACATGTATATTTTCTTTGTCGGACACACACACAAACCATACATGAACAAGTTTACACTGGGAGAGAGACACAGCCTCGGAAGTACAGACAGACAGACACTCCCCTTTGCCATTTCTTTAGTGTCAGTGGGAGAAACTAGGGGTAGATACTAACAGGGTGAGGGACAGGGACCAAGAGTCATCACAGATGTGTGTGTGTGTGTGTGTGTGTGTGTGTGTGTGTGTGTGTGTGTGTGTGTGTGTATGAGTGTGCCACATTTGAATATGGAAGATGCATCCCTAGGCAAACATGAGTGTGTCTGAAGTGTTCAGAGCATGGGTTCATGTAAGGATAAAAATGTATGTATTTGAAGCAAGAATGAGCGGGCTAGTTCACGGCTTGGTTGCTGTGTCCAGGTGTGAGTTTTGGCTTGGACAGGTGTATGTGGAACGGGTGTTCACACTGATGAAGGCTCCTGGGGTGTAGCAGCAGCTGAGTCACACTTCTCCTCTGGAGCAGCATGAAAACAGACTGGCAGAGGCAGAGGCATACTGGCCACACCTCAGCCTGGCTGACACCTTGCTGAGTTGGCCCAGGACCCCTTCCCCACCCTGTGAAAGGTGACCTACTCATTCCAACTGAGAAAGCCAAAGAAAACTGTCCCATAAGAGGTCAGAACAGGCAAGTGGGACCCTCTCTTTGACCTCCCATTGACCCCTCCATCAGTCTCTTACTGAATTCTCCCTGAACAACACCACCCCACCCTCACTACTGTTTGATCCTTCAGCTCCCTCACCCATGCCTCACTAAACCTTGATCCTGGATTAATGTGTCCCTGCCCTGCCTTACTGTTCTCCACAGGAGGTGCCCTGTTACCACAGATTTCACAAACAGCAAGGCACTTTCCTGTAGGCACCAGAATGTGTGAAAACACACTCAAATTTCTTCCATAGACTCCAAGGCCTGCCTCAGGGAGGAGCATTTGGCAATTCATCTCACTAGGATGCTTCAGTCTGAGGAGTACAAGTTCAGGGTCTAGTTCCCACTGTCCACATGGGGAAACTGAGTCACAGAATGAACTAGGATGGCCAGGAGCTCCAAAGGTAGTCAAGCTGCAAGGGACCCACAGGACTCTCAGCTTTGTGCCAGCACCGGCTGTCCCCCCCCCCCCATCAGCATCTCTAGCATCTCCAGCTTCAAGTTCTCAATGCCACCTACTACTCCTACTGGATGTTGGGGATCCCCAGGGTCTGATTTAGCAACTCTCACCCCCAGGTCCAGAGGAAAGCCAGTGTGGCTAAGTCCTGGCAGAGGATGCCCTGTCCACACAGTGCAATTTCAGGGCAAGGTCCAAGGCCTTCCTTTTGGACTTTTCCTTTTTTGGAACACAGGGGTACATTTATAGCTGGAGTGTGGTTAACAGTTTTCCTGCTTTTGTGATCTGTGCTTGTCTCTGCCTTGGCTCTCTGCCTCTCTAGGAGTCCTCCATTTGTCTTGATTCGGTTCTGATTTCTGTGTTTCATCTTTTTCGCTCCCCACTCCCTTCTGTAGGCCTGTCTGTCTGTCCGTCGGTCCGTCGGTCTGTCTGTGGTGCCCCTTCTCCATTCTCTGCCTGACTCCCCGGCTGCATCCCTGTCCTTCAGCCCCTCCCGGACTCTGGCCTCTCACACCTTCTTGGAAAAGTAAACATTTAATTTTTTTTTTTCTGTTAATAGATTTAATGTTCATTTGTTGGTAGCCCAGGGGCAGAAACGCGTGACATTTCAAATAATTGTTGTTTCAGGGGTATCCTCTGGAGGGAAATGCGGCAAAAGTGTGGAGAAGATTTAAGCAAATGACTGTGTCAGCTTCTATTTACTCCTGACAGGATCGCCGGGGGCACGGCTGCGAGATAACCATTAACGCGGCCGCCGATAAAGCGGGAGGCTGCATTTCTAAAGGCTCCGCGGCCATTACGGGAAAGTTAGTGTGAAACATGTTAAATTATCCCCAAAGTGGAGCGAGCGGGGGAGCGGAGGGGGGGGGGAGGGAAGGGGCTTGTGCCGGGAGAGTCACTGCGCCTGCGCCTCCGCGGGGTCCGCTGCGGGAAGCACCCAGACAGGGTGGGACTCGGCGCCGCGCCGGCCGATGTCCACCAGGGGGCGGCCGCGGGCGGCCGGAGCCTCAGTCTATCGACCCGGAGGGGTGGGTGGGTAGGTGGCCTCGCGAGCGCCGCCCTGCGGTGGGGGCTGCTCCTGCGTCTTCCTGTACTTGCCATGGGAGTCCAGTAGGCTGGACCCTGCACGTTTACAGCCGTGCCCATCAGCCCTGCAGCCCCCATCCCTCGTTGTCTTCACTAGCCTGGGGCTGAACTGGGCAGCCAAGATGGGTGTCATGGGGTCAAAGGACATCTAATTGTGGAGCTTTAACTAAGCCTTGGGACAGGTAGACTTCTCTTCTTGTAGGGTCTTTATCAGTACCCCCAAATAACTCCCCCCTCACACACACCCATCTGTGCTAAGATTGTACATCCTATGTGCTTGGCCACAAGTCTGTGCAAGGTGAGCTCACCTCCCAGCACTGCCTCTTAAAAATATGGTTAGTTCTGTAAACTGGGCCTCAGTTGCCTACCTGAGATGTGGGAATAATATGTGCCCCACATATTTCATACCCTAAGAGTTAATTGAAGCAATGAGGCCATATAAAAGTTACCCGAGAAACTATTACATGCAATTCAAGTGTCAAGTATTGTGTCTATTCTAAAGAGGTCTCACTGTGTAGCCTTGGCTACATGTAGTCCTGGAGCTAACTCTGTAGACCAGGCTGGCCTTAAACTCAGAGTTCTACTTGCCTCTGCCTCCCAAGTGCTGGGATTAAAGATGTGTGCCATTACACCAGGTTTCAATCTGTTATTAGTAGATGTTATTAATGCTAGGCACAGTCATGGGGAGCACCCAAGCACAAAGGCCACCAGGAGAGGCATTAACACTTAGGGGACAGGATGTATGGTAGGCTGGTGGAGAAAATAGTATTCCAGGAGGCTGTCTTCTGTGGCATCATACTTAATTTACAGCATCACCAGTGAAATGAGCTCCCAAGATTCACATATTGGTAGGACAGGAATGGGCTAAGCAGGTAGAAAGGCCAGGCCGTTTGGGATAGGAGGAAGGGCAGCCACCTTTCCCTGCACAGCAGTGACATCCTGCCTGACATACACACAGTCGTAATCCCAGGCCTGCCTGAGCCACAAAGTGAGATTCCATCTCAAAAATAAATAACAAATATTCTTTAAACGTATTAAGAGTGTGAATCATGTAAACTTTATTTCTGGCCTTTGGAACTCAATCCACAGGACAGTGGCGATCTAGTGTGTTAAAGAGACAACAGGAAAAAAAAAAGAGAGAGAGGTGCGAGAGAGCTCACATCTTGGGAGTGTGGTGTTTAAGGAAGATGGGTGAGGTGGTAAGTGGAGGCTGAGGGGGCACCAGAAATCAGGACACATTGTATCCATTAAACATAAAAGGATGGAGACCTGAACTTGAGCCACAGTCACACGGCATTTTTATAGAGTAAATGAGGTCAGATAAATAAATGAACCAACCTTCCTCCATACACAATCCTCCTTACTTCACAAAAATAAGGACCTTTGGTGGTTTCAGTATGGACTGCCATCTCACTGGCTGGCCAGCCTGATATGACTAGAATTTGACATCCTATGTTTTCCTCATTATACTGGACTATCTTTCCAACCTTTTTCTAGGATTTGCTTTGCTCTTTTCCCAAAGTGGAACCCACTGAGGCCACACTTTTGGTGGTGGCTGGACTGGTTTTGCCACTCATTCACGTTGTCCTAGACCTAATGGCTCTGGCTTTGGGGCTATTGGTGTAGATGTCTATGTCTTCTACCTGCTGCAGGCTACTGGGGCTCCTGTACAGAACGCCATAGACCGGGTAGGTTATTCACAATAGAAATTTATTTCTCACAGTTCTGGTCACTGGATGGAGGTCTTTGGAGGCCCTACTTCCTCATAGATAAACACGTCACATAAGAGGAAGGGCGCATAGGTCTTGTTTTATAGGGGTGCTCTGCCTTAGTGACTTAGTCACCGAGAAGGCCTCACCGTCTCATACCATCACCTTTAGAGACAAGGGTTCTGGTGTGTGGATTTAAAGAAGAAACAAACATTTAGACTATAGCAAACACCATCCTTGAAGCATATCCCCTCGCAGGAATGGGAAAGTGATGTAAGGAGGATTTGAACTGTATTGTCTTTCCTCCTTTGCTCCTTCCCTTCCTCTTTCTCCTTTTTCCTCTTCCTCCTCCTCTGTCTCCCCCCCCCTTCCTCTTCCTTTCCTTTTTGTAAAACCAATTGTCAGAATCAGCTGAAACGGAAGAGTCACATGCAGGAGATGCTGTCCCTCCAGTATCCAGGAAGCACTGAGCAGAAGCTAAAGGCCCCTTCAGAAGGACTGTTATGGGGAGCAGCACGGTCCTTAGCTGTCAGAGTCACTTGGAGCCCTGTGCTCTAAGGACATCACCCCAAGAGGAGAATCCTTTCAGGGTGGTTGCTTTAGTTAGAAGTAAAACATTGTTCCTGCTGAACATAAGCTGAGAACCCTTGTAAGGGCCAGGTCACCAAGGGTAGAGGGAGTCCTAGGTTGGTGTGCGTGAGTGTGCGTGAGTGTGTGTGTGTGTGTGTGTGTGTGTGTGTGTGTCCCACCAAGAGGTGGAGGGCTCTCAAGCTGACTTAGCACTAGCTAGATGACTCCTTCTCCTTAGTTTGAAGCATAGGGTTTTTCCAGAAAATTCACATCTTCTTCCTGTGCCTCAAGAAAGAAAGAAAGAAATAAAAAAAGGGAAAGAAGGAAGAAAGGAAGGGAGGAAGGAAAGAAGGGAGGGAAGGAGGGGTGGAGGGAGGGAGGGAGGAAGGAAGGAAGAAAAAAAACATAGACAAGGCAAGATCCCTGCATTGGGGGGGGCATTTAATGTCACCTACAGAAGTACTCAGTCTGGGATGTCACTATCAAAAGCACTGTCCTTCCCAACACCTTCGTGTGGAGGTTTAATCACGTGTGGAGGTTTAATCACAAGTGGTCCCTAAGTGATGCTCCCCAATGCCAAACACCTTTCTTCTACCATCTTTAAGGGAGATGCATGTTCATTCTCTGTAAAAAAAAAAAAAAAACAACAACAAATCAATGTTCACCAGAAATAAGCCCACCGGAGTCACCCAGCCACTGCTGCCATTTGAATGATTTTACTACCAGACAACACCTTCTGCATTTGTATGTTTGTTTGGAGATAAAGTCTTCTGGTGACCCCGCTATACAGCAGAGACTGTTGTGATCCTCTTGCCTCTGCCTCCCATGTCTAAGGAGGCTACAGGTAAGAAGCACAGCGCCTGGCTTCTCCCTGCCTTTAAATAAATATAAACACAAGTGTGAGATATAAAGAGAGTCAAGCTCTATGTTCTGTTCCATTCAACCATTTAATCAGCAGCCCATCAGGAAACCACTCTTTTCCCCACAGTACAGAGCTCTGTGAGAATTTTAAAAGCTGTATTCTAGATCACCACTTCACCTGCTCAGCCAGACACATTGAAGTTGCTGGAAAGCTTGCTGCTGTTAAATACCTCAAGATAAGTGTGTATGTGCACAGTTATTTTTGCACTTATACAATTATCTCCTTGGTATAAATTCTTAGAAATAAAATTATGATATTTATATACATTTTACGTCTGGGCTCAATTCAACAAGCTGTCTGGAAAAGTGTGTTATAGCACTGTGTATTCCCACCCATGCAAAGAGGGTCGCCTCTTAATGTCATTTGAATGAAGGAGAAAGAGACAGCAACAGAAACTAGTTCTTCAGGCTGGTTTCTATGTGTGACTCTGAGGGTCTCAGTGAGCCTTGCACACAAGTGTGTCATACTTAGCCTGTGTTTTCTATATCAGCACAAAGTCAAGCTGAAAGTCTGTATTAATGTTCTCAGGATAGGGCACACAGGCCTTCAAATCTTCCTCTGCCGCTTCACCGTAAGGATGCATTCTGTTTCAGTGACCCCCACAACTTCAAGGGTGCTCACCATTGTCAGTCTTGTTGCTACCTTAGAGTCTCCTGGCCCCCGTGGTGACCCAGACTTTCCTCAGAAGATACTCCAATGACCACAGCTGGGAAGCATCCACTGTGGTGGAAATCGTACACAGACAATCCCAGATCACAGAGCTGCCCTCTAGAGGGCCCCGGAGGGTGGGATCTCATCTGTGGATCAAACTCCTCCTGAATGTGAGGCTACCTCAAAGGATCCTCCAGTATCTTCTCTGTTTTATTAGCCTACAGTTCCTCACACATGTTCTACTTACCCACATACGTTGACATATAGTCCTAAAATCCATGTACGCCCCTTCCAGACACTCACACACTCATTTTCACATCATTTCATTCTTATAAGTTCATGTCTTTACACTCACAACTTTGCACACAATTCATAGAGATTGATGCTTACACACACACACACACACACACACACACACACACACACACACACACACACACACACGCCCCCTCCTCCTATTCACTATGCAGTCTCATACGGATGCACTCATTCCCCCCAATGATGTGTAATCACAAATCTCTCTGAGTTGCTGCCTTTGTGTTGATCTAGACACACCTCCATATTTTCAACTCCAGCACCTTTTATAGCCTTTCAGAGTCCAAAAATTCAGCGGTGGCCACACTTTCTTATCCTCTGTCTGTCTCATGAGCACATACAATTACCCAGAGAATCTTTTGATGCCATAGCACATCCAAACTACCCTTTCACTGATGAGAAAGGCCTAAAATCACTACTGACCAAACGTTAAGGGTGGTTGTACATTTGAAGTCCAATCTTATAACTCTTGCTTACTTCTATGGCAAGGTCTTTCTCTATCATTCTCCTGTTCAGCCCTACACCAGTACTCCACGCTGGTTTTCAGTTAGCTCACTGGGATAGGAGCAAGCATTCAGGCAACTGATGACAGGTATAACTGGAACACAAAAAAGCCAAGGTTAGAATATCAAATCATAGGGCTGGAGAAGTGGTTCAGTGGCAGAGGACCAGAATTCAGTTCCCAGCACACACATCAGGCGCTTTCCAAACACCTGTAACTCCAGCTCCAAAAACTCAATACCCTTTTCTGGCTTCGGTGGGCACCTACATACACAAGGCATTCTCTCTCTCTCTCTCCCTCTCTCTCCCTCCTTCTCTTCTCCCCTCACACACACACTCAATCCAGATAAAAGGAAAGAAAGAGAAAGCCAGGTGGTGGTGGTGCACACCTTTAATCCTAGCACTTGGGAGACAAAGACAGGCAGATCTTTGTAAATTCAAGGCCAGCCTGGTCTACAGATTAAGTTTAAGGACAGACAGGGATGTTACTCAGAGAAACCCTGTGTCAAAAAAATAAAAATCAAAATAAAAAAATAAACAAACAAACACCAAATCACGGGAATGGTAACAGAGTCCAGGGGAAATGTATCTGAAGCAACCAGAATAAAGTCATTTACTGGACACCTACTGTGACCTAGGCACTCTGCCAGACACTTTCAATTCATCCCATTTAAACAATTTTTACAGTATTTTTTGCTTTGTTTTGTTCTGAGACAGGCCTCACCGTGTATCTCTGGCTGTTCTAGAGTTCGCTGTGTAAACCAGGCTGGCCTCAGACTTACAGAGATTCCCCCACCTCTGCCAACTGAGTGCTGGGAGTGGCCATATCACTATGCCTGGCACTCTTGATTTTAAAGAATGCTTGGCTCCTTGTCACAGAAGACAAGAGTGAGGCTCAGGTAAGGTAAGTCTCTGGCCCAAGGTTGTTTAGGTGGTGAATCTTGAGAGTAAGATTATGTCCTGCGCTTAACCCTAAACCCAGCTCTTCCACAACAATGGAGATCACTAATGAACCCTTGCCCTGTCCCAGACACTGTACAGACATAGTTTCTCTAGCTTCTGATAGGCAAGAAGTGCTTGGTAAATGATCTCTTTTATTATTATGGAGAAGAAATTTTTAATTTCAAAATTAAATTTTGCTACATTTCATAACCAGATAAATCCTCCAAAGCAAGTAAATGTTTAGTGGACCTTGTCCCTTTCATCGACAGGTTCATTTCAATTCAGCCTTCCTTGCTTGCTTCTCTGCAGCTCCTAGAATCTCTCCCCCCACACCACAGGCTGAGTGACCCCTGCTGTGACCACATACACGGTTCCTCTTTCCCACCCACCAAATGAAGTCACACTCGGGCTCAAGCCTTATGCACACTAATAAGGCCACTGTGGTTTAGTCAATTAGCAAGAACGTTAGGAATTAGAACCAAAGTACCTGGGCTCCAGTTCTATCCCTTACTAACTGCAAGGCCTCAGGCAAATTCCTTCTTTGCCTCAGTTCCTGCATTTGCAGTACTGAAATAGTAATTTATCCCTCTCAGGGTTGCTGAGTTTAAAGGACTGTAATACACGTTATAGGAACACTGGCGTATTTTAGCCACTTAAGATTTTCTGCCTGCATTTTTCACAGAGATACAATGTCAGTCTATGCAGCTTAAGCACTAGACCTTTAGATAAGGCACACTATAGATGTGTGGACATCTGCCAGTGTAGGCTGTTGGGGCTGTTGAGAAAGAGGCTCTTAAGAAACTTTGAGCAAGTTACTAAACAGCTCCTTTTGCGGTTTTATGTACATATATGTATTATCCATGTATATACATACGTGGGGGGGGGTGCACATGTGTGGAGCCCAGAGGTTGACCCTGGGTGTCTTCATCAATCACTTTTTTATCTTAATTTTTGAGCAAGGTCTTTTGCTGGACCTAGTTCTCACCGATTGGCTAGAATGACTGTCTGGACCAGCAAACTCCAACCTCTAATTTCTCCGTGCTGGGATTACAGACCATTTTTCATGTGAATGGTTAGGGAACTAAACTTGTGTCTTCATGCTTGTGTGACACAGCACTTAGCCCAAGGAGCCATTTGCCCAGCCCCTAACAACACTCTTCCCAGATAGGGCTCATGTAGCCCAGGCTATCCTTGAGTTCCCATCATGTAGGCAAAGATGAGGATGATGATGAACTCAGATCCTCCGACTTCTGCCTACTGCATGCTGGGATTATAGGCCCAGTGTATGTACTGCTGAGGGCCAAGATAAGGATTTCCTGCAGCCAGGCAATCATCCTGTCAGCTGAAACCACATTTCTAGCACTCAACTCTTTTAAGGGACAGCAAAAAAAAAAAAAAAGACAGGAATTTCTTAAAAGCCTCAAAGTCAAAAGTATACTTACATATCAAGTAAACATAATTTCATAATTTTATTAAATACACAGCTCATATTCAAATTTTACCTATTTTCCAAATATATAAATATCCATACACACACCATATGTGGACATTGGCTTATTGGAGTAAGAAAACAAATGTCTATTCAATAATGTTTTCCATCTTTCTTTTAAAACTTTATGTGAATTTCTTTTCCCTTAGAAGAATATAAGTCATTTGAGCAGAAGGATGTTTCTTACATTAAAAAAAATAAAATCAGGGAATAGCGGTGCATGCCTTTAATCCCAGCACTCTAGAGGCAGAAGCAGGCAGATCTCTGTGAGTTCAAGGCCAGCCTGGTCTACAGATCATGTTTCAGAACAGCCAGGGCTACACAGAGAAACCTTGTCTAAGAGGAAAAAGAAAATTTCCACAACAACTTTTCCTTAATGCCCAAATAGTATATTTTCTGGGTTGTAAAAAAAAAAAAAAAAAGCCTATTGAGATGAATTCAATTCCCAGAATCAGATGTCTCATAACCCTCAGTAACTCCAGCCCTAGGGGATTCTAGACTTCACAGACGCATATGCACGAATGCACGCACGTGTGCAAGCACACACATAAAATAATTAAATAAGTTGTAAAAGAAGAAATATGGATAAAGTGAGAAAGCCTTCTTGTCCTCCCCATCTGGAGCTCTTTAGCCGTTTTCGATTTTCTCATCTTTAAAATGGGGGCATCTCCTTCCCTAGGGTTGCTGACGAAGTTAAACAGAGCCTGAAAGACCTTAGGTCAGAGCATGGCTCGCGAAATCGGCCTTATGAAATTGCCTGTGAGGTTTTTAGTCCTTGCTATTGTGGGGCAAATTTGGAGGCTGCGCTGGGTCAGCGTGCGTTCAGCACCCTGGACAGAGGCAAGCCCTCCCTCCCACTTCCAAGCCTGGGAAGGAACCAGAAACCTCCGGCTTTGGACAGACCGTGCAGCTGGCAAAGGGAAAAGAAACCTGGGATTTTCCAAATCGCATACCCGGCTCCCTTTCTGGCGGAGACAATTACTCGGATACGCTCGGGCTGGTCTCCCCAAGATTCCGGGTCATTTCAGACCTGGACCCAAGCGGATCAAGCAGAGGGCCTAAGCCGGTGCCTCAGTCTCCCCGATTGCAGACCAGCTCCCCCAGGCCCTCGGATGTCGTCATGTGGTTCTTCTCTGAGGACCTCCGCGCCTCGCAGACACCCCCCCACCCCATACATGCTGTCCTTGGGAGTCGGGGTGGTGGCTAGGGGGTGGGGAGAGCGGCCTCCGGAAGCAGGCCCAGAGCACAATTAGCAGGAAGCTGAGTCGCCTGCGAAGGCTGATTTAATTAGGTGACACGGTGCCAGGCAGGGATGTGGGGGGGAGGGGAGAGCAGGGTCAAAACATTTTGTAAAAATCTGTTTCACAAACGCTGCTGCTCCCCTCGGGCCAGAGAGAGATTAGGCGTCTTTGGTGTCGATCAAGGCTGGCTGGCAGTAGCTGGCCAGAGAGTAGGCCAGTGCCACCTCCTCATTCGTCTCTATTGTCTAGTCCCCAAGACAACCACTCCGATGGGGTGGAGAGGGGGGGGGAGGCATTGATGACCTATGAAAGAGACCCCTTATTACCTTATGGCACAACACTCGTGTACACATACACACACAAATAATATTAATAATTTGGAAAGATCTACTTACCAATTAAGCTAGTTAGCATTTGCTGAGTAGGCATTTGGATACCTAGTCTATTATATACTCTGTCCCTCAGTTTCTTCATCCCTAAAACAGAAAGGAACCTTTAGGAGTTCGTGTAAGGAGTGAAGGACATAGGTACATAACAGCAGGCACTTGACTATTATTGTATTAGATGTCAGGTAAGTTGAGACCTTTGGTGAATAATCCTTACAACAACCATTGTGAATGTGTTATCTCCATTTGACAGAAATGGAAACTTAATGCATAAGATGCTTGTAGTAACTGACTTGGTTAGGGACAGATGTAGGAATTGCACTCAGGACTGCTAGGTGTTTAAGCCTATGTATTTTCACCATCTAATTCTGTGCTGCTTGGATTCCTGTGAGACCTGATCTCAGTTGATAACACTGGACCCACCAACATTTATTCTTTGCTCCACTCGATATCTGGTCCAACCACACCTCAAGCACCCACACATTTGAGTAGTACTGAGCAAAAGAAAGTCTAAAGTGCTCATACAATATGCCACAGGAGACAAGTACACAGGACCACCTTTCTCTGGAAAGAGGCTCTGGAGTTATGCAATCTACACATATGTGCCAATCTGCCATTGGTCAAAAGCAAAATAACCTATTACACCCAGCATCATAGAAGGGAATTATAAAACACCAAAGTACTAAGATATGAAACATTGAATATACCCAAGACTGATGTTTTGTTTTTGCAAAACACCATTTACCAGAACTTTGTTCTGCAAAACACAGAGATACATTTCAACGTATACACTGCCACACACTATCTCATAGACAGGCACAGACATACTCATTGTAACACATAGCACTCATACTTGAGAGCTATAACCAGATCTAGATGGCACAGAAAAAAAATCAGTCAAAAGCCAGCTTACATTACACATATGTCCTAGACACACCCCCACAGACCAATGGGCAGAGGGAACTTTAATCTCATGGGCACACACATGTACACAGACAGCTTCAGAACCTCTGGGAAGCTGGCTTTGACCCAAGAGCTTCCAGCCTCCCTAAGTCTTCAGGGTATGTGAGTCATAGACTCCCTAACAACCCCACGCCCAACACACACACACATACACCTTTTTCCAGCTGAGCCCACAGCATCAGGAATAGAATCCTCCAGCAGACATGTCCTATCTGCTGGTCCTAAGGACACCTTCTCTGTCATCATAACCAGTGTAAGCTGGGGCCAGCCAGTGGAACTTGGGAGCTCTCTTCCATTTTCCTAAAATCACTAATTCTACCCACCCACCCACCCACCCCAGCCTTAGGCCCTATCACTCCAGAAAAGAACAGAGTTACCACCAACCAACCTTTCTGAGGGGGCTAGGTCTGTCTCCTTAAGCTATCACCCCACCTGTTGTCACCTACCTGTGCAGGTGGTCTGTCTCAACAGCTCAAAGCTCCAGTCTTGGCCAGGTCCTGAAAAGCAAGAAGGTAGAGCCTGGTCCATCCTCTGCAACCCCCCTCCCCCCCATTTCTAGCTCCCTCTGCAGCTGCCCCTTCAGCTCCAGGCCCCCTGGGCAGACCCCCTCCCTCTCTGCTGCCGGCTTGCCCAGCACTGTGTCTCCTCGCTGAAAACCAGACTAGGGACTGGGGGGGGGGAGGGGGGAGGATCCCAAGAGAGGAAGTGCATCTGACGCCCCAGCACCAAACCTGGGGGGCTGCGGGGGGGGGAGGGAGGAGCAGGGAGGTTTCTCATTGTGTGAGGGAAATTTTATTTTTAACAGATGCTGAGGCAGATGGCGCAGAATTAACAGAAAATGGGAGAGGAAAGAGAGGAAGAACATTACTGACTCCGGAGAGAGTGGACATTAAAAAAATAAAGAATAAGGGAATGAAAACAAGTTTAAGTGCTCTCTCCGGGGGGGAGGGGGGGAGGGAGGGGGGAGGGAGGGGAGCTGAGAGGCAGAGAGGGACGAAGCAGCGTGGCGATAACCAAAGGCGTGAAATTACAAAAGTAAAATTTGTGGGACTCGGGAGGGGCCGAGAAGGCCCCAGTTTCATTGCAAAACTCACTCAGAAATTACTGGTGTGATGTTTGAGCTTTTATCATTAATAATAATCGAGGGGGGGGGGACAAAAGGACTCATGGGTTAGGGGCTCTGAGGCACCAAAAGAGAAGAGGTTTAGTCTGTAAGGGGGAGGGAGTCACCTCTGGGACAGAAAGGGAAAGAGATGGAACGGAAAACTCAGGGACATAGAAGCAGAGACACTGCGAATAAAAATAAATCAGAATAAAAGAAAAGAGCCAGCCCAGGGGACGGGGGGGACGGGGGGGGGGCGCGAAGGAAGCTGCACCGACGGGGAAGCAAAAGGATGCTGTTCAGAGGGCCTGAGACAAAGAGCAGGACAGTGCAGAAATGATGGGAGATGGGGCCAGACAGGCAGCGCCAGAGAGGCAGGATGTGTGGGCGCACTGGTGGGGCAAGGCGCCTCAAAGATGACTGAGAAGCGGTCAAAGTTGGGGAGCAGAGAGACAAGCAAGGGGCAGAGGCCAGAGAGAGAACTGACATAAAAGACAGGAAGAGAGAGAGAGAGGACTCCACAGAAAGAATAAAAACTAAGGCTTGGAGACACAAAGAGTTGAAGGGACAGACAGCTCAAGCCACACAGTCAGGATGAGCAAGAAAAGGAGATATTAAAAGATGGAAGGGAGAAGGATTGAGCTGGGCAGCAGAGTTGCAGAGTCTGTGGGGGAGACAGGGAGAGAGCAGGAAGGGAGGAACGGATGAAGACAAAGAGAAAAGGCCGTTTATCTCTCCTCCCAAATTAATTGAGGCTACATCAGCCTGAGCCACTAAAACTGAGCGATTATGAATGGGTTAGTCACAGGTGGAGTTAAAGGCCTTCAGAGGGATATTAGCCAAAATTGAGTGGCTTTTAATTTCTTTCTAACGAGAGACTATAGCTGGGGAACCAGGCACCGCCTCCGCTCAGCTCTCCTGCTAAACACGGCGTGGGGGCAGCCCAGGCCACTCACCACCTGACCTGTGCGGCATAGGCAGCCAAGTGGAAACGGCTGTGTCTATAACACGCCTGCAACATGCTTGTGACATGCCTGAAAACGCCTGCAACAATGGTGGGATCCAGAAAGAGGGAAACGGACCAAGTCATCCTTGGAAATAGCCAGGCCAGGGAAGTATACAGGGGCAGGGGTAGGTGGGCTGCAGCAGGAGCTGAACAGAAAACAGAGAGGAAGGAGGTGGTCCTCCTGTGGCTACAGGGATCTCCAGGCACCCCTGATACCATTTTGAAAAAGGAACCATGGTGTTCTGCACTTGAAAGTACTTTCCCACATAATAAGGACAGCCTGAACTCTGGAACCAGGATGGTGAACTGGAAGGGTGCTGAAATATGAATTCCTCAACCGCCTTCCGAACTCACTTCCAGGTACTGTATCTAGCTGAGCTCTCATTTCTACACCTATAAAATGAAGGCGTTAAAGTCTCAAATTGTCTTTAACACTGACGGAGCCTTCCTTAGGCAGGGGACTCCACTGGTGTGCATGGGACACGCAGAATGGGACACACAACCCAGCTAGACACCTGTGGCCAGCTGAATAAGGTGTGTGAACTGGAGAGAGGGTTGTTGGCCTAGAACAGGTGCAGGGGAATCTCAGGCAGCAGGTTAGTGGGTGACAAATGATGGCTGCCCTGGAGAGTGAAGGCCAACTGGGGAGACCATCAATGGGACCCTCCGTGGACATGTGGTGGGCAAAGGGAGAGAAAACAGTTATGGCCACACAGGGTTGTGAGGTGTGAATGAGAGCACGGAACTCAGTGTTTCACAAAGAGCCTCAAAGCACTAGAGAAAGGCATTTGGGGACCTAAGATATTTGGGTAAAGTTACTAAATGGAAGGAGAGAGGGGACAACATGGAAGCAAGGGGACAGTGGACCTGAGTCAAGGGGACAGGTACAAAGTAGAGAAAAGAAGGGCTAATATGTGGGTCAAGGTCAGGCCACAAGAGAGGACTCTGCTTAGGGCATAGAGGTCAAGACCAGGGTCTGGAAGAACACACATGCCCACAACTCCTACACAATAGGGGTAAAGTTGGGTGGGGGCTGAGATGGACATCAAGCTGCTGGCTTCCATCCAAGAACAGGAGGGTGCTGAGAAGAGCAGAGGAGTTAAATGGAAATACATTCATCCAATTGTCTTGGTGGCCCAATGTCTCTCTCAGCCATTAATGAGCTTCCAGACCCAGGGCAAAGCACTCTGTCTGTGGACGTCACCTATGAAGTGTGAGAGCATTGGCTGGGCTCAAGTTGAGCTTTCTTCTAGGTTCTGTGACTCTGAGACTCAGAGACAAAGCCAGGATCAGAGACAGGGACCATGAGAGAGACAGGCGGTGATAATTCTCCCTGTCCTCCAGTCCCCAGAGCCAACAGCTGCGACCCCTCCCCCTCGCAACTCTATTAACACTCAATTAGGGGGCCTGATGCGCCCTGAGCCTGGAGGACCTCTCCAATCACAGACAGTCAGGCCCCCACTCAAAAGTTGGTCTGATGAGCCCATCGGGAGAAGGCTTCACTCAAATTTATAACTCACTCCTGGGGCAGCCCACCAGCCCCTACCTCCTCTCTCTCCTTCCCAGGGCAGAGCCCACGGCGCTGAGGTGGATGGAGGAGGCTGGAGGGAGGATGCCAGAGGATGAGGGGGACATGGGAGTCTATGCCAGAGACCCAGGGATGAAAGGAGAAGCCCTGGAGGAGAGGAAGTGGGGGGGGGGGAGACCCAAGGAAGAGCCGTGAGAGTGTGTGAGAGAGAAAAATGACAGGCCCTGAATATTGGGCGCCCTCACTTTAAATCAAGATAAAAGACTGGAGTGGAAAATCAGAGTCCGGAGAAGCCCCGGACGGCTCGGGGCGCTAATGGAAACACATGGCTGCCGGCTGCGGGCTTGTCAGCTTCCCCCGGCGCTGCCATTCCCGTCTGATAATCCGGCCTGCCATAAAATTAGACTAGCAAATACCTCCTGACAAAGATGCATGTTTCTCTCTATTGTGCCATCATAAAAAAAACTCCGCTGGTGACTCGGGGAGCCGCAAACTTCAATTTAAATTTACAGTGCTGCGGAAGGAAAGTGATATGCACTCAAAAATTTTAATAACCTATTAAGTTACGACTTCAATTTCATTTTATGAATATTTTCCTTGGGGAGCGCGGCTATCACAGAGAAAGATAGAAATTTAAAAAAGATAAATAGTGCCATTAATCTCCAACATTTCTCTTCCATTATCCTTGAAAATTAGGAGTTATTTTTGTTCAGATCTTCATGTAATTAGCTCCCTCCACTTGATTCACTAGCCAGAAAATGACCATGTTCAGAAAATTAAAAATTTGTCATTAAGTGGAATTTAACATAATATCATTTATCTTTATCTATTCCCCAGCTGACAGCAGGAAGCCTTGGCTGCCTTACCGGCTGGTGTGTTGGAGTAGGGAGGGACTGCTGGGGAGACACTGGGAGACAGGGAGAGAAGGCCAGCAGGAAGGTGGTCAGAGAAGGCTGAGAAGTCCCCTCCTGCAGCAGCAGCAGAGGCGGAGACTGCTGCTGGGCCTGGCAGTGGGGCAGGAGCTGGGGGTGGAAGAGGCGAGGCAGCAGGTACAGCAGTAGCGGGTAGGTGGCTGGTGAGTGGAGCTGGGGTAAAGAGAAGACAGAGGTTGGAAAGGGGTGGGAGAACGCAGGATCGTGGGTCCCCTCCTCCAGAGGGATCTAGATATCATCATCCTGACCACAGTCTGGCTTCAGGGAGGCCAGGGAGAAGGTGGGCAAGGAATGAAGCCGGGCAGCTTGCAGGTATGAGTCCCAGAAACGGACGGAGAACATGGAAATGGACAGCAGACAGCCAGATAGATGGGCGGTCAGATGAGCTTCACTAGTGAACTCGGGCTCCAGGAGGGCACCATTTCAAGGCCTGCAGTCATGCCCCTGACCTTCTTTCAGGGTTACATGGCTGCCTCTGGCCTCCCTCCTTCTAAAAAGACTCCACCCTATCCCCCTTCCCCAAGTCAAGATTAGCCACTAAACTATTCAGTCTTCATCCTGACTAGAGAGAGCTAAGGCTGGGCCTAGGAGACTGAGAATTGGATAAAAGGATTAAACAGCAGCACATTAGTGAGAGATTTAGAGTGTAATAAACCCATTTCATAATAATATGTGCATTGGGGCCAGTGATTCATCACTGCAGGAGCCTGTCCACAGTGGGCGCATTGACCTGCAGGGAAGGAAGGTACTGGACAGGTGGTAGAGATTTTTCTATAGGTTCTCAGTGTTTGAGCAAGGGGCATACACTGTCGTCAAGGGACAGAAGGGGACATGGGGATGTTAAGAATATGCCCTGAGCTCTAGGCTGTTAGAAGGGACAGCTGGCAGAGGCTACAGAAGAGGTCTGAGATCCCCCCTCCCCCCACGTCATGGCCAAGCCTAGATCTTCTGTAGGATTGGGGGGGGGGGTCCGAGCCTCAGTACCTAGCTATCCAAAGCCTCTCAAATGAGCTTGTTTCTTCCTACTGGGATGTTCCTCTACTCTATTCTCCAGCTGTCCTATCAATGAGGCTATACCTCTGCAGAGTCCTTCTGGAGTTTTCTATCTTACCTGAGCCCTTCCAGAAGCTCTTTCTAGAGGTTCTCGGCTTCAGACATAGATTCTAAACTGAACTCCAGTTTTGGCATTTACTGCTAGTTGATCATGGCAAGTCACTTCACCTCCCTGAGCATCTGTTTTTCATCTGTCAACTGCAGGCAATTAATACTGCTTCATAGGATTGGTGTAGGAGTCATCTGAGATTGTGGTTTTGATATTATTATACAAAGCAGAAAGTAGTATTGTAATACCTCTGCATGTGGCTCCTCTACTCTCAAGCTACACTAAAGTGATGTGAGTTGTGTTTCTGTACACTGTAAATTACCATTGGATAATAAATGGACTATTTTGACCTATGACAAGGCATCTTAAAAGCAGGTGGGAAATCTGATCATAGATAAAGGGGAAGGAGGGCGGAGTCAGAGAGAGATGTTTCGAGCTGCCACCCAAGAAAGTAAGATGTAATGGAACGCAGGTAAAGCCACCAGCCATGTAGCAATACATAGAAGTAATGAAAATGGGTTGAGCTAAGTTGTAAGAGGAAGTTGGCAATGAGCCTAAGCCATAAGCCAAACAGTCCCTTTATTAACCAGTGGTATTCACAGCATATAGGAAAACATCCCACATCACTAAGGTGTTGTGACACTTATCAGGGAGAGTTGCAGCTCCCTAACTGCACTGGACTTATTCAGGGTTCATATGCAATGACATACTTATTTTATGGTTATTTAAGCTGCCTTTTCAGTGGGGCAGAGGAAAGCACCTCCTGTTCTTTCTTGGCACTAAGAAAAATAGCATCAGTGCCTAAAACACAAGGGTTCTCCTAGAAAGGCATGGGAAAATAGGCACAGATTGGTCAGGTCTCCGTGTTCAGCCCAGAAATGTGACACGGTAAAAATAACCAGCTATGCTGAGAGCAGGTGGTGACACTGGTTTCCTATAAGAAGGAGAGCACTGGGCTTAAGTCAGCAGCAGACCCAGGTAGCCAAGAGAATACACAGGAGAGGTGAAAAGGCAAAATTCAAGACACAGGCATAGGGACCATCTTCTTCCTCCACTGTCTCGGGTACCTTGCTCCCCCTCACTCCACACTATCAGGCTCCAGCTGCAGAAGCTCTGCCAGGACTTATCCTTTCTGTTCTCACCCAAGAGGGCCTGTGAGCAAGACTTTTATCTACCTGCAATGCAGTAGGTTCTCCACTCAGGGGGCAACATGCATTTTTTACAGTCTCCAGTTCAAACTGTTTTATTCAACTCAGCATCAAACTACGGTTCATTTCTGGAGTCTCGGGAATAAACCAAGGCCTTCTAGATTGCCTCCCCTTACACACACAAATCTCACAGATGCAAAACTGGTTTCCTGCTGGTGCCAGAGTTCAGGCTGGGACACATCTACATCCACTACTCCTGTGTTTGTTACAGGTCCAGCAAATTTTAATGCAGATACCTGTACTGCAAAGTAATGAGTGTGCCCAGGATTTCTGTGAGTAATCCAGAGTGTTCTGGTGTGCCAGAGAGAGACAATCCTCTGATCTCTGCAAGCTGGCAGGGTCAAGAAAATGGCTAAGAGAATAAGTACCCTTGGAGCTGGGCCAGCAAAACTCTAATGGGTGGAGCCTAAGAGACTGGCTGGGCCAAAAGAGAGCTCTCCTCATGAGCAGAAGACCAGAGAAAGAAGAAAACAGTATTCATGAGGCATATACCCTGGACCGAGAATGCACTAGCCACTAGTAGCTTGTTGGTGTCTCAGTAGCTCTTCCCAACATCCTTAGAAACAGATGCCCTTAGAACAAATGCTTCATAGATAAAAATCTTCACAGGAAGAGGAGAGCTAAAAGTTGAGGGAGGTTAGATCACACAACTTGTAAGGACTAGAGACTATCCTTGAATCCAGAACTGATTGCTTCTAAAATTAATGATCCTTCCTAGAATGCAGGAGCCTGAGCAGGACTGTGAACTTGAGACCCACTACATGATGAGTTCCAGGCAAGCCCAGTACATAAGTGAAGCCTTGTCTCAAAACAAAATAATGCAGGGCTGAGGAAAGAGTTCAGCAAGTAAAGACACTTGTCACCACATGTGATTTCCAGAACTTCATCTCTCCAACTCAGGAGAGAACAAATTCCCACAAGCCCTTCCCCTCAGCTTATTGACAAGATTCTTCATCATCTTCCCGTCACTCTGATCCACGCCTCTCAGCCTTGGGAGTATTTCTTCCAGGACTCTACCTTCGGGACCCAGAATCCTCTTTTACCCTTCCCTTCCCAATCAAACACCCACTCCACTTGGTCCTCCACCTCCCACCACACCCTCCCCCCTAACTTCTCTCTTCCCACTCCACATCTCACCAGTAGACTCCTCATCAAAAGTTTCCAAAGGCTGAGTAGTGGCAGAGCACACTTTAATCTCAGCACTTGGGAGGCAGAGGCAGGCAGATTCGGTGAGTTCAAGGCCAGCCTGGTCTACAGAGTGAGTTCCAGGACAGCCAGGGCTACTCAAAGAAACCTTGTCTGGAAAAACACAAATAAACAAATAAACAAAATGAAAAAGTCTCCAGAGGAGGGATGAAGAGATGGCTCAGCAAGAACATTTGCTCTTGAAGACAACCTAGATCACCTACTGAAAGGCCAGCAAGATAACTCAGTGCATAAAAATGCTCACCACACAAGACTGATGACCAGAGATCTATTCTCTGAGTCCACAGTGAATGGAGAGAACAGACTTCCAAAATTTATCTTCTGATATCTTTGTCATGCACATGTACACATAAGCACACAGGTACAATTGCAGTAAAGTTTTTTCTTTTAATTCTAAAGAGGAAAATTTCCAGTGTCTTCTTATAGGCTTGGGATCCAGCTCCTCTTTAGTGTCTAGGCAAGTTACTTGTGTCTGTCAAAAGGAATGAAGTTGGTACCCACCTATAACTCAACAAGATAAGAGCATGTTGTACAATAAACAGTTTTTAAAAATTGCTTATTAGTTTTCTTTTTCTTTTTTAAATTTTCACTTTGTTTATTTTGAGACAGGATTTTTCTGTGTAGCTCTGGCTGTCCTGGAACTCACTCTGTAGACCAGGCTGGCCCTTAACTCTCAGGCCTGCCTTTGCCTCCCAAGTGATGGGAGCAAAGGCTTGTGCTATCACACCCAGCTTGATTTTTTTCTACAGAAACAGATGATTGCTTTTTGAATTTTTTGTACATTTATTTATTTATTTGATGTGTGTGCAAATCCATGTACACAAGCGTGCCTCACAGTGTGTGCAGAGGTCAGAAGACAGCTTGCAGGAAGGAGCTGGTTCTCTTTCTACCATGTGAGTTTTTCAGGTTGAGCTCAGATCATCAGGTCTGGTGGAAAGTACTTTGACCCATTGGGCCATCCTGCACTCATAATAGAAGGTTACATACTCACAGCAATGTTACTGACTCAACTTCAACACGTTACAGATCACATCACGGTAAACACATGCTGGTTGACAGGCTTTTACCTAAGAAGGAAAAAGGCCAAAATCAGAGCCTTCATATTATACGCTAATAAAATATCATGTAATACAACAAATTCATTTGGAAAAGATGGCAAGAATGTTCCCTGTTCCCTACTTAAAAATAAACAACAACAAAAACACAAAAAGCTCAGCATTATTCCTAACTTGGAAATAGTTAAGCTGCTACACAGACTTGGATCATAGTCCTAACCATGGTTCTAATTCCCAAAGTTCTTAAGACTTTGGACCTTCATTGCCTCATAAATATACAAATATACATGTGAGTGATATTTTGTTCAACATATAGGGTGAACAAATATGTTAAATAAAGGGACATGGGGGAAATGCTTGGTGTCTTGCATGGTTACTCACATCTATAATCCTATCACCTAGAGTCAGAGCCAGGAGAGTTACAAGTTTGATGCCTGAAAAAAAAAAAAAAAAGAGGATGTGGTGTCTTAAAAGAAAATGGCCCCCAAAGGAGAGGCACTATGAGGGGGATTGGCTTTGTTGAAGTAGGCTTGGTCTCCTTGGAGGAAATATGTCACTGTGGAGGTGGGCTTTGAGATCTCATATATGCTCAAGCCATGCCTGGTATCTCAGACCACTTCCTTTTGCCTGTGAATTAAGATGTAAGAACTCTCAGCTCCTTCTCTAGCATCACGTCTGCCTGCACACTACCTTGCTTCCCTTCATGACGATGATGGACTAGACCTCTGAACTGTGAGACTGTGAGCTGCCACCACAATTAAGTGTTTTCCTTTATAAGAGTTTCCATGACCGTCCTGTCTCTCCACAGCAATAGAAACTCTAAGGAAGATGGAGGGAAAGAGGGAAGACCTCACCTTACCTGGCAAAAGGCTGGTACAACTAAAAGCTAAATTTACTGAATCTGTTACCATCTGAACTTAGAGTTTGCAGAGATCATTCTATTTCATCCTAGGAACAACCCTTTAAGTAAAAATTACCACTAATCTCATTTACAGGGGAGGACTGAGGAACTTGGAATGGTTAAGCATTTTGCCATAGGTAAAAAATCCAAAAGCCCCAAAGTTGGGCTTTGAATCTAGGTATCCTAACCTAAAGCCTACACTCTGGTATCAGACACTGTTCTAAGTCCTTTTACATTGTGTGTAAAGGGGTGATTTTTGTCCAGGTATCATTATGTGACTCAGGCTGGCCTAGAACTCTGAATCTACTTGCCTCAGCTTCTCCGGTGTTGGAGCACAGGTATATGCCACCAAACCTGGCTACAACCTGCTCTGTTCCATGTTTTAATTCATGGAACTCTCACAACTGTAGCGCAGCATGACTTTGGGGAGTCTGTTCCCTTTGAGTCTGTCTGGCCAGTAAGATTCCACAGGAGCGACAGAGGGTGAGCTCAGGCCATAGGAAGCCTTCCGGTTTTGCACACTTGTAAAGTAGTAGTCATGTAAAGAGATTGGAAGCTGGAGAAGCCGAAGAAGGGAAGGAGGTTTTCCAGAGAGAAACAAAGCTTTCTAGTCAGCAGCCAGCATCAACTGCCAGATGTGGATGTGAGGCTGCTTTAGGTGCTCAACCCATCTAAGTGAATTCAGCTTTCTGAACACTCAGCACCACCGGAAGCAGAAAATGCTCCCCCCCCCCCCCCCCCCCCCGCAACTATGAAAAAAAAATCATTGTTCTCCTGGGCATAGTCAAAGCCTGTATTGTCAGCAGTTAGGAGTTGGAGGCAGGAAGATGGGGAGAGTTCAAGGTCATCCTTAACTACATAGTGAGTTCAAGACCAGCCTGGACTACATAAACGTCTTTCTGTCTGGAAAAAAAAAATCAAAAAGAAAAAACAGGAATATCTTAACAGTTTATTCTGCCTACTTTCCCAGGTTCTAAACAAAAAGCATACCTTTTCCTTCCCCTTGTCCTGCCTTTGGAAACCAATCCCAGGCCTCAGCCTGCCTGTTTACCTGCCCTAACACGCTGGGCTTGCTCAGTTTCTCGAAACACCCTTGTCCGTTCCTTCCTCTTTCCTACCGCTGCTTCAGCTGCTGACATGGCCTTCTCTCCTCTTTGCTCCCTCTCCCCCGACAGCTGCCGGGATCTGTAGCTTGCCTGCCATCTTGTTTTTCTCTCAAACTTTAATAAAATGGTCCTTGAGATTAAAAAAATATATATCGTTTAACTGGAGAAGGGAGTGTAGCTCAGTGGTAGAACACTTTTCTAGTATGAGCAACGCAATCCCCAACAACTGAAAAAAGACCCTATTTTAGCCTCCAGATCTGGAGTGAAATGTCATATAGCAATAGATAACAAACACAATAAGGATATGCCACTGTTGTCTAACTTCTCAGATGGGAGCACTAAGGGTCATGGATGGGTTAAAGAAGTTACTTAGCAGTCGGCCACTAGTGCCTGGCAAAACCAAGGCCTGAACTGAGGCATTCTGGCTCCAAGGGTTGCAGGAGCAACCACTAGTTAAAGAAAAATGGCCCTTTAGAGAGGTCCGTGTCCTCATTCCCAGGACCTGAGAATTTAATGCCAAACTTGGTAAAAAGGGACTTTGTGGATATGACTATCTTAGTGATTTTGAGACCAGTAGGTTCTCCAGAACCATCTGAGTGCACACAACGTAAGCACATGGCCTTTATAAAAGGGAGGTGACAGATCAAAGGCAAAGGCCAGGTGACACAGGACTGTGACCCGGAGAGTAAGGATAGCCTTCAGAAGGGGAACTAGCAAGAATACAAATTCTCCAGGCTCTGTCCACACATGGACTCTAACACAGAGGCATCACTTGAGACGTCTAGCCTCTAGAAGTGGAAGGTAATAGATTCTGTTGTTTTAAACCTTCAGGCTTGTGGTGATTTGTTGCAACAATGAGAAACTAAAACACAGATCTCTCCTTGAGGGGAGCCGGAGTCCTCCCTCAGTCAAGCCTGATCAGTCCCTATCTCTTTCTGTCTGTCTGTCTCTGTCTTTCTGTCTGTCTCTGTCTCTCTGTCTGACTGTCTCGTCTCGTAGCCTAGGCTGACTACATAATGTAGCCCAGGATGGCCTCCAGCTATGGTTCCTATCTCTGCCTCAAAAGTGCTGGGATTATAGGTATTCATCAAAAAACCTCTTTTCTTTCCCATTTTCCTCACCTACCTCTTCCAGGACGTTTTCTCTGAAGATTCCAGGTGTTGCTGCTGCTGCTCTGTCTTGTCCCGACAGCAGACATTTGCTACCTTCTTACTCAGCACTTACTAATATCAGTGCTAATGTGCTGGCGGGCGGCCCAGTGACATTCTTATGAGTGTGAGTCATGGAATCCAAGGACACAAGGCTGGAGAGGCCCTTTGAGAATCTATCTCTACATTTTATGGATGATGAAACTGAGTCCCAGGAAAGAGAGGAAAGCCACGTATCCAAGGTCATGGAGCCAGGGCTCAAAGACAGGGCCCTTAATGTGGTATCCATGAGCTCATTCATTCAGCAAGTGTTCAACATGCCCTTACCAAACTGGGTGGTAGAGACTCACTGGCAAACACAAGCAAAGGTCCTTGCTCTCTCACAAGGGTGTCCAGTCTGTAATAAATACCGTTGTCACGTGGATATAACATTACTCACCATGACAAATGTGAGGAAAGTCTGTTCCATGTGACAAAGTGATGGAGTACAAAGCATAGAGATGTGTTAAGGCATCAAATCAGGAAGGCTCCCCTGAAGAGGTAACCACTGTACTAAGTTTTGGATAAGGACAGGTAGAGTTAACTAGGACTCTGGAGGGTTGTGGGGGAGGAGAAAATCTATTAAGCAGAAGAAATGAATTATACAAAGGCTGTGAGATCCAGGGGAACAGAAGATGATGTGGAGATGGTCAGGGGATCAGAAGAACCAGAATTACAAGCAGAGGTGAGACCTAAGGACTGCAGAAGTCCACAGGGTCAGACCACAAGGGACAAAGAGGCCATGGGAACTTTGGTACTAGTCCCAATGACAATAAGAAGCCATGGGAAGATTTTAAACAGGGAATGACATGATCATATTTGAGTTTTATGGTGTTTGCCCCCAGCAGGGCCTTCGCTCATCTCTACAGGCATGTTAGAGATCATTATTATAGGGAGTTTTATGCTACTCTGCATTCCTCTCCATACACGTAACCTTGTACAGAGCAGGTGCTCCATAAATACACGTTGATTAACCTCTCAGAGGCAGCCGCGGCTAGAGAGCTCTCCCTCCCTCCTGGGGTGCTTTAGCTCTCTAATCGCCACACACTGACTCTCTTCCCTACACACACACACACACACACACACACACACACACACACACACACACACACACACACACCCAGGTTTCATCTCCACCCTCCTTCTCTGTCCATACTCTTCCTCCAACCACCTTGCGGCTTCTTGCAGAAATGATCATTTCCTTCTGGGCTAAGCCCAAGCTGCATGACAGCTATGACTTTGATTGCTTACTCTGCTGTTCCCAGAGTTGGTATGTACCCAGCACAGAGCAAACACCCCAGGCACCTTTTTATTTACTTCCCTTTTCTTTGATGCTGGAAATTGGACCCCCGAGGCTTTGCCTTTATACATCATGAGACTGCATACTAGACGGCCATTCAGGTGAAGTTCAACTTGAAACAAAACCAGTCCACGGGGATTTATATTCAAATAATGGCCACCTATGGGGACTTAATAACTGGGAAGGAACACAGAGACTTTGAAAAGGGGGGGATGGGAAATCTTGATCTGTGTGGCCCAGTATCTGCATACACAAACATCATGGGATTCATGATCATTACTGTGTGGGTTTTTAAGAAAGTGGCATCTGCTGAGAGGGGGTACCCCATTCTAGCTGGTGTGTGCCTTGAGACCCATCTCATCCAATAGCTCCTGTTCTATAGTCCTATATATTGCTCTCCCGGGTCTGTGCCCATTGCTGTCATCATTATATTTGCAATACAGGGTCCCCTTTGCCCTACTTCCATCTCTCCTTACCCAGCTTCCTAAGACACATGAACTCAGTGGCCCTGTCCTTGCATAGATTCTTAGGGTGGCCCCAGGACTTTCACTAATAGGTCTCACCACTGTGATTAAGTCATGTAACAAAAGGGACATGATCTGAGGCAGGCGGTTATGATGAATGGAAACCCTTGAAATGCAGTGAGTCTCCTCTGGTGGGAGACTTGGGGATATCCAAGGCCTAGTTTGACACACAGTTTCTGTTTTGAAGGGACATGTACAAAGACAGCATTGTGGCTTCTGTGAGCTAAGGCTGACTCTCCCAGTGACAGCCAATAAAGATGCAGGGGGCAAGGAGTGAGAAAGAGTGAGGGCAAAGCCTGTCCCCAGAACCTCAAAAAAGACCAGTGATCAGTTGAAAACCAGGTCTCTGAGGTTCTGAGACGGTCAGCAGTCCTGCCTGCCAGGTTTGTTATTTATGGACCTGTGAGATTTAAAATGCATGTTGAGGGCTTGAGACAATTCATATACTGCTCTTCCAAAGAACCCAAGTTCAGTTCCCAGCAGCCACGATAGGGCCATCATAATGGCCTGCCTGCAGCTCCAGTTCCAGTGGTATTCACACCTCAGTTTTCTGCAGGATCTGAACTAACATGAGAAGACACACACACACCTACATACAACTAATAATAAATTAGTAAAAAATGTATGTTGAAGGCTAGAGAGACGGCTCAGAGATTAAGAGCAGAGGCTGCTCTTCCAGAGATCCTGAGTTCAATTTCCAGCAACCACATGGTGACTTGCAACCATCTAGAATGAAATATAGTGCCCTCTTCTGGTGTGCAGGCAGATATACAGTCAGAACACTGTATACATAATAAATAAAATATATTTTAATAAATAAATAAGTGTATGCTGAGCAGGGAATAGTGGTACATGACTATAATCCCAGAACTTGAGATATGGAGGATTAAATCCAGTCAGCACCCAGTGGTCTCTAGATCCATCCCTCCTCTCTTCCCTCCATCCTTCTCTCCTCTCACCCACCTCTCACCCACCTCTTTGCTTCTGTCATGGCTTAGACCACACTGACCATTCTCCTGCCCATTTCCCTCAAGCCTATCTTTCCAACCCATCCATTCTGCTCATTGCCACAGATTAATCTTTCTCTTTTTTTCATTTTCTTTAAACATTTATTTATTTATTATGTATACCTGCATGTCAGAAGAGGGCGCCAGATCTCATTACAGCCGGTTGTAAACCACCATGTGGTTGCTGGGAATTGAACTCAGGACCCCTGGGTCAGTCAGTGCTCTTAACCTCTGAGCCATTTCCAACCCCCAGATTAATTTTTCAAAGCTACAGACTTTATCACATCTTTTTCCTGCTCAAAACAAACAAACACTTCAGTGACAGGGTGTCCTAGTGGCTGGTCATCCTCTGAACCAAAATGCTGGTGTGAAGCCTAGCTCTGCCTCTTTCCATTTCCTGATTATGTTTGCCTAAACATAATTACTGGGGTTTTACATGATGCAGGTCTGTAATTCTAGCCCTTGCCAGGTAAAGGCAAGAAGATCAAGAGTTCAAGGTCACCCTTAGATAAATAGCAAGTTCAAGGCCAGCCTCGGCTATACGGACCCCCATCTTAAAACAATACTAACTCTAATAAATATAACTGCCCAGAGCTAATTGGTGATCTTACTATAGAGTTTTGCAAACATTTGCATCATCACAAGCCCCACCCACATCAAGATGATTAGCCTAGCCAGCCACTGACTGGGAGTAAAATCCTCTGTCCTCTGGGGATAACTGCATGAATGAAATAAGATGCATGTGCAAAAGGTAACTGCTATTACAAGATGGCTCAGTGGGTAAGTAAGTCTAAGTCTAAGGCCCAAGTGCAGTCCCCGAGTCTTACAGTAAAAAAAGAGAGAGCTGCCCCCTGAAAGTTGTCCTCTGGTGTGTACATATCTACTGTGACACACGTATGTCTACACTCACACACATCATATGCACACACAGGAATATTTCCTTTTTAAGGTGACGTGGTGGTAATAGAAGCAGAATGTTGGTGGATTTTGTTCTGCCTTCAAGTTTTCGTGTCTTGGTCCAGGTAAGCACTCCCTCTGAGTGTTATGATCGCCTGTGGCTCCAGGTGGTTGACTGACCTCTTCAGTCTGGCCTTGCAGCCCCTCCCATCTCCGGAGCCCATTCACAGAATTCCAGGCCGTTCTGTTCTCCTACCTGTTAACCCCATCTCTTGCCTTCCATCTTCATCATCTCCCCTTCATTCACATTATCACCTCCTATCCCCAGGGGTCCCTTCACTGATTCACACATCTCCAGTTGCTGCGCTAACAAGCTTGCTGAAACAGAAGCCTGACGGTATTGTGTGTGGGTTTAAACCCCTCTGCGAACGCAGCTGCTTTCCACATGAAACCGGAAATTCTCACTGCAGCCCTTAAGGATTCTAACATGCCACAGCACCATCTCGTCTTTCCTGGCTCTCTGCAATACACATCAACTAGGCTTCCTCCTGCCCCTGAAGCATCCGTTTGGCTATTCCTTCCCAGATCCTGCTTCTTTTGCCTCTTTCCTCTTCATCTTGGTCTAAAGCAGGGAGACTTCCTCCAGGAAGCCTGCCCTGACTTCCCTGCCTAAGCCAAATGCCTTACTTACCGGGTCACAGAAGCGCAAACTGCTCTTGGGTTAATATCTCATAGAAGCAATTTGTCTTCATGAACTTCATCACTAAAATCTCCGAAAGGCACCATGTCTCCAGGCCCGGCCAGGGTCTGTACCTGCTTCAGGACCAGGAAGAAGGAATGAGTGAAATTTCTTCAGCCCAGCTGGATTGCTTTCCCTGCTAACACTCATCCTCACAGTCACTCACTCGTTCCTACTTGATGTGATTTTTGGGACAACTCTGTTCTTCTGTCACATCAACCCACCCCTGGCATCCCTGCCAAGCATCATGATCAAAGGTTTGGGCCTATGACGATGCCTAGCGATCCCTCCTGCCTGCTCTGCCACCGTCACCCAGTCTATATTATTTCTCACTAGTTGTGAGCATAACACATGCACACTCAAGAACTTTTAGATAACACAGATAATGCAGAAAATAGAAAAGAAAACACAAAATGTTTCAAATGTAACTACCCAGAGATAATTGCTGCCTTTATTGTAGTGTGTGCTTGCCCATTTCCCCACAGTCTAGGAATTTCTTTTTAACTTTACGACAAATCAATGAAGTTCATATTATCCTCACTGTTTTCCAAAGGGAGGAGGAGAGCAGACAAATTCGGTAACTCATATAAAATTATAAACCTAGGAAGGACAGACAGAAGGAAGGCTGAGCCCCAAGCCTGCTGACTCCGGCTGAGACTCAAGGCTCTCTAAGGGGCCTCTTAGGCCTCTAGGCTCTGCCCCCTCTCTGTCTGCTCCTTCTTCTCTACCACTGTTCTCTTTTCCATCAAAACCCCAAGCCCACTCAGCAATTCCGCTTCAAAGAAGCCACTTTGGCATCCAGTGCTGTGTGGAAGCTGGCAATAGCCAAAGTGCACAGTAGGATGGTTCAACATGTGAACCTACCTGATCATCAGTGGCTCCAGGTGGTTGACTGACCTCTTCAGTCTGGCCTTACAGTCCCTCCCATCTCCGGAGCCCATTCACAGAATTCCAGGCTCTTCTCCTACCTGTTAACCCCATCCCTTCCCTTCCATCTTCACATTCCAGAGTGGAATACTACACTATTAGAAAAAGAACCACAGAGAGCAAGGGTTCATCAGAAGTAATTTCTGGGACTGTTTATTAAATTTATTTTTTTTAAAAAAATCAAGATAATGGATAATGTGTGAGACTGATTATAACTTATGAGAATATTTCTGCATCAAACACACACACACATACACATACACACACATGCACACGCACCCACGTGTGCACGCGCGATGCTAGTAGCTACTTCTGAGAAAGGATATTTAAGGAATAAAAATGAATGATAAGGAGGACCTGAGATTTCGCTCCTGCATGATATTTTAATTTTTATCACATCCATGCATGTACTGAGTAAAAAACAAAACATAAACAGATGGGATGTAGCTCAGGGGTAGAGCACCTGCCTAATATGTGAGAGCCTGCATCCATCCTCAGCACAAAAAGTGAGACAATGGAAACCCCACAAAGTGGCCAAGCTTTCTCTGTCATCCCCTCAGCCCACTTTTACTTTCCCTATGTGAGTGATTATATGTTCATATACTTACCATTTGTCTCAGGGGCTGGAGAGATGGCTCAGTGGTTAAGAGCATTGATTGCTCTTCGAGAGGACCCAGGTTCAATTCTCGGCACCCACATGGCAGCTCACAACTGTCTAAAATTTCAAGTCCAGGGCACCCAAAGCCCCCCTCTGGTCTTTAAGGATACCAAGTACTCACATGCCAGCAAATACCATGAAAAAAACTTTTTTTTAAATTTGTCTCCTGTATTACACTAGTAAGATCCTCCAAGGGCAAAGACTTCCTTCTGGTCTGACTCAGTGTCCTTTCTTTTCACCTTTACGTGAGTTCCAGGGGTTGAACTTGAGTCACCAGGCTTACAAAGAAAGTACCTTTATCTGCTGAGCTATCTCACCCAATTTTCACATCTTATAAGACTTCTACTGTGATGGGTGGTGGTGGTTTACACCTTAATGTCAACACTCAGAAGGCAGAAGGAGGCAGATCTCTTTGAGTTCCAGAACAACCTGGTCTGCAGAGTGAGTCTAGGACAGCCAGGACCCCATAGTGAAACCTTGTCTCAAAAGACACACATACATACAAACCTCTCTATTCTATCACCCTTGAAGGGTGAACCCCCTCATGTTACCCCAACTCCACCCCGTACTATTAACGTCTACCTCACAAGTCCAGCATCAGGCTGGAATGACTCCCTCAGAATTTGCCTTCCTGATATTGCATTCTGTGATCACAGGAGCCACATGTCCACCAAACCCAGCACTTAGCTCAGACCATATCTCTCTTGTCCATATCAGTGACTAGAAGGGCACTAACAGCCTGTCCCTGGTCACTCATGAAAGGCAGGTGACGTTGGAGAGAATATGATTTTCCTTCTATTCTTTACCAGAGTCCCTCAGCCCACCTAAGACACCAGCCAGAGATCTTTCCCCCCTCACATCCACAGTCTCAAAGCAAGGTCTTGAAAGGTTCCATACCAGTCTAGGCCTCTCTTTTAAGCAGAGCCCCACCCAGGCCAAGGCTAGGCCCCAGACTGACTCCCTGCCCCCAGCCCTACAGAGAACATCATAGCCCAACCCAGCCTGGAGGGTCTAACCCATCAATCGTGTTCCCAGGGGTACAAACCAATTTCTCTTGCTTTCCCGAGCCAGTCTCCCTGGCGGAGCCTGGAGGGGCCTTCAATCGCATTAATCCCAGCCTGGCGGTGGTGACGAAGACGGATTTCTCTACCAAACGATCCATTTGTATCTCTCGCGCACTCAGTTGGTTTTTTTCTGTGCGGATGTTCAAAATATCATGAAAAAGGCGTTAGCCGGTAGCTGTGGCGCAGCGAAATAATAGAGTGATCCGGCAATGCGCTTCTGACCTTGCAGGACAGCTAATCCATCCGCACATCTATCTTAATTATTCCCGGTTACAAAAGAGAAACTCTACCATCCATTCATTCCAGGCTGGCAATTCCATTTTCCAGCCTTACTCACGCCCCATCCTTTCTCCACCATACCTGTAACCAGATAGTCTCATTCACCATGGCTACAGCACTTTCCACCCCCACTCTAACCTAGCCAGACCTGAGCCTACCTACCTTGGTGTAACCCAGCTCAGTCCACTCACTGCCACTTAAGATCCAATGTTCTCTGTATGTGCTCTCCTCTCTAGAAGACCGGTCAATCCCCACTGAAGACCAGTTACATTGAGAATCAAGGTGTGGCAGATGTGAAGGTTGCACGCAAAAGTGTGGCCAACACACACACTCACTGAAATGTTCACACAGATAGCCACAGAATCTTATCCAGATGATAATATTCACAATCCTTTCACACACACTTATGCATGTATGCACCCAAGCCCGCTGCATCTTCCAAGCATCTTCACTGCTTGGATTCTGCTGCTGCCTTGGTACTAACATTAGTACAGATGGACTTTTGGACTATTCTGTGGCCTTTCTCCCACCCCTAAAGTCTAGCTGCATTGTTGTTGCTTGAGACAATGCTTCTTTCTCTAGCCTGGATTGGCCTAGAACTTGCTATGTAGATTACACTGGCCTCTAGCTCAGGGATTTGCCACCTCCACTTTCAGATAGTTGGGATTAAAGGTGTGTTCTCTCTCTCCCTCTCTCTCTCCTTGCTTAATACACATAGGACACTGGTGCTGGAGGACGAAGATTGGCATGTGAGCAAGGAGGAGGGCAGAAGATATGTGTTGCAGGGAGATTGAGCTGAGATCCAGCAATGGGGGGAAAGGAATAAAGGGGGATGCCAGGCAGTGATAAGCTACTGACACTCTGTGACAGTGGCTGCATGAAGAATACAATTCGAGCTAATGACACCAGATCCACTTTGGGAATGCCTGTGCGGGTCTCTAAAGCCCTTCCTAATTCTGCCCCTTAATGTATGTTTTCAGATCCCTCATTCTAATGATTTTAATGCAATCAGCAAAACTAGGCATGTAATTGTCTTGGCTCTGTGCTTGGCCATGGCGGCTCCTGGGATCCCTGGCTGTGGATTTTCATGCCCTGCCCACCAATCCAGCCTTCCCTCCTTTTGTATTCTTCCATTCTGCTTCCTCAACAAGTTGAGACTTCTCCAACTTATGGGGTTAGGAAAAGAAATAGAAATTGCCCCCAAGGAGCCCACTGAGGAAAGGAGGTAGGGAGCTCTGGACTATCAGGAGGTGTTTCCTTGTCCAGCCTGGCTAGTTACCAGTTAGAAAAGGAAGTCAGGATGGCTTCCTAGAAAAACTCAAAGACCCCCTTTCGCAGAAGCAGCAGGCAGCCTGGGCTGGGCCTGCAGGGGCAGTGTGCAGGCGAAAGGCCATTTGTCCGAAGACAATGGCAGAAAAGGGGTCTCCAAGCGGCTGTTGAGAGCCAATTTGTAGTGGTGACGGGGCCGAGGTTGCTCCAAAGGCTGGGAACAGCTGGAGCTCCGGGTGACTGATGGGTGGGCCCAGGAGAGGAGCCATTGGTCTGGCAGACACAAAAGCCCCGATGGTGCGCGGGTGGGGCCCGTCAAAATCATTAAGTGCCGAAGATGGAGCCAGCCGACTTCAGATGGGACCAGTGGGTTGGGGGAAGAGGTCAGGAGCTCTCCTTGCCCTTTCCACCGCCCCTCCTCCATCCTCCACCCTCGGTCTGGACTCCGGAAACTGGCCACCCACGACCCCATTACCATCTAATTTGCATAGGCACACCCTCTTCAACCTCCTGGTGCTTCCCCGTCCAACCTGAGCAGTTCTGACTGGGGGGGGGGGGGCACCCTCTGCACCTCTTTTGGGGATACCCTCGAGTACTGCATTCTCCAGCCGTACCCTTCTCTACTTTTGTAGGAATTAGACCGTCTCCAGAAAAGACCAAAAAAACCGCAACCGCAGTTCCAAACCTAAGAAACTGAGTACAGGGTGCTGATTTTGGCTGCTTCTAGACACCTCCTTTCCACTGTGTGGGAAACGTTTCTCCCCCCACGACCTTCCCCCAAGGGGGGTGGGGAGAAGACGCTGGAAGAAGCCGGTGTCTTCCCTCATCCCCAGGAGTCCTCCCTCGCTCCTCGAGGCTCTGGGCATGAGAGCAAAGCAGTGACCCGGCCAGGTGGTGATGATGCGGCCGGCCGCGCTGGTCACTCTTGGCCGCTCCCCGCACGGAGCCCGACCCCCCTCGCATGGGTCACGGCGCCGGCAAAACTCCCTGACACAGAAACGCCGCGGGGCTTGCGCATGTCGGGAACAATCCTCCCGCTGATGGGAAGCGACAGCTCCGCTCCGCCTCCCTCCGTGCTTTCTCTCCCCGGCTTCTCCCCGCGCCCTGCTGTCCGCCCAGCCGTCCCACGACTCCCCAGCAGCATGCCTGGCCCTCCAGGTCGCCCCCGGAATTTCTCTGCGTGGCATGGGATTTGTACAGGGTTTCCAGAAACAGGAGAGGTGTTTGGAGGCTCAGTTGCTCTTAGTTGTGCTGCTCCAGTTCCTAAGAAAAAAGACTAAAGAGAAAGAGGAATAGGGGGCGCTCCCTGGTGTCACTTACTCTTCTGGCTCATCTCTGTCTTCCGGGTTTTGTCTTCTGTGTATTTTTTGTATTTTTGCAAGAGACTTCTCTTTTGTGATGATCCTACCACACACACACACACACACACACACACACACACACACACACACACACACACACACACACACATTAACATACCTGCAGGCATAGGCCAGTCACAGTTACCTACCCTCCACCTCAGCAGTCAGTCATTCCCTGTTCACAACCATAGGGAAGTCTATGCTCACTAGCTTCAGCTTTCACTCTTGGTCCAAGAATCTTCTAGGAGGCAATGCTACCTTTGTCCCTCCTCTACTGCACCAATTCTGTTTGGTATTATAATAAAAACCCCGGAGCCAGATATTGGGGAAAAGCTGAAATATCAGAGAGACAGAGGAACAAACCACAGCCAGTTCTCACTCAGCCAACTCCACAGACTGTCTCCACCAAACCTCCAACTCCAAGCTTCTCTGTCCTCAGACTACCAGGGAAGTCACAGGGGAAGCTGAGCTCCCTCCGACCAGCTGTCTTACTTCCTGGTTCAACTTTCCTAGAGCTAAGATCAAAGGTGTGCACCACCACTGCCTGGCTGTTAGGCCTTGAACTCACAGAGATCTGGATCTCTGTGATGGGATTAAAGGCGTGGGTCACCACTCCCTGACCTTCATGGCTTAGCTCTGTGGGTGGTTCTGTTCTCTTTTCCTCCAGACTATTTTTTATTAAATATACAATATACCACCACCTTCCTTAGCTTTTCTTTTACTCACCTGGACCCTGATTCCTCCTTACTGTGTTTTTCACTGGAAGAGATTTGATGTGGAAGGAACAGCCTAGGAGACAATGCTGGATCCCCTTTTCAGTTCATTTAGAGAGCAGCCTTTATGGGTTCCTTCTGAGGATGGGCCAAACTCTACCAATGCCCTGACAACTTCCCCAGACCCTCCCCAGAACTGCCTCTGTCCTCACTTCCGTACCACTTTCCCTGTACTGGCCTGGATGATCCAGGAGTGTATTTTCCCATCTCTCTGACATCCCTTTGAATCTTTACTGTTGCTCTTATGGGGCCTATAATCCTTCTCGTCTTGTCCCCTCCCAGTATTAACTTCTGAATCCTGGATGAGGAGACCAATGAACTGTGATTGCTTGTGCAATTGGGCGGATCTCGGATGCTGAGATGGACAATGCCCAGCGAAGTGGGTGAGAGCAGAGGCACCCTTGTTGGAGCTGAGGCAAAATAAATAAACAAACAAAATTTAAAAATCAAAATTTGAGGCCATATTGGTCTGTACAGTGAGTTTAAGATCGGCATGGGTGACATAACAAAGTCCCAAACAAAGGACAGGAAAGGGGAGGTGTGGCTCACTGGTTAAGAGTACTAGCTGCCTGCTAGCACTCCAGAGTCAAAGGCACATGGTCTCCGTGAGTTTGGGGCCTACCTGGTCTGCAGAGTAGGTTCCAGGACAGCCAAGCCTACACAGAGAAACTTATCTTGAGAAGAAGGGGGTGGGGAAAAGAGCAAGGGTTGCTCTTCCAGAGGACCAGGGGTTGATTTTAAGCACCCACAGAGAGGCTAACAAACACCTGTAACTCCAATACCAAGGAATCTGACGCCATCTTCTGATTATCACTAGACACCAATCATACATGTAGGGGGGAAAATACCCATATGCATATATAAAAAGAATGACCCTTTAATAAATTACTTCCTTTATGATCTATTTATTTTATGTGTATGACTGTTTCCCCTTCATGTATGTCTGTGCATCATTTCCTCAAGAAAGCCAGAGGAGGATGTCAGATCTCCTGGAACTAGAGTTACAGATAATCATGGGCAGCTATGTTTGGTGCTGGAAACTGAACCTGAGTCCTCTGTAAGAACAGCAAGAACTCTTGCTTTGGAGCCATCTCTCCAGCCCCCAATGAACTCTCTTCTAAAAAGTGTAAAACACTTCTAGAAGGAAAGAAGGTTGTCGTAGGAAAATTAGGCTCTTTCTCTAAAATCACAAAATTTGCCAGACTGATGGACATTAAGGTTGGGGATACTCAGCACCTACTGCTGGGGTCAGTTTGTCCTGGACCAGGACGCGGTGGTGTGGTTACCAGAAAGTGCCTCCCCGCCAATCCTCACTGCACCAGAATGAGGAAGCCTCCATCACCTCTCCAGGAAGAGTCCCACATCTACCTTCTTTCCCCCAGCCTTCCTTCAGCCCTAACGTATCTTTCTGCTGCTTCTATACTATCGTCTCCACCATTCTCTTCCATATCTCTTTTAGTCTTGAACACTTTTCTAGGAAGCACAAACCACAGCCCTATCTAGTTCTGCCACTAAGTAGCTGATAGTTTTGAAAACAAAACAAACAAACTACTCATCCTCCCTGGCCTGGAATTCCCCAAGTGTGTGTGGTAGGATGAAGTTGGAATAGGCAAAGTCTGAGGTTACCCACCACCCCTTCCATTCTGGGTTCTAATTCGTCATTGACCCAACTGCCCCCCCCTGGGGGGGGTGTTGAGGCTCAAATAGTACTGGGAAATGCTGTGAATTAATTACCATCAGACCTAGGCCGCTGTTCATCTCTGTAAACAAACATTTTTAATATGCTGTAATTAATTACATCTGCCACAGCGTTCCTCTTCTTCTTCTTCATCGGTCTTCAGCTTTTCTTCTGCAGACCCTAGGCCACCTTCTCCTCCCCCTGAAAACCTGGCAGGACCCCCTCGTGCCCTTGTCCCTAGCCTTCTCAACCCCCACCATTACAAGCAGGTGCCAGCATCTGCCACGCCACTCTGCAGCTTTCTGTTCCTTTTCTGTCTCTCTAATGCCCTTCTGTCTTTCTGAACGTCCTTTGTCTCTAATCCTGTGGGCCCGGGTTTTCTTCCTCAAGCGAGTTTGATGTTAAAGAGCATCCTGTAGGGAGGAGGAAAAGAAGGGGCTAGAGATCAATCCAGGTGCCTAAACACAGTCTTTAGTGAGCTAGGGCCAGGCTAATTTACAAGGATTATCAGAAAAATGGGGAGGGAATCCTGATGCAGCTTCCGTCTTCATCCTCTCTCGTCCTGTGTCTCCCCACCCCACCCCACCCCCCACCCGGGTCTCCACAGCAGCTCAGTGTGAGAAACACAATGGGAAGACAATTGCCCAGGTGAGCCCACCTGCCTATGCCTCAGTTACTTCCCTTCAAATAAGAAGGACCACTGCAGGATGATGCCTGTCAGGGCAGACAGATTAGCACCACGCTGGCCACAAGGGCTGCTGCGGGATGGAGCGTTATCCTTTTCTGCGTTCCCCTTGACCTACGAAAGGCGTGGGCCGGGTCGGGAAAGTGATCACCCTGACCAGAGGCAAAAACCTTAGACAAAAATGAGCCCAGATTGCCAGAAAGGACTGGAAGAGGGCTGGCCGCCAGAGGGGTTGTTGACCAGCTAGGCCCCGCTGGGGGAGTCGGGAGCTGGGTGGGCGGGGTAGGGCGGGCGCCACCAGGCGTGGCGCAGGGAACAGAGCAGAATGAAATGCAGATGCAAAACGTGCTCGTAAGAGTTTCCTCTCTCTCCCCATCTGCCAAAGCCGAGATTTTAATCTTTAATCCATGAGCAATCAGCGAGCAGCGGCGAATGGCACATTACAGATGTTTTACTGTCGCGGGCGTTCGCAGCCTCCGTGCACAGGCGCGACGCGCGGGCGCCCCTGCCCCTCCCCCTCCTCCCTTCCTCTCTCCCCAGATCCCACTTAACAATACCCCCCCTCACCTGCACTCTTCAGGCTGGTTAATAAAGGTAGAGCAGGGAAGCAGAGCCTTTTAACCCTTTTCTACAAGAACTGGGACTCCTGTCTCTGAGGCTATGCTAGAGGCACAGGCACGGGCCGCCCAAAGGACCGAGTACCATTCATACCGCACCAATGTGGATTTTTCTAGGTTGAGGGGCGTGAAGCCAAGGACGCTGAGTGTCCTGATAGTTAAGACTTTCACTTCCCACACCCTTCCAGAACCCAGCATCCCGGGGCCCGCTGGCGGCTCCTGCTATTAGCTCTCCAGATGTTCGGCTGAGCTGAGACTCTGCTTTCCAGATGTTGGGTACCTCTGTTCTCACGTGTGGGACCACCATCCTTTCTGCATGATGAAGGAGATTGGGGAGTCACTAGGAAATTCTAACGAAGAGGAGTCTTTGAAGAGTGGCTGGTTAAAATCTCGCTGGGGAGGGGGCTCCACTCTTTCTACAATGGAGGTGTGTGTGTGTGTGTGTGTGTGTGTGTGTGTGTGTGTGTGTGTGTGTTAAGCATAGGTAGGAAGATGGTAACCCCAGGAATGTGACTCTGAAGTTTCTATTAAGTCTAGAGGATAAATGGTGTACCCCAGAAGTCCCTGACAGTGGTCCTAGATTTTAGAGACGTATTTGTATAATTTTTAAATATTAGTCGTATTTACTAGTCTGCAAGCCCCATGAGGTCACGAATTATTTTCATCTATCATTGTCTTCCCAGGGTCTAGCATAGGGCCTAGCATCTAGTAAGTACTCAGCAAATGCTTTGGGAAAAAAAAAATGGACTCCTCTGAGTCCTGGGTTATGCTCTCTTGGGCTTTACAGATGAAGTCAGTACCTCAGAACAAAAGCATTCACATTCAATCTCCCTCCACCAAGGCTACAGCTGAATCTCATCCTTCCCATCTCCAGGCACCCTACAGCTTTGGTGGATCCTTCCCTTCAGATAAGGATCAAGGGCAAGAATGGCTCAGTGGTTAACAAGAGCTGGGGCTTTCTCAGAGGACCTGGATTCAATTCTCAGCACCCATAACCCCAGTTTCAAGGGATCCACTGCCCTGGATCTGACTTGCTCGGGCACCAGGCACTTGTGTAGTACACATACATATAAAAATAATGTTAATAAAGCTAATTTTAAAAAGAAAGAAAGACAATATGTCTCTGATACTACACTGGAGTTTCACTGGCAACTGTTTTCCCTAGGCGTCTCTGACCTTTCACCCTTCCAACCCCACCCCAGAGGTCTTCTTCCCATTGGTATGTCCACAGACACCAGAATTTTCTCCTATGGTTCCTACGGGAGGGGTTGCAATTGCACACCACTGCCAACACAATCCCAAAACTGGTCCAGAGTTTCACTTCACAGGCTAGGGTCCCGTTCTTTTCCTGGAGCACCTTACTCTCCACCTCAAATTTGGGTCTTTGGGGGAGGCCTTTGCAGAGAGCAGGAATGAGGGAACGCTGAAAACTAGCCAGAAAGGAGGAGAGGGGGCATGAGATCTAGGACTAAGCGGAAGGGGACAGGCTGCTAAAGGAGAGCAAGAGGCAGCTAGAGACAGAAGAGGGGAAACAGCTTGGCCCACGCAGCATCAGAGAGGCTCACACAGACGGGCATCCACAGTTGGGAGATGCGGGGAGAGCGGGGTGCTGGAGGCTGGGGTCGGGCTAGAGGAGAGCCGGGAACCCGGAGGCCCTGGCCCGCCGAGGTGGCTGCAAGCCCGCGCTGCCCCAGCCTCCGCCGCCGTCTGTCGCAGGCCTCCCTGGGCCTAGGCCGCGGGGCCCACAGGCGGCCCTGAGACGTGGCGACGGCGCGAGGGAAGCCGGGGCGAGAGGCAGCGTAGCCGCGTGTGTGTTTTTATTATTATTATTTCTGATTAAAGAGGAATTCATCTCGTATCTGCCTCCTGCCAGGGGCCGAGGCGCCGCCATTGGGGTTAACGGTGCGGAAGAATACAAAAAAATTTCATTGAGGAGGATTATAAAAGTTACTAGCTGGAACATTAACAGAAGAGTAACTTGTAAAAAATGCAATATTACAATATTCACAAGGACGGCAGAGCGTGGTAAAGCTATAAAATTCAACATTAAAATCTTCCACAGCCTAGATAACCTAGTTAACAAACATGGTATTGGAACTACTTTTCTATTGGGGATGAGGGATACGGGGCCGGGGGCTGATCACACCTCGGCGGAGGGCGGGGTGGGGGCGGGGCGGCCCTGGGCTAGTCCCGCCTCTCTCCTGACTCAGCCTCCTCCCCAGGAAAATGGGCATAAATAGAACCTCTGGGTGAGAGGCCTGATGGAAGCGTCTCCAAGCCTCAAATGAGTTTAAACATTTGTGAGATTTTTTTTTTCTTATGTGAAGTATTGAGTGGAACGGAGAATTCAGTATGGATTAAGAATTTCTATCTAGAATGTATATTTAGTGTGTGCTTCAGTGTGTGTGTGTGTATGTGTGTGTGTGTGCAATACTGTGTGTTCACGGTTACCATACAAGATCCATATGAAAAACAAATACATTGCATATGCACATAAATAGGGAATTTGGGGTAAGATGCTTTGAGTTGTATAAACATTTCGTGTTTATAACATGTATGTGAAATAAATGAGCCTTTGTGTGTATGTACGGATTGTGTGAGTGAGATGTAAATCTAGACAGCATAGGAGTTTACTGGGCACATGCTGTATGGTGTGTTCATGTGTATTTAGTGAAGGCACAATATATTTTTCTAAGAGGTTATATATTGTGTTCCACGTGCATATGTATGCAGAGAGCATACATCAAAGAGTATTATGTGGTTAATATAGGTTAGGTCCAAGTACTATCAAAATTATGTTTGCTGTATATGCATAATATGCATGCATAGACAATGCTTGAGATATGATACTTGCGTGTGAGTATGCACGGCATGTGTTTGGGGCATGTACACTTGAGTGTGATGTTAGTATAAATGAGCAAAGGGGATGACTGTGGATGCAAGTGCCCAGACATTTGGTGTATAGGCCTATATCTATAGTACATAAATATCTGAGCAGAATGCATATTCATGAAAAGTATGTGCACATATGTAAAACACAAGTAAACACGTGAGCTGACAGAGCATGCATTGGCAGACACAGAGCATCTGTGTGGATCAGGCCTGCAAACATGTAATGAACACACACTCAGGGGATATAATCTGAACTCTATGTGCTTTTCTGTCTCCTGAGTGTATGTGAGAGTGCACGGACAGTCTCTAGGTAGCTTGGGATCACTCTTTGCAGAATGGTGACAGTGTCTGTCTGTTTCACAGGGTTGTCATTAGAGTTAGACAAATTAACACTTGCTATGGTAGAAACAAGAATGGTTGGTGCCCTAAAAAATGTCCAAAACTTAAAAATAAGTTGCCTTCGTGGCAAAAAGAGTTTTCAAGATGTGATATTAGCCTGGTCTACAAAGTGAGTTCCAGAGCAGCCAGGATTGTTACTCAGAGAAACCCTGTCAGAAAAACATGAAGGAAGAGAAGCAGCAGCAACAGTTAGAGCTGAAAAGATGGCTCAGCATTAGTTTCTCTTCCAGAGGACCTAGATTTGGTTCCCAAAACCCACATCATGGCTTGCAACTGCCTATAACTCCAATTCTAGAGGGTTCGACACCCCCTTCTGTCCCCTTTGGGAATGAGGCACAGACATGGTGCACAGATATACATACAAGCAAAACACTCAAACACATAAAATTTAAACTAAATATAAGTATTCAGAGATGAATCAAGTATCCTGGATTGCCAGAGATGGTAGTGTACACCTTTAATCACAGCACTCAGGAGGCAGAGGCATCTCCGTGAGTTTGAGGCCAGCCTGATGCACATATACAATTCCAGGCCAGCCAGGGATGCATAGTGAGACCCTGCCTCAAATAATAATACTAATAGCAATCGTAGATTATATAGATGGGCCTTAGGCCATAAGAAAGGCCCCTGCAGAGGAAAACACACTCGTGTTAAAGGAGAACAAAGCCATATGTGGAAATGATGCAGCCATGACGTACGGGGTGTGGGAGGCTTCCAGAACACCCAAACAAGCAAACGAATTCTCCCTCTGAGCCTTGAGGAAAAGTTAACCCTCACTATCACTGTTTAAAATTCTGAACCCCAAAATGTAAGCTAATAAATGTAATTTTTAAGATGCTCACAGTTTGGGCTAGAGAGATTGCTTAACAGTCAGGTGCACTTGGGTCCAATGTCCTGCTTTCCTCAAGCAGATAGCCCACATGTGGTGCACAAGATGTACATACAGACAAAACACCCACACATAAAATAAAATAAAATAAAATAAAATAAAATAAAATAAAATAAAATAAAATAAAATAAAATAAAATAAAATAAAATATGGTTTTAAAGATGGTAGCAATTTGTTATGGCACCAAGAGGAAATTAATACATTCATAATGTTCTTAGGACAGTGTCATGTGTGCAGTAAGTACCTTATAAATGTTTGTAAAATCAACTCTTTGGAGACAGACCCTAGGGGAGGCCAAGATGTACACCTGGTTGACAGATTTGCCTTTTGTCTTAGGCTGTCTCTGGCTGCCCTAGGCCCACCGATCTGGATTCCGCCAGAGCTTTTGTTTGGCCAATGGATGTGGAAGAAGAGATATGAAAAGTTCCTTCAATGCCTGCCTGCTTGTTCTTCCTTAGTGATGTGTGGGTGTTGGGATTGATGTGAAGCACCTAGAACAGAAGAAGGTGGAGAATTTGGGGGCATTCTTCTTCACTTGGCATTTGAGCACGGTTTGCAGAAGAATGACGGTGTTATGGGTGAACATTCAGGGGATCTTGGAGCCTTTGGAACCACTGGAGTAAAGTCCTTGGCCACAGAAAGTTATGTCAGACTTCAAGTCATTCTCCAGCAGGCAATGGGATGAGTTCTTGTTATAAGCCATGCTTCTCCCATCATATCGCTGTTATTATAAATGTTATTTATTTTCCTCCTCCAGTTTGGGGTTCTCTTTTAAGATTTCTCCGTAGATCCTAGATGGGCACAAAGACTTGGATACACCATCAGAGATGTAGGAGCAGTTGGTTTGATTTGAACCCAATCATTCTACTTCCTTCCATATTAAGGTTTCATAGGAAGATTCTGTTGATGAGATGATATAAGTCACTTAACCAGGTTCCTAACCCTGAACTTTTAGGTTAGTTTTTTGGGTTTTGTTTTGTTTTGTTTTTTTGAGGTCAGGTCTCATATAGGTCAGTCTGTATGTGTGTGATATGATATATGAGCCCCTGTGATATCCACAGAAGAGGGGCACTAATTCTTCTGGTTTTCCTGTTTGCTTTAGTTTGGGGTTTTACAGAATAAAAGCGAATTTGCTTCATATTCTCTTATTGCCGTTAACACCCAGGGTTCTAAAGTCCAACACTCACAGTCTTGGGGCAGTACAGGCCTATAACAAAGAAAGAGGTGGAGCTAACGAGATGCCTCAGAGGTTAAGGGCACTGGCTGCTCTTCCAGGGTCCTGGATTCAATTCCCAGCAACCACATGGTGGCTCACAACCTGTCTGTAAATCCAGTTCCAGGGATCTAACAGCTTTACAACAACGCACATAAAATAAAGTTACCTAAATTATTTTTTAAAAAGAAAGAAAAGATAAATAAAATATTTTTTAAAAAAGATGGAAAGAAAGGATAGACACTGGTAAAGCATATGTCTAGCTTGGAAGAAGTTGTGGGTTTAGTCTTCAGCACCACAACGCTACAGGCACAAGTGCTCATGCATGGAGACCCACACCCACACACACACATACACACTAATAATAAAAAAAAATTGAAATGCTCAATGTTCTCTCTATGCATTTAAACAGTCCAGGAGTTAGAAAACTCTTATTAGGCTCTCAATTCAATCACTTTTTGGTCAGTGTAGCTATATAGCTTAACTAACCACTCTGCCTCAACTTTCCTATCTGTTAAATGGGGTAATAATGGCACCTAATCTATAAAGTTGTTTTGAGGAATGTTACCTGAAAACTTACGGAAATGCCTGGTGCAGAGCATGTTCTCAGCCAATGTTGACACTTGGCATCACCATCACCTCCCCCTGCTGTTCTGGCTCATAGGCTGGGGTAAAACCAGCCCCCCCCCCACACACAAAATAGTTTCTGAGCATCAGTATAACTTTAGCCCAAATGAGCCTCAATTTCTTCATCTGTATGATAAGCTCAACAATGCCTGCTTTACAAAAGAATGCCCAATAAGGATTGGAGCCTAGAAACATGTGGTCCAAAGCCAGGGCTCATCTTCAGCCAGACTTGCTCAGCCTGCACTGTATGTAGGCAAATAATGTGGTAGTGAGAAAGTTAAAACAGACTTTTGGGTATGGAGATACACACTTGGAAACTTAACCTTTAGGAGACTAAGACAGGAGGATTGTGCATTGAGCAGGCTGGGCTACACGGTGAGATGCTGTGTCAACAGACAGAAGCAAACCTTACATTATCCAAAAGACACACAGGAACAACAACTGGTCCTTCCATCCATGCTACCTTCATGGAGGTAATCAGTTTCTTCTGCATCAATCCAGAGCTCAGGCACCATAAGGATGTGCATGTACGCATGCTCTTTCTCACACGTCAGTGACACTGCACACCTGTGTCATGCTTTCTTTTCTCATTTATCATGGAGATCTTTCTATGTCTCAACATTAAGAGACACTTTTCTCTAGGTCAAGGCTGGATAATATTCTGTTGAAAAGTGTTAAACCTGTTAACTCAGCCCTAAGAATAGAAGGACTGAGTTAAAATAGAATTACTTTTTTAAAAACTGAGATAGGGTCTCATGTAGCCTACGCTTGCCTCAACTTTAATGTATGGCTAAGGATGACCTGATTCTCCTACTTCTACCCTAAGTGCTGGGATTTACTGGCATGAATCATAGCACCGGGCTTTCTATAGCCTCTATGACTTTCTTTCTATTATGTATTTATTATGTATGCTGTGTTCTGCCTGTATGCCAGAAGAGGGCAACAGATCTCATTATAGATGCTTATGAACCACCATGTGGGTGCTGAGAGTTGAACTCAGAACCTCTGAAGAGCAGCCAGCAACCTCTGATCCATCTCTCCAACCCAACTTCTGTGTCTTTCAGTGAGGTGCAAACAACATGGCTGTGACCATCCGTGTTTATCTGTCCTTTGCTCACTGGCCCATTAGGTTGCTGTCTTTTATATTTTAAATAGCTTCCAGTGCATTTCATATAAAAATCAGTTGCTCTGGTTGCCATTTAAAAACTAAGCAACTTGGGCTGGTGATATAGCTCAATGGAAGAGCATGTGTCTAATTTGCATGAAACCCAGAGTCTCTGCACCAAAATTTCAAAACTATAAATAAATAAATAAATTCTAACACCATACTTTATAACCAGACAACTTGTCACTGTCAGCTGTATCTTCTACATGGTAATGGTCTCCTTTGACCCCCAGTACTGGAAATTGAACCAAGACATCATGCATTGTAGACAACTGTTCTGCCTCTGAGCTACATCTCAGCCCAATGTGTCCAGAACTAAGAAACCCTGTACTTTAATGAGGCCTTCCTAGGCTGCTGTAGATCTCAAGAGGTGATGCATATGTTTTGTGGGCCCTAAGCTGAGTTCCAGGCACAGTGCCTCAGAATATTAAGAGAAGAGGCCGCCCCTCTCTGGCTCCCCCATAAGCCCCTTTCTGTTGTCTTCTCAACTAAGTCTGCACATTATTCAACAGACCATATAAAAATAGTGTTTGGTACCAAATAAGTAAGTAATATAGATTATTTATCTTTCAGAAGGAGTTACTCTTCTTCAGAATGTGTCTATTTTAGGGACTCAGATTTTGTCTGAATGCTTTTTGTGCATGTGTGGGTAGGTTGTATTTTTTATTTAAGTCTGTGTATTTTTAACTTTATGTGTATGAGTGTTTTGCCTATATGTATATGTACCACATGAATGTCTGGTACGTGGAAGGTCCAAAGAGGGTGTCTCATCCCCTAGAACTGAAATTTCAGACAGTCATGAGCTGCTATGTGTGTGCTGGGAACCAAACCTGGGTCCTCTGCAAGAGCAGCCGGTGCTTTTCCACTCCTGGGCCATCTCTTCAGCCCCATAGTTGCATTCTTAGAGTATTTTAGGAAACTAAAGATCCAAACAGGAAGAGGAACTTTTGCTTAAAGATACCCTTACACGTCTTCCAAAGCTCAGGAAAGAGAGAAGGAATTCCTTCATCTATATCATGTCAGACTTAACAAAATGACTAACCTGCCTGTTAACCTTTTACTGACCGGTATGATGGCCATTTGCCACAATTCTATCAGATACATCAATTAATCTATGGCTTTGGGCTGCCAGCCTAAACTACTTGATAACTCCAGTCCAGTAAGAGAATCATCCCAAAAAACCAAGGTGGGCAGCACCTGGGGAGCAACACGTGAGCTTGACCTTTGGCCTCTACAGGCACACACTAGTGCACATCATTCTCCAAGTGCATCTGCCAAATGCACTCACAAGGACACACACACACACACACACACACACACACACACACACACACACATTCTCAGTTCCTCAGCCACACTTGTGGCATTTCAAATGTTCAATAGCCACCCATGGCCAGGCGGCACATTATCGAACAGTGCAGTCCAGAACATCTGCAATGTCTCAGGAGTTCTAGGAATACACTGCTCTAGACTAGATTATCTGCAAAGACAGGAACTCCTGACTCTTGTCCACTACTCCCTGAGCTGGTACAGAGAAGGCATTCAATGATGCTATTAGAGTTAATAACTAAGGAATAAATGAACAAATTAATGAATGAACAAGCCAACCAATGACCCACTGGACACACAACTACAGACTCTTCCACAGCTGGAGCCCTTAGGAAAACTGGGAACGAACTAGGTCAAGTGTCAGCACAGTGCTGGCTGGAGTCTAGCTGTTCCCAGAAGAGCCAAAGGGTCACTCCCAAGACTGGGGCCTACAAAGGATGGTTGCATCAGAAACCCATGTTCTGAATATTGTGGCTCTCTGTTCTGTGTGTGACACTTTCTTGATGTCTGGAAAAGCCCTCTACCTGGGGAAGCCTCTTTAACCCTTATGGACCAGAGCAAAGTAAGTGGGTTCCAAAATCCAAATAGGCAACTAGCTATAAGAAGACCATTCCCCCCACCAGAAGGAGACATGTTTCTGATGCTGCTGTGTCTGACTTGATGGGCACCAGTGGAGAGAAGGAGAAAGATGGGGGGACAGGAATGAAGGATGACAAGAGACGGAGATGGAGAAATGAGAACCCAAGAAGAAAGCTGTGTAGATCTCTACATGCGTGTGTTTGCATCTTTGAGTATCTGTGTGTATTTGGGGGACCTTGTGTGCAACAGAAAGCTGTACATGTAATGGGAGGTTGTGTGCAGTATGCAGAAAGCTATGCCTGCATATGGAGACTGGGGTATGTGTGTGCCCAGGGTTCTACTTAACTATTAATGCTTGTGTATGTGGCATTGTGCTATGGGAGGTTGTGTGAGAACTGGGTCTGTTTCTTGTGTACAGTGAACTGTGTAGCAGCCTTTCTGCACTCTCGTGGCCATGCTGGTGTGTATGTAGCCCTGCTTCATTTCTTTTGATTCCTAGATGTGAGCCCCAGGTGGTGGACCTTACAATCGGCTGGTGTGAGCCCCACTTTGGAAGACTCTGCAAGCAATTCTAGAGGGCCCTTCTTGTGTCTTGGTTTTCCCAGGGAGATGGGAGATGAGCTGGGCTCTGAGAGAGAGAAGTAAGGATGTAGACAGACAAAGACGGAGAAAGAAAGAGAGGGAGAGGATGGTCAGACCAGTTGGCTACAGGGCTCTGGTCAGCAAGTAGAAGGGGAGGGGGTGTGGAGACTTGAGAGATCAAAGGCCAAGAGATAAGGAGAAGAGTTTGGAGAGACTGGGGAAAATGGGGACACCAGAGCTGGGGAACCACAGTGGATCAAAGGCCAGGGCGGGGGGCTGGAGGAGGTAGGTGGGAGGGACTCCGGAGGGGCCTGGGAGGGACTCGGCGGGGGGTGGGTGTGGGGGGACTGGAGAGCGCTCGGGCGCTCAGAGGCGCGTGGCTCCCCGGGGAGACCGCAGACACTTTGCGGAGATGTTACTCCGGAGTTGGAGACGATGATAAATATGATAATTTGTATAAAATCTGAATGGGTCTTGTTTTCAGGGAGAATGCCTCGGATGATGAATGGGCCCGGCTCCCAGATAGATGGCTGATAAAAAGTGTATTGGATTGGCGAGAGCGATTTTAATTCTCATTCGGTACCTGCAGATGCCGTGTCCGGCGCCCTGCGTCTCCTCACTCCTTGCCCACGGTGCGCGGCGGCCGGTGACCCTGCTGGCCTCGGCAGCTCCAGAGGCTCCTGGAATGACTCTAATTACAGAGTTATTAATTTTAAGAGGAGGGTGAGCGCGGGGGGGTTATGATTATTAATCGAGCACCGGTGCTCGACGGGAGGGGTGGACTGCGGGTGAGCTAGGCTCTGAATGTACAGTCCGCTCCAAGCCTGGGGCAGCCGCAAGCCTGGCAGGCTCCGCGAAGGCGGCGGTGATAAAACTCCTCTCTGATGCAGGCTGAAGCCTGCAGAGTCCCCAGTGATCCCATGCACCTGTCACCCATGTCTTTATAGACAACTTCCAAGCAACAGATTCCAGGCAGGCCTCACCTGCGCACCTGCGCAGCTAAACCCCTGGGTCCATGTCTGGGAAAGCAGCAGCCCGCAACAGAAGGGCGGAGGGGACCCTTCATTTCTATCCGCAGCTCCCAGAGGGGTTGTGTCCCAGAGCAAGATGCATCCTTGAAAGATGAATCATCAAGATAATGAAATTTATGAGGTTCCTATTTAATGCTAGGTACAGTGCAAGGTGCTTTAAGAATTCAGTTTCCCTAATCTGAGGGATGAGGCTCCCCACTTTCCAGATGAGGAACACACTAAGATTCAAGAGTAACTTAGTCTTAGGAGAGTAGCTGTCTACTTCGGGGATCCTTCAGTCTGCTCTCCTCTCCTGCAACACACACACACACACACACACACACACACACACACACACACACACACACTTTTCCTTGGCAGAGAAAGGTGAGGAGGTGGGAGGGAGATGCAAAAGAGACATCTCCTATCTCTAATTTACATCCATCCAGTCAGTCACCTTCATCCCCAGCATCGCTTTGAACGATTTGGCATGTTGCCCAACACCCTGTCCATCTTGGGGATGGTTTTCAAGACTAGACTTGGAGCTGTAAAGGCAGATCCTTGAGAGGAGTACATAAATGGTTTCTGCTCCATGATGCTTGCTCTGTGGGGATTATCTATCTGTTCAACTACAGTGACTGTTTTTACAGAACTCCAAGGTCATTTGAAAGAAGGTATTAAGTGTTTGTTGTCTGGAAATAGTTAAATTTCAAATTATATACATTTAAAAAAAGAGCCTTCTCCAGAAACATGGGCCTAGGATCCCCCCACACAACATACTTACTGCTTTCTTTCTACCTGGGCTAGGGGAGTCAGGAGAAGCGCCCCCCCCCCCAAACTGGATGGTTCCAGGGCTTCCTCAACTCCTGTCTCTTGGCAGCAAGTAAGGACTTCTGGCTTAAAGAAGGGAGCTGTGATAAAATGCTGTGAACATGGGTGTAGGTGGTGTCCTCTGGCTTCATATGTTCTGTTCAGTGGCTAGCTACAGGACCCATTGTGTGATGTGGACACAAAGGACCCTGTAGATAGAAATGGGGTTCTCTGAAGGCCTCCAGTGGTGAGGGGCTTTGGCCAGCTTCATGAAGCTCTGCATGAGGTAACCCAGGTCATGCAGTGGGATTGTAGATCAAGATCAGCTTAAGGCAGCAGTTCTCAACCTGTGAGTCTCAACTTCTTGAGGTCAAGTGACCCTTTCACAGAGGTGACTTAAGATCATCTGAAAACACAGATATTATGATTTATAACAGCAGCAAAACTATAGTTGTAAAGTAGCAGCACAGGTAATTTTATGATCGAGGTCACCACATTATGAGGAACTGTATTAAAGGGTGGCAGCTTTAGGAAGGTTAACAACCCCTCAACTCTCAGGGGTCTTGTTTGTAGCTGGTGTTGAGTATCAGATCCGATCAGAGGCTAAGTCCAGCTGCTGTGAGGTACAGGGTTCTTTACCCACCCATCCTAAAGCTGAAAGCCAGGTCAGAGGGCATTTTAGCCAAAGACAGGGCCTGGCTGGGGAATGAAGCCTCCCAACACAAAGAACACAATTTATAGTGTGGATTGAGTGAGGGCTGTGTGGCCCTGCACACTCACAGCCTCCTCACAGAAGCTGGCTCTGAGCTTCTAAGTTTAGGAAGGTCCTGGGTAGAGAAGGAGAGTGGTGTGATGATCTGGAACAGGAATGGAAGACATTCTGTGTTGCCCCAAAAGGAAGACTTCCAAGGCAGTCCTCTTAGACAAAGACAGAACCTCTGACTTTCCTTTAGTGGTGGTCAGAGATTCATAAGCTCATAGCTGTAGATTATAGAAGCAACCTCCATCTATAGAGCCCATCTATGCCACCTGCCCAGTGTGACAGAGGAAAAGTTACTAAAGTTCTTAGGGCCTCATTTTCTTCATTTGTAAAATTGGATGGATAATAGCAAGTGTTGGGTTGAGGAGATGGCTCTGTGGATAAAGCCCTTGTCACCAAAGCATAAAGGCTATGCATTCTCCAAACCCACATGAAAGCCGGATGGCATGGGTGGCACCATAATCCCAGCACTCAGGAAGTAAGAGGCCTGAGACAAACTGGCTAGCTAGGCTAGTTTAAGATGGTCAGCTCCAGGTTCAGTGAGAGACCCTGACTCAGTACTGTGGAGGTAATGGAGGAAGACATTCTATGTTAACATCTGGTCTCCACATGTACACACACACACACACACACACACACACAGAGAGAGAGAGAGAGAGAGAGAGAGAGAGAGAGAGAGAGAGAGAGAGAGAGAGAGAGAGAGAGTTAATAGCAGGTAAAAGTGAAAGGAATCACCACTTACAAAGTACTCAGTGTGTGGCATGCATTGAGCCCTCAGGCATGCTAATTGCCTTTATGTATTGTGTCTCTCCTTGCCACTCCAGGTCTGCCATCTGAACTGAGTGCTCCCCTACTAGTCTGTATTAACTGTTCTCTGTGCTTTGAGCACCCTTCTGGTGCTCAGCATAAAGAAGGCAGATGCTTAGTATGGTGGCATATACCTATAACATAGCTACTTGGTGGCTGAGATAGGAGTGTCTCCAGAATGACACCAGACTGAGCAATACAGTGAGACCCTATCTTAAAAAAAGAAAAAGTCAAATCTGAGTCTGGAGTGAGTTGGAAATGAGCTAACACATGCCAAGGATATTTAACTTCTGTGCTCTGGATTACAAATGTGGACAATTAGGCTCCCTGTTTAAGGCCACACAGTGGGTATGTTTCTTTCTTATTGGAGGAAGAGTTCACTTCAGGACTGCTGCCTCCACTTCCCACTCTTAATGCTAATCTCTGATGTTTCGGGATTGGTGGCAAGCCATGCCCTTTAATAATATACACTGCTCTGGGAGAGCTGCCTTCTAAGGAGGAGAAGATGATGAGAGATCCTGGGGGGGGGGAGAATGAGAGTTGAGATTAAAGTATCTGATGGCTGGTGACATGGCCCACCAAGTCAAGGGAGGTGCCTGCTGCCAATCCTGATGACCCAGGTTCAATCCCCAAGGCCCACAGAGTGGAATGGGAGAGCAGACTCCCACAAGTTGCCTGTGACTTCCACATGCATTCTGTGGCGGGTGCACACTACACACACACACACACACACACACACACACACACAGAACAAAACTTTAATAAAATATTTTAAAATTTCCTCAGGAACCTACAGAAAACTTTACTTAGTATTTCACCCCACAACACAGGGTGGGGGGAAGGTAGGAGGGAGGGAGGGAAGCAGGGACAGAGAGAGTATTCAAGCCTCTTATCTCTCCACCTAACTTCTCTCTCTCCTTCAGACTGGTTGGCCTTGAGAGTTTGTCTTCTGGAAAAGACTGCCAACCTGGTTCCTGCTGCTCCCTCTCACCCTGGCCCATTAATCATACTTTCATTATGACCTTCCCCCCAAAATCAGACCTGTTACTCCCTTATTTAAAATATCCCACTGACCGCCCTCCCCACACTCACAGGAAAAATTAGAACTTAGGGAAAACGCTGTTACTCCCCTATCTACTTGCCCTGACCTCTGCCCTTCCTCTTACAGGACTTTCTAGGTTTGTTGTTTATTTAACAGTTCCCCAACTAGATAGGCTGCTGACCCTCCACATGCCTATTCTCTTGATCTACTCTAGGTAAGGGAATATGCACCCTGTCCCTCCATTTAGGGTACATTTAGTTACCCCTCTAGTTGGAACCTCACAGACCCTAGGCAAGCAATGTTTCACTGAGTTACATCCCCAGATTTCTTGGCCTCCTGTTTTTAAAGCCTTGAGACAGGATCTCACCAAGTTTCCAAGGCTGGCCTTGAACTTGCTCTGTAATCCAGGGAGGCCTTGACCTTTCTATCTTCCTGCTCCCACCTCAAGAACAGCTGGGCTGAGGCTGCCTCTATGGCCCAGTAGTTAAAAACAGGGTTCTTGTAGAGGACTCAGGCTCAGTTCCCACGTGATCACTCACAACTGCTTGCAACTACAGTTCCTACAGATGTGACTTCTGACCTCTGTGGGCATATATGTGGTAGTATATACACATACGTAAAAAGGCAGAGAGTATCGGATCGAAGGCCTGCAAGAACAGATTTAACAAGCCATCTTGTGAGGCCTATACCCTTAACCAAGTGTTCCACACCCACATCGACCCTGGACAGTGTCTCATTATATAGCCCTGACCCCTTTACAACTCCATATTTAAACCAGACTGGTTTGGAACTAACGCAGAGATAAGCCTGCCTCAGTCTCCTGTGTGCTGGGATTAAATCCATGCATCAACCAGCCCAGCTGAGAGCCACATCTTGACATGTTTTTCTTTGCCAACAGGTAATGCCACCCTTAAAATGGACCAGTGCGTGTAAGGGTGTGCAGAGCTGTGAAGACCTAGGCTTACTAAGGGATATCCTGCTTCTCTGCATTGTCCCAGCTCAGTGCTGCCTCCCTCTCCTAACTTTGAGCCCTCAGGTTTCTGCATCAGTTAGACACCCCGTGTCCCTGCACGTGTAGGAAGTGACTAAGCGGCCCATCTGCTTCCTGGAGGACTATTTTTCTGCTTCAGCTCCGTGGGAAGGTCAGAAACGGAGCTGTGGAGTGAGCTAGACCCCGTCGACCCGAGAGGCTCTAAGGCTGGAAATTTTCCTGAGCTTTTGTCATCCAGAGGCTGCCAGGCCAGACGGGATGACTTCCTCCCTTTACTTTGGGACGTTCTGACTCAAAGGAAGGCCCTTAGCAACCCTGCTGGGGTCTCAGGCTTCAGTCGGGAATCCTGGGAACTGCCAAAGCTCGGGTTTGCAATGACGGGGCCAGAAAGGGGGAGGGCACTCTCATCTCTATCCACACAGAGACTCCATAGGACAATTTCTAGCATCCTTAGACCTTCTTTTCCTCCCCCCCCCCTTTTCCTTCTTCTCCCTTCTCTTTCCCACTACTTTCTTCTTTCAAGCCCATACCCTCCGGTCTAGGCAGTCAGTGCTGGCCAAGGCACCCCAAAGCAAGTGGAATCGGCACGGCGCCTTTGAGAAATCCCAGGGAACAGACTTAGGAAATGCGCCCTCCGCTGGCGCTGGATCGCGGTTCTCCACGTAGGTCTCCCCCCCCCCCCCCCCAACATCTGTGGTCCGTCTCTCTTTCCTGGGAGCTCCAGATCCAGGACAAGCACTGCTGAAGAGCGAAGGGTACTGGCTGTGGGGATACAGGGAGTCTGAGCTCAAGGTCCTATGCGCCCACCCAGTCCCTGACCCACTTCAGGCCAAGTCAACTCCTGAAAAGAACTGTGTTATCTATCTACATAGGTCTCCCTCCTTTCATGGACACAGAATGTCATTTTACACACACACACACACACACACACACACACACACACACACACACACACATACACGCACGCACACGCACACACACACTGGGCCTTCTCCTTCGAGTCCAGTTCTATGTGGGGCCCTGCCTAGAGCCCCTAGAGCACACCTCCGCTGTGGTCAGTGGCCCCTGCTCCAACCCTGGCCGACACAGGCACGCATTTACTGCCATGATCCTTTATTTCTCCTTCCTCCCCGACTTTCCCTTCTCTTTCCATTTGGTTTTTTTTCTCTCTTTCTGCCTCTCTTTCATCCTCTGTCTTTATTATCCTATTCTTTTTCGGCCTCTTCTGTCCTCTGGCTCTCTCTTCCTTTGGTTCCCCGACCCCTTTCTGTCCCTGGATAAAGGTTGAGGATCTCTCTTTCGCTCTTTTCTCACTTTTTCCTCCTCCCAGGGGCCCTCGTCTGGCGGGCTTGGGTCCGACTCCCCTGCCGCCACGGTGATTTATTCACCTCACTCGGCGGAATCAGGTGCTGGACCGAGGCCCGGAACGAGGGAACAGATTTCTCCCAGGAAGGGTTTTGTGAACTAAACGATGCTAATTACGGGGTGCGGGACGCGCCTCCGCCGGAGGAGGGGAGGTGCGCAGGACCGAGCTGGGCCAGCCAGGGGAAAGGCGCGGGCTGCGGGCCTCCCCGGGCGCCTCCCAGGAGCCTCCTTTGCGCTTCTTGCCCGGGCTTCACCCTTCCCTGGGAACTTTCCTGTCTGAGTTAACTATTAACCGTTGGCGAGAGGCAATTTTCTTCGGAATTTCAGCGATTTCCTTTTCGCCGTGGAAGCAGATTAGCATGCAAACGGGAGGGCGATCGGCTCTAGCCTGCGCGCCACGAGGATGACTCTGTCCCTCCAAATTGTCCCGCCGTCGGACAGCGGAAAACTACAGCCCCGGTCCCCCACGCCTGCCTGAGCAGGGGCCGTGACCCAGCCAGTGCCCGCAGAGAAGGTGGAAAAAGCCCAGCGCTCGTGAGGGAGCGAAGTTGAGGGGGGAGCTTAACCCAGATTTAGCCCGGGACCTCAGCTGTTGGCCGCACGTACAGTCACAGCAGGAACCCAAAAGCTACACAGCCAGATCCTGGCCCCAAGCCTCCCTTGCCGGGGTATTTGGAGAACTCAGGGAGAGCCCTCTCAGGATTGAAGACCTCCGGGACAATAACTCACTCCCCCTGTCTTCGTAACTGTCAGCACCCCAGAGTCCACACGTATGCACACTCTGCTCTGGCTTCCGCCTGATGCAAACTTTGTTCAACTCCTCACCGCCCCCCCCCACACACCCTCCACCACCCCGCCTCCTTTCTTGCCTGGCCGGCTTTTCCTGAAGCAGGGAAGGAGAAGGTCATCGCCCTCAAAACCTGGGAGTAGGGACTCTGTCTGACAAGCACCCTAGCCTCTGGCCTCCCGCCAGGCTGCTGGACACGGGAGCCTTCCTGGCTGAGAGGCGTTGGTGACTGCTGCTACCAGGCTTCCCAAAGCCCCTGCAACTGCTCTGGGGCTGCGCTTGTCTGACCCGGCCGGGTCACCCTGGACTTGCCAGCCCCATGTACAGTTGTCCGCTTCCCATTCTTGGTCTAGTTCATTTTTCTCCAGCCTTAGCCTTCAGTTAGTCTCTCTCTGCCTGCCAGGTCCTCTCAGCCTCTGGATGCCTCTTCTCCCCCCCTCCCTCCCTCCCTCCCTCCCTCCCTCCCTCCCTCTCTCCCTCTCTCTCTCTCTCTCTTTCTCTCTCTCTCTCTCTCTCTCTCTCTCTCTCTCTCTCTCTCTCTTTCTGCATGTCTCTGTCTCTCTTGTTTGTTTCGAGGCACGGACACTGATTGCGCCTTATGAAGTTCTAACTGGTTTTGTGTCAGGAAGATCTTTCTCGCTGCTACCCAGCCTGGCGTGACGGATTAAACATCAACTAGTTAAATAAAAATTAATATCAACTGCCTCCTAACTTCTAATGTCATGTTGTTTATAACTAATGAACTGATTAGGGGATAAACACATCACGGAGACATTCGGCTTTCCTGCTTCAGCTCCATCGATGCCTGTGCCCACTCCAATGCTGCTAGTTGCCAGGCCAGGAAAGGGGGGGTGGTTTGGCTGGGGGCAAAGCAGGCTGCCTAGACTGGAAGTCCCTGGGGCTTATGCCTCTACCTGCCTAGATCTTTCTCTCTTTCCCTGCTTTTGTACATTTCCCCTTCTCCACCCTGTCTTCTCTTTCTCCTGCACTTGCTTTGCCTCTCCCCCTCTCTTCTGTCCCGTCTTTCCTTCCCTCTGCCGGTTCATCCCTGCTCGTTTCCTGTTCCTGCGGTCTGATGGCTCCCTCAGCCCCAGAATTAGCTTTCCTTCTCTCTTATTCTATCAGGTCTCAGTCTCTCTCCTCCCCCTTCTCTTCCGACCTCCCTGGACAGCCCAGAGTGTGAAGAGACCAAAGTCTTTATCACTGCGCTTTTGCAAAGCCTTTCCCCCAAAACTTAGACACACACACACACACACACACACACACACACACCTATTTAAGGAGAAGAAAAGTGTTTTCTCCATTTCTCCTGTTCTACCTGAAAGGGCAGCAGGATAACAGAAAAATTCCTAAAATTTGTACCTTCTCTCTTGTCCCAGAAGTGATTATCACAGGTTCTGCTACTAAATTTAATTTCAGGTGGAAAAAAAAAAAAAAGCATACACACACCTCCAGTACCCTTCCTCTGGGGCTTCAGATCCCTTACCAGGCAGTGTAAACCTGACTGGGTAGCTTCCTCTTAGAAGGCCCTTTTCCCTAAAGACACAAACTAAATCCTGGTTACCCCAATGACAGCAGCAAGGTAGGAAGGCAGGTGATTTTTTTTCTCCTTAAGAAGCCACAACATTTAAACTTGGTTTGCCCTGGACCGCAGGGTCTGACAGGATGATAACAACAGAAAAAAGCTTTTAAAACCAATTTAGCGCGCGTGAAAATGTAATTCTAATGAAGAATCAATAGCCTGGCGGATCATTTTTCCTGAGACTCCTCAGAGATCCTGAAAGAAACTTTCAATCAATGGGACCAGCAATGAGCAAAAGGGCCCAAGAGACAGTGTGGCACTGGGGACAAAGTGAGTGAGGACCTGGCGACAAAGGGCAATGGAACCAAGGAGGGAGGCTGGAGGAAGCTCAAGACAGGATGCTTTTGACTGGCATCATCTTGTAGGTGTCTGGAGGAAGAAACTAAGGAACCTCTTTTCAAGCCCTTCAGTGATGCCTCTCCTGGACCTAGGTCTGACCCTGGCACACTGCCCAACCCTGGATCCTGCATTAGGTGCCAGTAGGTAACTAGCCTAGGAACAAGAAAGCTGAGTGTGTGAGCTCAGCTCAAAAGCCCCCACAGTGAGTGCCTCCTCACCTGCCTGTCTGGGAGATTGGGCCTCAACTCCTGGTTTTAGCAGGAACAAGAGTATTTGATGCAGATGTACATTTTGTAAATCACATAAGCACAATTTGTCTCCTAAGAAACTTGTGAAAAGGGTAGGAATTAGTATTACCATTTCCCCATGCTAGGAAACAAAGATACAAGAGACCTTTGCAGTGAAGATCTTACAGGACAAAACCCATGTGTGTCAGTATACACTTTTAATTTCAGCAGTTGGGAGGCAGAGGCAGGCTAATCTCAAATTCAAGGACAGTGAGTTATAGGCCAGCCAGAGCTATATAGTGAGATCTGTTGCAAACAGGACAAAAGAAACAACACACAAAAACAAACAACCCCCACCACCACTATCACAACCACCACACATGTATGTGTAGTGACACCAGGCATGATCCCCTGAGTGTGCCCCCCACCACCGCAGACATGGTAGGAGGAGAATGAACCAACACCTACCAAACCAATCCTGCCCTCTGACCTCCCCATGAGATTCTTTGTTTGCATGTGCATACCATGTTCACACATGTACAAATACATAAGTGCAAAAACCATTGTAAAAAGGTGTATGACTGGGTGACAATGAGGAACTATTTACAAATTATCATCTCATGTGCATGAACAGAGTAATCACAAGACAGTTGTGTGTGTGTGACTAGAGTTTAATTGTGCATAACGATCTCTATCCTAGACCATGGAAATATTTCTTTGTATTAACAGCAAGGAAAAAAAAAAACAGTTTTAGATAAGATCTCAGCATGTATCCCCAGCTGGCCTGGAACTTGATATCTAGAGCAGGCTGGTCTCAGATTCACAGAAATCTGCCTTCTTCTGCTGCCTGAGTACTGACAGGGGTAAAGGTGCGTACCATCACCAATGAGGATTTTTTTTAATTCTTAAATTTTTATGCATTTGGGTTGGAAAATCACTGTTAAATGAGAAGGAGAAAGATGAGGAGGAGGAGGCAGAGGAGGAGGAAGAGGAAGAGCCAATGAAGTCTAATGTCTGAAGCAAAACACGTTGGTCAGCCAGGCCAGGGGCCTGCACATCTAACTCAATGGTAGAGTATCTAGGATGAGTGAGTAACCCCTGAATTCTATCCCCAGAGCTGTTGGAAAAGAGGAAAAGTCAATGAGGAAAGGCACATTCCCACAGGAACCTTTAGGCTCCTGAGCTTCTCCATCTTCCTCTTTCTAAGGTGAGCTCAGTGGAAGGTCTCAGTAGTCAATTCCAGTAAGGAAAATGGGTATGGTGGACTCTTGCTGTGTTGTTTTTCAAGGCAAGGTTTCTCTGTGTAACCCTGGCTCTCCTGGAACTCACATAGACTCACACAGACCAGGCTGGCCTGGAACTCGGAGATCTGTCTGCCTCTGCTTCCAGAGTGCTGAGATTAAAGGACAGCATAACTCTTAATTCTCCCCTTGATCCTTTCTTCCCCAGATTCTCTCTCTCTCTCTCTCCTCTCTCTCTCTCTCTCTCTCTCTCTCTCTCTCTCTCTCTCTCTCTCTCTCTCTCTCTGTGGGGGGGGGAGAGGCAGACAGACAGACAGACAGGCAGACACACACACAGAGAGAGATAGACAGACAGACAGAGAGACACAGAGAGAGACACCGAGAGAGAGAGAGAGAGAGAGAGAGAGGGGAGAGAGAGAGAGAGAGAGAGAGAGAGAGAGAGAGAGAGAGAGAGAGAGAGAGAATCACAGACACATGGCTTATCCAGTACTTTCCTGGACAGCTGCTCAGGGTTAGTTCTGAGACCAAGTCTCTAAAAGGTGGAGTCCCTGGCAAGCAAGATAAAATGGAATAAGCGAAGGGACCACAGAGAGAAAACCTCAGTGCTCACGAGGGGCACAAGTGTGTGCCTCTGAAAGAAGTGGAAATACAAGCAGGTGCATAAAAGACAAATGGACTGTGAGAGATTCCCAGAATTTATGGCCAAAGTTGGAGAGATGTAAACTCCAGATTGAGAGGGTAGGATGTTAGACAAGGGAAAGTGGGCCTTTGATCATTGATGAAAGCACAGGTGTGGTTACAAAGGGTGTGAGTCTGAAGGCCCAAGAAACTTGGAGGGAGAGCTCAGAATACTGCAGAAAGGCTGTGTCCCCATGACTGCAGAATGAGTATGGGAGGGGTGGGACCTTCCTTTCTCCCCTTGTCCCTAACATCTCTTCAAGGACACCAGATGCTCTTTCCCCTTTTAAAAACCTAAGTTTTTGTTTGCTGAAATGAAAAAAGTATCCAGAACAGATTTGTAAAGAAGCCAGAGAGCTGAGTCACAGTGAATAATATTAGGATGGGGACCTCTGGTGGGGTCTACAAAAGTTGGGGTGCCTTTGTGGATACTTTAGAAGATAAACTACAAGCCAGGCTAATACGTCCAAGGCAGGCGAAGGAGACTGATAGGATGAATATAGGGAGTCCTGGGAAGGGGAACCGCACAAAGTTGGGGAGAAGGCAAGGGCCAGCGAGCTGACGCCTGGCTGCTCAGGCTGTAATCTGAAGGGGGGCGTGTGACCGTGAAGATGAGGGGGTGGGGTAAGAGGGTGTGCAGGCGTCTGTCTAGACTCGGGGTTTGGTCTTCGGGGACCTCTGGACAGCGAGGGTGTGGATGTAGGATCGCCTGCGGGGCTGGGGGGCCTCCGTGCGTGTGCGCGCCTGTGCGCGGCCCGGACAGACCGCGGCTCCACGGCCCGTGGCTGTGCTCTGCGGCCGGGTGTGTGAGCGCGGGGGCGATCGGAGCTCACAGCCCGCCCAGGCGGCCGGCAGCCGCGGTTATCTGAGCCGCTCGGTCGCGGGTGGCTGCTCCCGGATCTCCCGGCTGCCGCGGCCCAGGCAAGACCTACTGTGGGGTGGCGGAAGAGCCGGCAAGCCACGACCCAGGCTCGGGCAGCAGAGAGCAGAGTATGGAACAGTGTGCAGGTCGAGCAGGTAAGAACCAGGACCCGCTGTCCCAGCCATGGGAGGGAGTGAGGGCAAGGGGTAGGGGTGGGGGCGCTGATCGGTGGAGAAGGATGGGGACTGTATAACTGAGAGCCGCTCGCCCTTCCTTCCTTCCGCGGCATGGTCCACACTGGGGACTGGGAGGGCTGGGGAAAAGAGGTTCTGTGGACTCTCCTTTTGGGGGCCTCTTAAGCTTTCCCTCCTGGTAACCTCTAAATCTTCTATTGGAAACTTTCCACCCAGGAAACCTGAGTTTTACAACTTCTCTTTGTAGAACTCGGCTTTTCCTTTCTATCGAGTGCTTAGGATTTGATCGGTTCTGATTTCTCTCTCGGCATAAATATTTTACACAACTTTCCTCAAGTTGGGAACACTGGACAAGCTTTAGATTCCGGTGGTGGGAATATATACGCTGTGTGCACATGTGTGTTGGGTTTTGGATATTTGGTTATAAGCAGTCGTATGCAGAGCGTCAACCCTCCCCCAAATCAAGAGAGGTTCAAGGGGCGCCTAGGGGACAGATGACAGGCGCCAAGGGGGCCTGGATAGGGAGGAGAATCTGAAACTGACTATCCAAGAGTAGTTAGTGCGGTTCTACTCTGGTCTCCTCCCCCTCTCCAGACCTGCCAACTCAGCTGTGACTGGCCATTAGGCGTCCTGGTGTAGTGTAAGGGTGGGTAGCCAAGTACCCAAACTGAGATTGGTAGTGAGTGAGAAGGCTGGATCGAGTTTCCTGAGTTTTCCAAATAATTCTGTAGAGGTCAAGGCCCTTTTTCTTCACTCCTCACCTATCCAAATCTCATTTCTCTCCACCCCACGACCCCAGCTCAAGTTCAGTTTCTTCAGCTGATAATTCAGGTGCACCCCCCCTCCCCCCCAGTACAGCTCTTGCTCTGGCTTCTTGGCTCAATCCTTGGACTGTTCCCTTTCTTCTTTAGGGCCTTGTCCCCACTGAAGAACCCAAGCCCCTTCGAGTGTCAACTGTGGCCTCCTGGGCTTGTAGGGCTCTGGGCAGACCCTCCATACCAGAGGTTTAAGTAGGGAGATCAATAGCAAACAGTTGTAATGATCTAATTAATTATGGCAAAATTAAAAGCGAGTATAAAATCAATCTCTGATGGTGTTGAAGATGGAATTCAATTGAGAGCCCATCTGTGCACCCCCTCGACCGTATAAATATGCAGCCCAAGGACAGCCCTAATGGCTCAGCCTTCCTGGGAACCTCTCTCCCCTTCCTTTCTTTCTACCGTAGGTTTCTCCATGAAGTGGAATCTGTTTTGCCCCTTTGCCCTGCCCCTCCTTCCCAGGTCCTCTTTGCCCAGGCTCCAACAGCTCCATCCTTTTCCTTAGCAGGTGCCTCTGCCTGCCCTGCAGACAGAAGGTGCCTGGAGTGGGTTCCCAGTCCCAGCCGAATGCAAGCCTCTTGAGCAGCACCTCAGGAAAGAAAAGGCAGAGCCCTGGGGCATGTGTCCCTGTGACCCTGTCAGGACAGTCATCCCAAGTTCCAGGGGACACTCAGAAGTAAACCAGGCTCTTCAAACTTACCCTGGGGCAGTTGATGGGGTAGGCGAGAGGCTCGGTTCAAGGCACGGAAGCTACAGCTCAGGCTTGCTGTCATGCCTTCCTTTCCTGAAGCCAGACTGGCACTCCAGTCAGGCAGTTTGTTTGTACAGGGAGGGTAGAAGCTGCCTAGCGAGGCAGGAGGCAGGGAATGTTGAACAGGAAAAAAAAATGGTTTTTTCTTTCAAGCTACCACCACAGCCACCAAGGCAAGCCCAAGTCCTCTTTGCTGCCCCCCAAATTATTTTTCCCTCTTTTTCTCTTTCCGACCTTCTGTCCCCCACTCTCTCTATCACAGGCTTGTCCTACCACTGCACGACTCCCTCAGTGCCCTGTGTCCCCCTGCATCTCAATATGACTGTTCAAAATGACAATACTACACAGGAGAACAAGGGATCAGCGAGCAATATGCCTGTTGGCTCCAGCGGGGTTTTACGTGAGATGCGGGTTCTACTTAGTTTCTCTGGTCTGATTCTGAGCAGCAATAACAAACATGAAATAGGCAAAGAAAGCACGCAGGAGAGTAAATTAGCAGCTAGGTCATTGTGATCTTGCACGCAAGTATAAAAATGAGGGGGTCATCCCTGTGGCTCTGGCCTGTCCTAATCTCCTGTCAGCTTCCTGACTCTTCCGAGTGGACTCCCAGACTCCCGCTGAGTTCCCAGGGTTTTGTTGTTGATGGAGTTTCCCTCAGAGATCATTTCCTTCTCCCAGATCCAGTCACTGGGTCTTCAGAGCCTGGGGGAAGACACAGCCTGACACTTCCCCACCCTCTTTTGCCCGGCCTCCTCATCCCGTTATTAATTGCTGTGTTGACCTGCGAGATTGATTGGCAGTCCTGTTGGAAGAGGCTGGGAGGCCTTGGCCTCGGAGCAGCCTGGGATGAGGGCTGAGTGAGAATGGGAAAGCGTTGGAAATGGGTTCTGAGCTGTTTACCTAAACACCCTTCACCACCGTTTAAATTCCCTTTCAGCACTCAGAAACATTTAGCCAGCCACCTCACCAAGAGATCTCTACCTCTAAGGAGACACACTAGAAATTCCTCTAATGATTTATATATTGAAAGGGGTTTTCTCTCTTCGTTAGTCAGCTTCATCAGCGTATTCGTTAGCCGCGGGTCTAGAGCTCATTTCGGGTCTAGACGTGGTCAGAGAACTCCTGAACTGTGCGCTGCTTTTTCTTTCTAGGGTCAGTGACAGAAACTCAAGAGATAATCCTGGACACAGATGACCCTTAGAGTACCAAACCAAAGCATCCTCTTCCTCGCCAAAGAAGGGAACTTGCCCTAGCCCCTCAAAAAATTATATTCAGGCCTTTTGCTTCAGCAAAGTTTGAGGGGATGGCTTACAGAATCAGAGGGCAGAGGTTTGCAGCATCAAATGCAGAAATCTAACCCCTTGGAGGGACCTCCCCACCCTATCTCTTCCCAGCCCAGTCACCTGCAAGCTTGCACACTTACAAGGCGCCTGAGCAGCTGCAGATACTCCTGGCTACAGCCCCTGTCCCGACCTGAGGCCACTGGACGTCGGGCCAAGATCCCCGGGGGCGTCTTGGCTCTCAGCTGGCGTGATGGAAGAGACAGGCGTGTACAAACCTTGATCTGTCCCCGAGAGACCCCTTTTCTTGGGCCTCTCCCATCTCAGTCAGCCCTCTTTGCCCCAGTGTCCTCCTCTCCCCCTCTCCGGTCCTTTGTTTCCAGCCACCTCGCAGCCCTTCCCCCGCCTGGGCGGCGGTGCCCCCTAGGCCTCCCTTGCCTCGCTGGCGGGTTTCGCTCTGCCTTACCGGCTCCCAGCTCAGGCGCGCGCTCCGCCTGCTCCTCACATCCAGCTGCTGCGAGAGGAGGAAGGGAGGGCGCGCGGATGGATCCAAGACAGGAGGAGATTTGGTGTCTGCTCACAACTCCCGGGAAACTCTGCCCTGGTGCTCCCGCCCCTCTCCCAACTATTCTTTAGCATCACAGGGCCGTGAGCCCTCGTCCTCACAGGGTCCCTTCCTTTCCCGGAGTATCGGTCTGGGCGATTTGGCTACCTCTGCCATCTGCTTGGCCTGCACTCAGTTGCCTTTCAACTACCTCTTGCTACCTCCTGTCCCCTCCCTCTTCAGTCCTTGTCGTCTGTTGTGGCGGTGGCGTTGGGGACATCCCAGATCCGCCAGCACAGTCTCCCTCCACCACAGCCGGGTGAGCAGCGGGCTCCAGCCGGCTGAGAAGAGGGTTAATCATTACTTCCCCATCAACATTCAACCACCCTTGGACTCTCACCCAGGCCTGAGGAGGAGGGGGCAACTGTCTCGATGGAGGCTTTGCCCTACCAGCCTGGGCAGGCCTTTCAGGGGCAGGACTCTTTTGGATGGTCTAGGCAACCCTCTGGGCCGCCTCTCTTCTGCCTCCCGCTGCCTCCTCTCAGGCTCTGCCCACGTCTCGCTCTTTGGCAAGTTGACTGTAGGTTCTGGGAGGACCAACTCTCTTTGTTTGAAACCGGACAAAAGGGATTTCCTTCCTCAATCTCTGCCAAAGTTTTTGGCGGAGTGGCCTCAAGGGGACTGCACCTCGGGTCACAATTAACCCGACTGTTGGGGATGTGGGTGAGAAATTTAACTGATTTAGCTGCTGCATTAGACTGAGAGGGAAGGGTATGAAGGAAGGTGGGAATGGAGGAGCTAGCTGCAGAGGAGAGGAAGAAAAATCTGAATAGCTGTAGTAGTCAAAAGGGAAGGGGCGGGAATCTACAAAGAAGAAACAGGAAGAAGTGGCAATGAGGAATCCCAGCAGCATTTATGGGGTAGGAGAAAGACTAAAATCTTCCAGCCTACACGCTCAGATCCCCCCTTTCCCCTTTGCGGATGTCAGGTGTTCAAAAAGCTGGACTATTCTTTCATCTACTATAGAAGTGTTTATTTTTCAAAGTGTCCATTGGCGGGCTCCATAGTAGGCAAGTGTAATTGTCCCCATTTTACAGATGGAAAAACCGGGGTCTAAAGAAGCATAGGGACTATGCAGGCAGAGGCAGCATCTTTTTCCTGTAGGATGGGTGGTGGTAATGATCCTTTTAGCCGCTTTCCATGGGTATCTGGGCCCGGTACTGGTGGTGCTCAGGTCTGAGCCGGGGGTTATAGGGGCTCCTTGACTCTCTTTGGGGGTCTATCTGTTCCACTCCTACCCTGTCGGTCTGCTGGCCATGTTTTGACTTTTTTTTTTTTCACGTACACCGCTTCACCAGTTCAGTGGTCCACAAGCAGCCACCTGGCTGACCCGTGCCAATATGAGGCCCCTTTGGTGGCCAAGTGGTTTGTATTGTCGTTGTTCCTCAAAGGGACTGTGAAGGACCCGGGAGGTTGCTAGGTCCTCTTATGAGGGGAAGCAGGGTTAAAGGGAGGAGGGACCAAGGAAGATAAAGGCTCAGCAGGTGCGCACAGCCTCAACAGTACCAACAGACTAGGCGGGCGGGGCCAGCTGGCAGTCGGAACCCCCGGGATTCTTGTGGGGTGTCCAAATATTGGGAACAAAGGCGGGAAAAGAAGAGTGAGAGCAGGAGGGAGGGAGGAAGCAAGGGAGAGAGCGAGGAAGCAGAAATTAGGGGGGTCTTAGATGAAAAAAAAAAAGTAGCTTTAGGGAGAATGTGCTGTGGAGTGTGAAATTGCAGCCCATGGTGCTCCATATTGTACCAGAAGCTCTTCCAAAAAAAAAAAAGAAAAAAAAAAAAAACCTCCAATGTGACCAGAAAGCCGGCTAGGCAGGGGGAGGGGGCGCGGGGGGGGGCTGGCGGGAGTTGGTCAGGCGGGGCAGGAGAAGGGGCCTCAGAGCGTTCACCCACTGCCAGGGATATGGATGCCTAGGGTACGCCCTCCAAGGGCGCACTCGGAGGGCAAGTGGGCCACGAGTGTGCGACCCAGAGTTTGATTGTAAGAACTTTTTATCTTTCTTTTTGTTAGTGGATATGGAGAGTTCCAGATGGAATAATCCAGAAAAGGCGCTGGGTACCAAGTAGCTACCCAACCTTCTTCCTCCCTTTCTCGATCCGGACTAGGTGTTTCGGTTTTGTTTTTTGTTTTTATTTTTTTGGGTGCTTTTTTTGTCTCTTAATTCTAAATAGCATCCCCCCCCCCAACTTTAATGCATTTAATTTGGTCTGCCCTGTGGGGGAGCGTTTCCTGGGGAGATACGCTTAATTTCGGAATTTCTAATCCCCCTCCTTCAGAGCTCAGGCCCTAGCTCCGCTAGCTACTCCCCAGGAGGGAGAAGGAGAAAGACAAACCCAGGCCACGGGGGAGGGGCACAGCTGGGATGCTCCACTGCAGCCAAGACACTCACGAAGTCCCCGTAGCAAACCTCCTTAGAGAACCGCTTGAGAGCCGGTGGCTAGTCCCAGAGTCAGCGAGCAGAAAGGAGGCAGCAACGTCACTCTCTTTTCTATCCCGACAGAAAAGTTCCTGGGCAACAAGCAAAACAAAAACCTAAGTCACAAAGAGGAGATGGTGCATAGCAGACCAGGATCTCCACTCACACTTTACTTATTCATAATCTGCCCAGTGTGACCGAGGTTCAAGTCACACACCTCTGCATAAGAATATATAAGAGGGACCTTATATACAAGGGGACCTCAGCCTCCCGCACCCCCCAACACTCAAACGAAGCAGGCCCGCTCCAGCGGAGAACCGGGGGACCCTAGATGGTTGGATAGGGAGGAGGGAGGAGGCAGGAGCGGCCGCCAGGCGCCAAGCGAGCATGGCAGAGATGGGAGCGGAGAAGGCGAAGGAGCTGAGATCCAGAGGGAAGATTTATTGGGCAGATCAGATGCACAGAGGCGGCTAATGAAGCAAATCCCGAGATGGGTATCAGAGCAACTCCCCAAAAGTTTATTTGCCTTTAAATTTCCGCAGGGAGGCGGGCGCCTTGTTTGAAGTGTAAATGCCCCTAGGTTGGGGTGGGGGTGGAAGGGTTGCTTTGAAAACACTGGAGAGAAAAGGTTCATTTAGAGGCAGACGAGGGAAAAGCAACCAAGCCTGACAGGTCGGAGCCCTGGTTGTGTTTGGGGTTGGGTTGTTTTCTTTTTCTTCCCCCCCCCTTTCCTCTTCTTCCTCTTTCCCCTTCTGTTTGGGTCCATAGAAGAAGAAAAAGAACAGCAAAGGGAGTTGGAGGGCAGGCAGGTCAGCCCTGCGCGCCAAAGTCCAAAAAGCAGGCTGTGCAGAGGCTAAGGAGGCTTCCAAAGCAGTAGGGTGGATTGCCTTTTGATTATCTAGACCCAGAAACTGACTGGGAAGCAAAGAGGAAGCCGTGGGAGAGTAAGTGTCCCAGGAGCAAGGGGAGGAGGCTGCTGCTACCTGGAAATTGGACAATTACTAGCTCTCATTCCTTAGAGGGTGTATGTGAGGAGTACTGTGTGAGCGCAACTTCGCAGACTCTTTGCAAATCGTGTGTTCTCTTTACAAAATGTTAAGATCAACCCTCTCCATGGGAAAATGCCCACTGTCCACATTCACACGTTATAGTATATGAAACAAGAATACACTGGGTTCTAGAGAAGTGTGTTTCTGTGTGGAGCCAGAGACAACACTCGTTTTGTTACTCAGTTCAGACTTACCAAGACATAATTTATGTATCCTCAACAAATGGAGACCTGGGCAAGGGCTCCTTTATGGGTTTCTCTCTATAGGGACCTTTTGAATGCTCCCCCCCTCCAATTCTGAGTTGATTACCTCTTCGAAGGAAGCTAAGGCTATGCCAGTTTCTACCACCTGAGAGGTCCAGGCTCCCCTGGCCAGAGAGCCGACTTACTGTTTTTCTTTTTCCATTTCCTACACATTAGTAAGGGTTCCTGGGGTTGTGAGGCCAAAGCAAACCCGCGAGCGCCATCTGCAGTCCTTAAGAGGAAGATACTGGCTTTCCAGGCAGGACCCCTGAGCCTACAGCTTCTTGCCCAAAGGAACCAGGTCCTCAACCCCTTGGAAGTGAGAGACAGGGTGGTGGGGGACAGGTGGAGACGTTTTATTTTGGTTTATTTTTTATTTTTTTAATTTTTACTTTCCAGTAGTTACTCTGTAATTGGATTAGTCGGAATTTCCGGGAGAAAGGGCAAAGGCCCAGATCCCAGCGGACCCTTCTCCCCAAGCAATGGAAAGCTCAGAATCCTGTACAATTGAGTCTGGCCTGAAACCCACCCAGAGTAAGGGCATCCTTCTAGGTGCCGGTAGGAGTCCGTCTGAGACGGTGTTTCCCCCAATCTCAACTACTGCTGGGTTTTTTGGCCATAGGGACAGAGGCACGAATCCACTCACTGCCCTTCCTATGAGCTTCAGGAGCTGCAGACAACGCCAAGAGTCCAAAAAGACGAAAAAGCAGTGTTTGGCAGCTCTAGCTTCCCGGAGCCGCCCTTTCTCAGACCCAGGGAAGCCTGGGAGGAGGGAGCGAAGGGGGAGAGAGAGAGAGAGAGTTAAAACATCAGCTGAAGTGCCAAGATGATTTATGAGACGAGGGAAAATATTTCATAAAGATCTCCCGGATATTCTGTACTTAACCAGTTAGGAGACAAAGGGCTTCTCTTGCCTTGTGTGTGCGAGAGGAACCCAGCGAACAAGGGAGGCAGTGCGGGTCAGGCTGCAGAGACTGGACCAGCGGCTCCGATAGAAGGCGGGCCAGGCCAGCGTGCTGCGCCGGCTGCGCTGGCTCCGGATCCGCAGAGCTAGCGGCGGGTGGCGCTCCGCAGCGTTCACAGCCTCCTCTTCTCCCCAGCCGGGGAGAGAGAGCGCCTTGGTCCCGCCTTGGGCTTCTACATCCTCGGCCGCCTTGGCGGACAAGCCGCTGCGCACTGTCTCCCAGCCCAATCCCCTCCCTAGCTACCCCGAGGGTCCAGGAGCCAAGTTCCCCATCTCTCTTGCCGTCCGTTGGGTCCCACCAAGGCAGGTGGGTCCAAGCCAGAGGCCGCAGTAGCTTAATTCTATACCAAGCGTTCTGGACTGCCCAGACTCCGGGGAGGGGGTGCTCGCCACTGCGTGTGGGACGGGAGGGGACAAACTGCTGGGCACTTTGCCCCGGAATGAGAATCAGGCGTGCGTGGATGGGAAGGTACCACAGGAGGGAAAGGCGAAAGGGAAGGACCAGAGGTAAAGGGAGGGAGGGAGGAAGACACCGGGGGAAACGGAAGGGAACTCAGCGCTAAGGATAGCCGAGTTAGGACTAAGGATGCAGACCGGCGGACGGTGGGACCTGCGGGCACTGGCCGGTGGATGGCAGGGCTGGTCGAGTTAGGACAGAGAGCCTGGCTTCGGGGCGCCGCGCGCTCGAAGGCCCTCTGTGGTTGCCTGAATATTCATTGGGCTGGCCGCTCTTTATCCTTATCTAACGCTTATCTTCTCGGCAAGTTTCGTTTCTCAGAGTAGTTTTAATCCCGGGCTCTCAGTCCTCCTCCCCCTGGCCCGCTCCTCACCCTCCCTCTTCCTTCGCCCGCAGCTCCCTCCCGTTTCCCCCTCCTCGGCCCTCCCCTCGCCGGCACCGGAGTGACAGGCGCGGGGCCCTCCTTGCCGAAGCTCGGGGCTCCGGCGCTGGCGAATCACAGAGTGGTGGAATCTATTGCCTTTGTCTGACAAGTCATCCATCTCCCGGCGCGGGGAGGAGGAGGGGGTCTGGAGGGGGCTTTGCAGCTTTTAGAGAGACACACACCCCGAGCCCAGGCTCCAGTCTCTGGCCGAATCTTCTTGCAGCCGCAACCCACCTGGGGCCAGACCAGCGCTGCAGGCGCCGCTCGGCTCCTAGGCTGCCTCCCTCCCTCCTGGCCCTTCGGCCGCCGCGGCGTGTGCCTGCCTTTTCCGGGGGCGGGGGCCGGCTCCCGAGCTCCCCTCCCGCGGGCGCCCGCTTGGACATCCCGGGAATTGCTACTTCTCTGCCAACTTCGCCAACTCGCCGGCACTTGGAGCGGCCCGGCGCCCTCGGGCCGCCCCTGCCCTGAGCCCCCTCGGTTCAGAGCCTCTCTGGACCACCGGGTTCCAGCGGAGCTGAGTGAGCCGCCTTCCCCACCCGGCCTCAGCTCCGGCCGCAGCTGGCGCGCAAGCCATGCGCCCCCTTTGCCCCTTGGTCCAGCCCGTCGCCGGGGGGCTGCTTTGCTGACTGCCCAGCCGCGTGCCCCGACGGTGGCAAGTTGCAGCCGTTGCGGTTGCAAACCCCGGCGGGCCCGGAGGAGTCCCGGCGGGGAGCGCAGCGCGGCGCCCCCCGCCCTTGCGTGCCCCGCAGTAGCCGGGCGCCCGCTCACCCTCCCTCCCCCATCGTCCCTTCCTTTTCTCCTCAAGTCCTGAAGTTGAGTTTGAGAGGCGACACGGCGGCGGCGGCCGCGCTGCTCCCGCTCCTCTGCCTCCCCATGGATATGCACTGCAAAGCAGACCCCTTCTCCGCGATGCACCGTGAGTACCGGCGCCCGGCTCTTGTCTCGGTTCCAACCCCATCTAGCCCCAGCGCGGCCCGGCCCCCTGCGCTCAGGTCTCATCTTAGCGGCCACACTGACTTTTCCCGGGCCCCTCCTTTCGCGGTCTGCCTATTTTTCTTACCTAGTGTTTCTCTTGCCTTCAGCCACGCTCTCTTCTGCTTTTTGCTACCCTATGCTGTCCGCCTTTCTACCTCCCTGCCTTGGATCCTTCCACCTGCTCCTTATTACCTCGCAGAATCCACAGCCTCGGGCCCAGGTTTCAGCCACTCACTACTCCCTAGCCTTTGCCCTGGACTGGACTGGAGGATTAATGGGCAGTTCTCAATTTCTCTCTCTCTCTCTCTCTCTCTCTCTCTCTCTCTCTCTCTCTCTCTCTCTCTCTCTCTCTCTCTCTCTCTCTCTCTCTCTCTCTCTCTCTCTCTCTCTCTCTCTCTCTCTCTCATACCTTTCTCAAAGTTAGAGTTGTAGATGATTAGGAGGAGGCTCCTAGCTTGCAGAGCAGCCTGGGTGTCAGGATGGCTATGTAGAAACACCTGGGGGTGTGACCCTCTTCTGAGCCTCGGCCCACAGCATCTCTGGTTCCTTCCAGCTTGGTCAAGGCTTTCGCGGGGACTGGTTTGAAATATTCCCATGCTCTTTCTTTCATCCTCGCCTCTCTGTCTTCCCCTTCCCTTTGAGCTAGGAACATGAGATTGACAGGAGGCAGGGGTCACTTTTCCTGACTTTGCCTAGGGAGGTGATCGGTCTAAAAACAGTAAGGGGTTTTGAGAAGAAATCAAAGTCAGAAGGAAAGCAAGTAGCAGAGGCTTTCAAGCCAGCTCCTGGATCCTCTGCATTCTGGAGACTGTCTTGCCTGCCTCCACTCTCTGCTGAGGTCCGTGCAGCCAGCGCCCTGCCCTGGCCCAGGGGGTCAGTAAGAATGGAAAAAATGACAGACAAAGAACAAAAGAAAGGCAAATTCTAAGGCCGAGGAGCAAGGAAAAAGAAGTCAAACGAAGAGGGGAAAATTAAGGAAATAAAATTGAAAGGATATTGAGAAAAATACAAAAATAGGAAAACAGCTTAGTGAAGTTTGAATTTATCTAATTCATGCCAAATCTTTAACTTGGAAAACTATTTGTCAGGTATTTTCCTTTGCTTTAAAGGATAAATAATATTCTAAATAGAAAAGCCCTCTCCGTCTATAGATTAATAATTAAGGATAATTTGTAACTTTCCACATGGTAACTTTTTAGACCTAGCCTTGATCTGTGTTTTAAAATATGATCTAATAAGAGAGAGTCGTGTTTTGTTTCCTAAGCACACATTTAACTTTATGGTACGACTTTTTTTTAAAAAAGCACCTCCTGGAATAAAATATAGTTCCCGAAATAATTTCTAGATAAAGAAAACCCAAGCGAGGGACTTCGGGCCACTGCGGGTGTCTCAGCTGGCCGAGAAGCCTAGCTCTTTTTCGGAGGGAAGGGAACAGTGCACATGCCGGTTCTTCAAGGCAGCCGGCCTCTCTCTGGGCCCTGCCACCGCTGCCTCGCTCAGTTTTTGTTTTTTGTTTTGTTTTTTTGTTATGTTTTGTTTTTTGAGAATTGCTTCCGGGACGCGCCAGTCAGGGCCAGTCTCAGGGAATCACACAGACTAAAAGGGGAGCCAAGCCCGCAGAAGGTGGTCGAAGGAAGGGAGAGAGAGGAGCGTTGCCGGAGCCGGCGATGCGGCCGCTGGCAGGCGAGCAGCTTCAGCCTGAGTAGGCGCCCTCTGCGGTAGCACCTTCCAGGCCGGATTCAGCGCGGGTCCTCCGCAGACCATCCGCCCTGAACTCCAATCGTGCCAGGTTGCCATCCCCATCCCATATATTGGGGCAGAGGGGCCGGGCCCAGAGCCCGGTGAGGCTGAATTATTCATCTTTAATCTGCCCACAGCTGCCGCCTTTTCATACCGGTAACGCGAGTTCTCCCGGGGCCTAAATTATTGATGGTCGGGGTTTGTAAGGGAGGGGGGGGGCGAGAAGAGTGGGACCAAGGATGGGGAGACTACGGGGATGGGGTGTAAGATAAGAGGTTCTGGCCTTCCGGAGCCACTCGGTTAGAGAGGCCTCAGCTCAGGGGGTTCTCTCAAGCTTATATTGTTATCCCCAGAATGAGATGGGGGGAGAGATGAAGGGCAGGAGATGTGCCCGCTTTCTCCGAAACTCGCTTGAGGCCATGGGGCAGTGGCTGCAGGTTGCCGACCTCATCTGGCCAGATTCAGCCGCTAGAAGGCTCTGCGGTTAGATTGCTGAGTAACAGCAGCTAGCTGTAGGTTAAACACTCCAGGTGCGGGATTTCTAGGCTGCTTTAGGCCGCGGAAAATGGGGCAATCGGCAGCGGCCTCGAGCCTGCCACCGGGTGGCCTTCTCGGCTTCCAGGATGGGAGCCCTTGCCTAGATGGACTGCAAACCAAGGGTTCTTCTCTAGCCGGTGGAACATCCGCCCTTTCTGTTGGGTTGCCTGGGTAGCTGCCGAGGTCTGAGAGGTCAGAGGGTCCCGAACTGGCTTAGACGCAACACGGAGTACCTCCGAGTCCTAAACCCGCAGGTGCTGTCCCTACCATGCCACCTGGGGTTAGGAGAGATGGGGGGCGTGGTAGGCGAGCGAACCCCAGCAGCCTGCGTTCTTCAGCGGCTGCCCGGAAGAGCGAGGCTCTTAGCCGCCTCTCTGAGCTCAGCGGATGCCGAATCACTAACTCTTCCCCGCCTAGATTTCTTTCCACATTAGGCATTAGGGATGCAGAGGGGGGATACATGATTCAAAATACCTGAAGACAGAAAACATAAAGGGAAGAAAAAATTCCCAATAAAAACAAAATAGAAAAAGAGCGAATGAGGAAGCCATACAATTACAATGAAAAATAGATACGGGGAGAAGAGGTAGGCAGCGGACGGGAAAGGGGGAAATATTTGCATCAGTTCCTCTCTATTATGAAGACTCCGCTGAACTGAGTCTAGAAGACCCCGACCCTCCAAAATCATCTGGCTTCAAGCCCTTGTGATATAGCCAAGCAGCGCCTAGCCTGCGGATTCCTAGTCGGCAGCAGCGCTGACCCTGTCCTTTCTCTCCCCATCTCCCTCCTTCCATCCATACTGACATTTTCCCTCTGGCATTTATTTTCCCCTCCATTTTTCGCTCTGTTCTCTTTCCTGGCTTCTCTACTCTTCCTGCACTTTCTCTTTTGCGGCACACTAGTCTTAGAGGCGGGTTCTTACAACTAGCGGGGGTTCTGATATCTAACCCTCCCTTATCTTGCACGCCCACCTAGCTAGCGCCTTTCTCCCCCAGTCCCGGGATATGCCCCTTACCCCTGCCTGCTCCCTTCGCACGTGGCGGGCTTCGGACCCTGACTAATGGCCGGTCCCTGCTGTGTGTGGGGTGTTGTGTTTTTTTCTTGTCTCTCCCCAGCAGGGCACGGGGGTGTGAACCAGCTCGGGGGGGTGTTTGTGAACGGCCGGCCCCTACCCGACGTGGTGAGGCAGCGCATCGTGGAGCTGGCCCACCAGGGTGTGCGGCCCTGTGACATCTCCCGGCAGCTGCGGGTCAGCCATGGCTGTGTCAGCAAAATCCTGGGCAGGTGAGGGCCGGCTGCTGCCTCCCTTCCCAGTTGAGGCTTTAGTTAAAAGTTGAGATGCCAGGCAGGAAAGAAAGGTTCGGACTTGAAGGGATCTAAAGAACTGGCTGCCCCCTTTGGAGACGGGCATTCAAGTGATGGCTGGGCATTGGAGTGAAGGTGGAGTAGAGATTATCCAGTGTAATCCAACTTCCGGGCCCTCTGAGGAGGGCAGCTACATTCTGAAAAGGAGGGATTGTTTCCAACTAATCAATGCAAATGGGGTTGGAAAAAGGGGATCCCAAGGCTCTAAAGACGGGTCCAGGTTCCATAGGGACTCTGTACTTCAGGTGGGGTCAGCTTTCCCAACAGGGGTCCTTCTCTGCTTCCAAAGTGGAAGGCGGGACTTCCACTCCCCGGGGTGCCTGCTTTAGCCACCATCCAGCTCAGCGACTATGCCCGTTTCCGGCCCTAGTCAAGCACCTTCTGGAGTCTGCTCAGCTACACAGGGCCTTTTTCCCTTCACGCTGATGCCTAGGGAGGGAGAACGGCTTAGCAGCTCTGGAGCTTGCAGCCCCCCTGCCCTTACCACCACCGGCTTCTTGCTGACCCCGACGGCCTTCCTGGCCCAGGTACTACGAGACTGGCAGTATCAAGCCTGGAGTGATTGGTGGCTCCAAACCCAAGGTGGCAACGCCCAAAGTGGTGGACAAGATTGCTGAATACAAGCGACAGAACCCGACTATGTTCGCCTGGGAGATCCGCGACCGGCTGCTAGCTGAGGGCATCTGCGACAACGACACAGTTCCCAGCGTCTCATCCATCAACAGGTGAGCAAAGCCCCCGGGGCCTGGAGGGTAGGGCTCCAGTTCCTTACTCCTGCCTGTTGGGTTAGCTCTCAGGGTCCATCTTTGTTCTGCCCAGCCTCCAACCTTCCTTTCAGCTCCCAGCCTAAATTCTTTGGGCAAGGAAAATTGGACCTGAGAGGCAGAAATAGAGAGACAGGCAGATTGACAGACACAGACAGACAGACAGACAGACAGACAGACAGACAGACAGAACTCTTTGCAATTCAGAGCTGAGTTTCCCCTGCCAGGCTTCTCCGGCCGGTGTCCTGGAAATGAATCCAAGTGTTTGTGGTAATTAAGACTCCAAGATTACCCGCCTCAGGATCTAGAGGCAATCACAGCCCATAGCAAAGCTTTTAAAATGACCACTGTCCATTCACTACTTGCAAACAGACTTTTCTTTCTAAAGTCAGGTACCCTTCCCCAGGGGCAGCCAGAATCCTGACTCCTTTACCCTTTCAGTCAACTCCCACAAAGCTTGCCTCCCAGGAGCCCAGGTCTTGCTAGCCAGCTCCACACAAATTTCCGGCCGAGAAGCACTGGCATCCAGGTCTACAGAGCAGATGCCAGCCACCAGCTAGGACTTGGCAGAGAGTAGAGGAGCTGGACAAGGATGGGGATGTCAGGCAGGGAGTGAGAGCTGGGTCCCTATGGCTGACTCTTGGGAGACACCCCACCACCAAGCATGCTGATCTTAGGTCTCCTAAGCCCCAGATCACTCTGGAGTGCTATCTAGAAGATCACATGGTCATGCTTTATGCATGTGTACCCCAGTCAGTGTGTGCCAGGGTATCAATCTGGGGTGACTACAGAACACTAAATCCCAGGATCCTCAAACTGGTTCCATAGAGGCAGAACTGTTACAGCTTGACTACTGTATGCAGAGATTCAGGACTGCAAAAGTCACACTCCAGCCAGAAGCAGGTCCCCCCATTCTCGGGCACCCCCAAATGAGAAGATAGATAAGGGTTTCATATTCTGTTATTTTTTTTGTACTCTTCATAGTTCCATTATCAGGACAACTAATAATTCAGATGGTGTTTCTTTCTGTAACTACCGTCACCTATCTTTTTAAAAATATTTTGCAAATGATATGGAATTATCCCAAATCATCCTGAAAACAGCAGGTAAAATTAGCTGGTAGAATGTACCTTGGCTAAAGAAGATTCCCTCTGCCACACTCATGCAGTAACGTACTGCAAGGCGACCCCAGAAATTATCCCAGTGTGTGCCATCTGTATTAAAATGGTTATTCAGTTATGAACAGGGTAACATAATACTGATCGGCTAATTATACACCCTCCGAAAGTCTCCAGCTCCCTGGGCCTGGCTCAGCTAAGTATTGGAAATGTGTGGCTGTTTGACATTTAGACACTTTCCAAAAGAGCTGGAGAAAAATACTGGGTGGTTTGAAAAAGCAATAAATGCTTTGCATTTAAAAGTCAGGAGGCTGGGAAGCTTGGGTACTGAGGCAGGTGTGACAGGAGGGAAAAGGGACAATGGGACCCCCCCTCTTTTGAGATTTTGCCTCTAGACCAGCTGGTAGTCCTTGTGGTGAGCTAAACTGAGGCCTTGGGAGGATAGTAGTTGAGCCAAGAGTGGCTGAGATGGAGTAATATCACTGGGCTGGGTAGTGGGGCCCTTGGGACTATTATGGAGATATACTTATTGTCTGTGGTGGGAACTGTAAGCTTTGGAAGAGCCCAGGACATATATAGTTGCAGTGATTGCTTCATTTGGGTGGGGTGATGAACACTGAGAAAAGAATGGCCAACCCTAACCACTCTGACAGCCACAGAGACTACAGGTCACAGGGTCCTGTTACCTGAGGCATACATAAGCTTCCTTTGGGTTGGAGAAAGAGGCACTTTTGGGTAGGCATTGCTAAAGATGGTTGGAACATGAGTGCAGGAGTGAGGAGCCGTGAACTAGCAACATGGGCAGCCCTGGCTCTGCAGCTGGGTTTCAGGGTTTAATCTGTCACCAGGATCTATCAGGTTGTTTTTAATTTTGCTTTAGGAAGAGCCTCCCGTGGTTGATACTTTGAAAAACTTAGTTGGGGCTTTCCAGTGTATCACTGGGACACATTTGGGCACTCCAATCATCAATAGCATTTTGGCAGGTACTCAGCCCTCAAGGGGAAGGTTCTTCTGGAGCCCTGTTTTCTTGCAAATGCCTGTAAAAGGTGTGGCATTCCTGCAGGTGCTGGCTGTATCAGGAACTTGGGCCTTTCTGTTCTGGGAATTCCTACTCACTGTAGGAAGAAGCTGGAGATTTCTCTGTGTATAGAAAGTGATATGCCCTGGGAAGTGGGTAGTGGCTAAGTTCAGAGCATGGGGAAAGGTAGGGCTCCCCTGTGTTGCTGTTATTATGGATATATACATATACATCTGCACACACATATATGTACATACATCCATGTCCTGAGTAAGGGTGCTCAGGAGCCAGCATTGGCAAGAAAGGAAGTCTACACCTGCTGACCCACCTGAGCCAAAAGTTTTCATCTTCTCCTCCCCCAAACAGATGCTGTCGCCGCACTTGAAATATGCTGTTATGGCTATAAACTAAATTGCTTTTCATGCTTTAAAAATGGTTTTGGCATTCTCTGGTTTTGTCACAATAAAGCCCTGGCTGTCCAACCCGAGTTCTCCCCTCGAAAATCTCCATAGAAATGTCTCTCTGGGCCAAAAGTGTGGTAGGGAACCATCCACTCCCAGAGACCATTGGCTAAAATCTTAGCTCTGACCAGGTCGTGGGATTTATTGAATCATTATAAATATTGGGCTATTTACAGCCAGGTGTGTGTGCTTACAGCTTGTGTGGCACCACTGTTGAGGACAGTGTTTGTAAACAGGTAACTTTAATTTGAAACCCAGCATGGGAAATGACCCAGGGGCAGGGTAGAGATGGAAGGTAGACTCTTGTTCCGAAAGGAGAGGAAAGTCGCCTCATCAGGTTGAGCTTCAAGTTAGACTGTTGCCACTTTGAGAGAACAACATGAAATCCATGTGCTCTAGGGCTACTGAAGACTCGTTGAGTGTGGCCTCTGAGCTGGTTGATGAACTTCTCGAGGCTGGTCCACACTTTCTGGGGTCAAGGACTCTGGACTCTTAGATCTTGGCAGTGGACCCTTGGGGCTCACCAATCGCTCTTCTCCACCCTTAGCCTGTTTGGCTTGAAGTGAACACGTTCCTCCTTGCAGGGACAGCACAGCCTTCAAGAAACCTCAGCCTCAGTGGTGGGTTAAGCAATATCATTTCTTGTCACTCCCATGTCCCTGCTGTGTAATTCTCAGGTGCTTGTCACTCTGGTCTGGTGGTGATCAGTGGTCTAGCACTTGTTTTTCCAAGTAAGCTGATAGTCATTAATCACAGCCGTGGGAAACCTGGAAACACATCCTAGACCAACATGTCTGTTTCTGCCTCTGAAACTCAGATCTAGATCACTAAGATTTGACTCCTGGACGAGGCTTGGCATGGAAGCCAGGGCAGAGGGGTGGCATTGCTGGCCACGTCTCTAGATCTTTGAAGCTGTTTGTTACCACTGTTGGTGACAGGCAAAGAGTCAGGGTAGTCAGTGAATTAAAAAAAAAAAAAAAAAAAAGATTTCATCCCAAAGCAGAATGAGAAAAATAAAGGACTCTAGGCCTTGAGGACAGGGGCTGAAAGTAGTGTCTTTTCTGTGGTTTCTGTCTCAAAGCCATGCTGGCCCACTTTTCCTAGAGGGAGTTACTGCTCTTCTGGTTATCCATGCTTAGAGAGGCATGTGAAACAGCATGTTTGTTGATCTGTTTCTTGTGTTCTTATTTATTTGTTTGTTTGTTTGTTTGTTTGTTTATTGGGGGCGTGGCACACCTATCACAGTACCCAGGCACAGGTCAGAAGAAAACTTGTAGAAGTTGGTACTCTACTTTTAATATGTGGGTTCTGGGATCGAACTTGGAAGGTTGTGATGGGCTTCTGGGCCTGGCTGTCCCTGATGGTCAGCTTGTGGTTTCCAGTGGTTGGTTGTCTTGAGTTTCTACCTCGATTGGCAACTTTGGAGAAGTAAAGATGAGGGGGTATCTTGAGAAAAACTCCAGGTTGGGTTTAGAAGATGGCATAAAGAGGAAAGGAGAGAGAAAACCCCCAAAATAGACAAATAAAGTCCCAACTGTTTGAGGACTCAATAAAACAATCACATCAAATATGAAGAGGCATAAATCTTGTGTCTGCACAGGTAACCCTGCTGGATTGCTTTTATTATCGCTCAAGCTGACTCCATTTATTACCATCCACAGCCTGGGCAAAGGAGACTGCGTGGAGGGTGGTCTCTGGTGCAATCCTATACCCTGAGAGGCAACAATCAGCCCATACAGCCAGGGATTTCGATGGGAGCCAGGAAGGGCCCATCTGTCTGCATGAAACCAATCAATAACTCTGTAACCAGAGCCCTTGTCACAGGGAAATGGACAACACAACAGTTCAATAGAAGAGCCACAAGGGGAATTAGCCAAGTGGAGATGGTGCCAGGCAGGAGTGTTTCCTTGAGAAGGGAAGCAGGGGTTCCTGGAGAAAAGGAAGATGGGAAGACAGGGTTCTCTATCCTTACTGGGACAGGCGAGGCATTGCTGTGCAATCAACCTCAAGAAGGAGAGACAACACTGGATGCTGGGGTGATGGGAACATGGGTTCTAGAGGACGGTTGGGGAATGGGTTTGTGGTACTCAGAGGGAGAGTCAATTGCCAACCTGGTGGATTAGACTTCATCCTAATGGGACATCCTGATGGGACAGCTTCAGACAGAAAAGCAGTAGTAGGAGCTTGGAGAGAGGTTCCCAGGAACCCATAGAGGATGGAGGCCCTGCTTCTCGGTCTTCTCAGCAGGACTGATGAAGGAACTCTTTAATTCACATCCCATTGTCTACTGGCAGCTTCCTATAGCAGCAGACCTGGTTACCCGGCAGGGCCTTGGTACTCAGGGTTTCCCTGAGCCCCTTTCTTGATGCTCTCTGGGGCTGCATTACAGTTCTCTCATTAAGAGGAGAATGCACATACTGAGGAGAAGCCACTTTCTGTGTCCTTAAAAGGATCCAGCAGACAGTGCCCAACTGAATGCTAATTTTCTAGACTACAGTTGTGTCTTTTCACACCTCCTTCCCCATCAGACTAGGTGTTGAGAGCTCAGGTTCACAAGGTGGAGGCTTCTATGGTCAATGAAGCACTCAGAGAAGGCAGAGGGGTTCCTGAAACCCGAACACTGGTGCCTCTCAACCAGTACCCAAGTGAGGGAAATACCAGTGGAGAGAAGTTGTCTCCTAGAAATATCTGCTGCCACTGGTTATCAAGCTACAGTTAGACTGCATGCACAATGGCATATAGGAGTAACCGTTGTTATGTTCTGTGTGGGATATTGTGTATGCTTGTGTGTCTACCTGTATCTACTCTTAAGTACAGGGCTCTGAGGTCAAGAGAACAAAGAATACAGTCCCTGGTGTATGACCTGTTGTTACAGTACAAGGCTGGGCACCATGTCCCTGGCTCAGACAGTTAATCACAAGTCAGTCATTTGGGTTATTGCCTGAAGTGGTAACAGTCATAAAGTTGGGATAAAGGTGGTTCCATTTCACAATTTAGGCAACCCAGGGCCAAGTTTTCCATCGTTTTTTGTTTGTATTACAATATTTTTTAAGTCTAGTTAATCCCAATATGAGGGTCTTTGCTGATGTGGTGCCGCCTTTGTGATGGAGACTTTTGTCATCATATGTTTGTCCTTAATTTGACAAGAGACCAAGCCCTGTTGACAGGACCAGTTAGGGACCAGTCACATCAGTAGTCAAGACTATGCTCAGCCAGGTACATAATTTTTCCCAAAACTGTGATTCACACCAGGCATGGAAGTACATACCTTTGATCACAGTAGAGGCAGACAGATTTCCTTGAGTTCAAGTCCAGCCTGGTCTACAGAATGAGGCCACGTCTCAAACAAGCAAACAAAACACACACACACACACACACACACACACACACACACACACACACACCCCACATTATGATCCAGAAACCACAGGCCAGGATACCCAGCATGAAGCATGGCGGTAGCACTACTACACAGTCATGAACAGAGCTTTCTCTTTGTTGGGACCAGGCCCAGACTCCAGGCCCTTCCCAGGTACTAGGGTACAAGGATGACACTAGACGAGAAATCAAATACATGGTAGAAGTAGAAAAGGCTTTGAAGCCCATCAGGGCTCTGTGTCAAAGGCAGTGATTTGTGAACTCAGAAGGGGTAGGCAAGGGAGCTGCTAGCATAGGAGAGGAGAGAAAAATGGCCTGACCTGAAGGAGAAAGAGTAGGCTCCCTGTACCCGGAAACTGCCAGGTAAGAAAGGAAGGCCATTTAGTTGAGTTCACTCACAGCTTATTTTCAAGCCATGGCAATACCTGGACCTTTTCTTGTGTTTCTTGAGTGACAATGTGGTGAGAAGATATTTTGTGTTGAGAGAGAGAAAAGGATTAGGGGTGCTGTAGTCATCTGCTCCAGAGAGCTTGGCTTAGGATCCAGGATAAGGGAGGTAGAGCCCCAAGGTCCAAACTGGTGTGTGTCAAGAGTAGCACTAAAAACAGAGCACATAACTACAGAAGCCACACACCAGGGTTTTGGAGTCCGGGCAGAAAGGGTACATGCATCACTACAGGAGCTGGAAGGCATGGGCCCACATACAGGCACTGGTACAGAGAAAGTTTTTACATTTGTTGTAGTTTGTGTGTGGATGATGAGGTCTGAAGACAACTTTTGAGAGTTGATTCTATTCTTTTTATCCTACCCCCCCATTTTTGTGCATGTTGTGTATGTGTGTGTGTGTATGTGTGTGTACATATGTGTGTGCAGTGCGTACGTGTGCATGTGTGTATGTGTGTGTGTATATGTAGGTTGATGTCAGGAAATATTCTCCATAGCTTTCCATCTTACTCATGGAGGAAAGGTCTCCCCATCAAACCCAGAGCTTGCTGATATGGCTGGACTTGCTTTTCAACATGCTCTGGGGATCATATCTCTGTCTTCTGAGGCTGGAATCACTGGTGGGCCACTGCTCCTATTCAGCATTTATGTGGGTTCTGGGAATCTCAATTATCCGGACCTCACATTTGCACAGCAGCAAAGTACTGAGGCATCTCCCCAGTCCCTCCCCCCACCTTGTAAATTCTATGAATTAAAGTTTTCAGGCTTGCATTGAAAGTGCCTTTACCAGGTGGGTCATTTTGCAGGACCCCAAAAGACAAATTTTAACAGCTCCATGCTAGCCAAATAAAGCACATGTTGGGTCTGATTCTATCTTTGCCAGTAGTCATCAGCCTCTGAGCTGTGTAACTCCATACACTGATCTCTGTTTTTAGGAAAGAACGGTGATCTCAGAGCAAGTGTGAGGAACCAACATCCCCCTCACACCTTAGTACAGAGGCTTCTGGGGGATATCATGGGAGATGGTCGAGCTGTTCTTGTGGGAGGAGCTGGGGAGTCATAGGTGATGAAGGGCCAGCAGATGTGATGCAGATCACAAGAATGATAGAGGAGGTGAGAAGCTGGGGAAGAAAGAAATCTGATAGCTTCCTCTGTCTGGATGGTACTTGGGACTGGGGCACAGAGAATCTAACTACAGTTGAGAAAGGGGATCTGGTGTCATAATCTAAATAAGGGACATTATTTATACCTCCTGAAGTATCTTAGATATAGTTAGAGAAAGTCAGTGTCCAGGCTGCTGGCAGTTCAGGCTGGTAGCATTCTGAGAAGCCCAGAGTTGACAAAGGAGACAAGGAGACACCACCTGGGGAGAAGCTTTGGACATAAGAGTGGGGCAAAGAAAATGACATTGCAGGCAAATTCTCAAGGTCAGAGCTTCATTGTCCTTTCTAAGAGAGAGCTATGAGAACATGAACATGGCTGTGACCACCTGCCCCTCAGCATACTGCCTATCTCTGGCAGTGACTGTGACTGTCACTGGCAGACCCAAGAAAAGCATGAGAGAGGTCAGGAAGAAGGCAGGATGCTCCCTGCTCTCAGGGGCTCCACAACAGATTCCCTCCATCCCCTGCTATCTGGAGCTTCGGGCCACATTGCTCCAGACTTACTGCTCTGCTTGTCTCCAGGCCTGTCTGACCATGGTGAGCTCCCTCTGCAGTGGCCTAAGAGCAAAGACAGCTGGGGAAATGTGCCAGGCTTTTCCTGGCAGGGTATACAGCAGGGCAGCTGGCTGAAAAGAGAGCAGTATTCACCTTGCAGGCACAGCGGAGACATATAAGGAAGGGTATAGTGACCTGGGAGAGAGAGAGCAGGCCATAAAGGGACAACAAAGGAGTCCCAGAGCTCAAACAAATGACATCTAGCTGGTACTGGGGGTGCCTTTCCTGATTCTGGTAGTCCTTCTTGGCCCTGGGAATTTTTGTGGGTCCAGATGCCCAGTTCACATCTGTCAGGCAAAGGAAGGATCCCAGGAGCCTTGCAGACCATGTTGGGTGTGATGAATCACTGAGATAGTCAGGCACAGGTACCACATCCTGCCCCCCATTCTACCAGCCTTTGTCTTACTGTAAGAATCAATATGTTGTCCTGAGAGAGGCTGATAGACCTGGCCTGGGGGACTCACATGGCTCTGTTTAGAGACTATGTAGGCTGGTGGTTTCTAGCTAAGCCTGGGAGGCTGCCTTAGCATTGCTAGGAGCTCTCGGAAATCAGGCTTGTGAGAATGGGAGCTGTGGTTTCTTTATTCAGAAAACTTCTGGCTGGTTGGACTGTTTGGTCCCAAAGCAAGAATCTATGCCAGTGCTTGGATAGTCTGCTCCTTCAGGATGTTGCTGAATGCCATCCAGAGGGCGAGGGTACAGAGGGGCAGTCCTAGTGAGTGACAGGTAAGGACCAGGTCAGATCTACAAAGAGTTCTGACGCAACCTGTGAGCACACCTGTATCTGGGAGAATAGGTCCATGGGAGATCAGTGCACATCTGCTCTGTTAGAGGTGAGTGTGGCACCTGCGTGTGGCCACAGTACTGGTTGTCTTTACCTGTGACCTCAGAGGCAGCCTGTGTAAGGATGAGACTAAAGGTCAGGATGGTTATCTGCAATCATCTGCAGAGCGTGTTCCCCCCCACAGCCCTTCTCCTTCTCCTCCCCCCTGAGTTAGATGGATGGTCGGAGAGAGACCAATCTCAGTTGATTCTAATTGAAGAGTGAAGAGAATTTGATAAGATAAGGGAGGCCGCCTTTCCTCAAGGGACCAATGGAGGTGTCAGGTTCCCCACACTCCTCTGCTTTGCTAAGAAGGGCAGGCAGACTTCCACTTACTGTGACCGTCTAACTTCTGGTCTTGGGAGAGAAAGTCTGGGGTGAGAGAGGCAAGCCAGCAGGAGAGAGAGGTGAGGGCCAGATGCCCAGACACCTACTGACCCTGCCTCAGGCCTGATTTGGGGCCACAGAAGGAGATTGAGATAGGCAGCTGGGAAGCTTTCTGATAGCCTGGGCTGGGGCTTGGCCTCCTGAAGAGGACACAGCTCTGGCTGGTTCTAGTTCAGTTCCTTCTAGAAATGGGGTGTGTGTGTGTGTGTGTGTGTGTGTGTGTGTGTGTGTGTGTGTGTGTGTATGTGGCGGGATGTCACACTCCACTCCCTACTTACCTGCCTACCAAGTAAGGTCTGCCTCGTCCTCCACTCCCTTTTGCTCAACTTCTGACCCTTGGGAGACACTCTGGAAGGTCATACAGACTTCATAAGAGATGATCTCTCAGTGTAGGTAGAAAAAAGTTGAGAGAAATTCATTTCATGGCTAGTGACTGCTCAGAAAAGGCGATTCCGGCATACGAATGTGATAAATGTTAACTGAGCATTAATCGCATTAAAGAGGGCCCTATAAACTTTTCATTTCTAATTAAATTCGTCCAGTGATGCTGCCCAAGCGAGTACTCTGAGCCTTTGTTTATGTGGAAAATTAAAATGCAAATACAATGGGATTTATTTCCAGGAGTGGAGTGACGGCCCCTCTGACTACTGGTTTCTGGGTCTGGCAGGCTAGGTAACTACTCTGCAGGTGCTGTCCACTGGGCAACAAATTTTTGCTTTGAAAGAAAAAGGCCAGAGTTCAAGGTCAAATACAATTCATCACCAGGAGAAGTTATAGAATGAATTAAAGAGGAGAAAAGGCAAGAGACAACCCAGTAATGTAGAAAAGCATTTTTCTACATCCCTCCTTCTATAAGAACAGGAGCCCCTGCCCCAAACAAACAAACAAACAAACAAACAAACTTGCTTGTGAATAATGTCACCGTAAGTCTTCCTTGTAATTGAGGTAAAAAGAGGTGTGGAGGGAAGATTGGGAGGAAATAACCCCACCAGGCATATACAAGATTCCTCCTAAGAGAAGTCGATGATGTCAATAGGGAGGGCCTGCCCACAGTCTGCTTTCTCTCCAGCACTTGGAGGGTCAGCTGCTGTTCACATTAGGGTTTTGCTGGGTCCTTCCTGCCAATGCCAAGTAGCATTGACACAGGGAAGTGGAGCATAGAGGCACACATCGAGAAGGACATTGTGCACGCACGCCTGCACGCACACAGCCTCCTACACATAGGGAGAGCTGGTTGCTCATAAGAATAAACAAATGGCCCTCAGGATTAGTCTTTTAGTGCCATGATCCCTTTGATAGAAGCAGTAACCCTTAATACCGCTGAATGGAATGATATGAAGTTCCTGCTTACTAAAACATAAATTAGGTTGAGAGGGGAGAAAAGCCTAGGTAAGAAAAATCATTTGGGTATATCAGTTAGAGACATTGAAGAATAGCTGTGGTGCTCTATGAGTAAGGAAGTTGTAAATAGCGTTAAAACGTGAGCGGGAAAGGAAATAGAGGTACGAGGGACAAGAAAAGGCAGAATGTTAAATCACAAATAGGAGCTCATGTACAAAGTCACAAAGCAGATTTCTACCAAGCTTTGCAAAGTCTACAGCCTGGACTGACAGTAGGTGGGGGTCCCGTGTGCCTGAGTGCACAGGCCCAAGGCATCCTGACAGGGTGGAGAGGGTGGGCTGGTCTGGCAGTGGGAGGGCTGCTCACTGTGCTGGATTCTGGGATTGATCCAACTGCTCTCTGTGCAGGGATCTGATTGGTATGGTTCTGCAGACAGTCAAGGATACAGCCGCATGAGGGTCTTTAAAGGTCTTTAAGCACACGAGTCTCTTGTGAGCTGGATCCATGTTCTAATGGTTCTCCAAGGTAGCAGCCCACTCCTGGAGCACTGCCTGCCTGACTGATTTCGCAAACTGCTACCTCTGTCCTCTGTCTTTAGTCTGTTTTATTCTGGGTTACTCTTTTCCTCTGATGTTCACTTGGGTCTTGGGAATGCATGAGCTCTTGCTGACAAGCAGGTTAACGACCATAGCAATGCCCGAACACCTGGGTGCAAATCAAAAACTTTAGTCAACCATCTATATTAATTGTCCATAGGATGCCAGAAATCTGGTGATTTAGCGCTTCCACCCGGTGGATTGGATTTCTCGGGTTTCATTCAGGCACAGAACCAGCACCTCGGTAAACACTTCAGAGAACAACGTTCTAGGGAACAAAATGGAAAGAAAGCATCTTGGATACACTTGAGTCTGATTTCTGATTTAAAGGGAGCCTTGGCCAGGCACAGTGGTTGGTGGCAGCACTTAGTATCTGGATAAGAATAGCCATTGGACACACTGGAAGAGGCTTCATCCAAATAACCTTAGGTTGTCTATTAGGCCAGGCTTCCACTAGGGAATCTGACATCCAAAGGTCCTTAATAGACACAACCATTCATTCATTCATTCATTCAGAAATGTCTCACTAAGTATCTCCTATGAGCCAGGCAAGTTAGCCAATATTAAGGAATCAATAAATCTTACTATTCTTATTGCAGTAGTAATAATCAAGTATACATCTCTAGTTTCAGTCGGTGTCAATATATATGTCTGCTGGTTTGTATGCATATGAGCACTGAAGCATTTTAAATAAGAAGGTCTGAAGGATTAGGTGTCTTGGCTCACATCTGTCATCCTGGTACTCAGGAGGCTGAGGCAGTAGGACCCTGAATTTAAGATCATCTTGGGACTACGAGAGAGAGAGAGAGAGAGAGAGAGAGAGAGAGAGAGAGAGAGAGAGAGAGAGAGAGAGAGAGAGAGAGAGAGAGAGAGAGAGAGATTGTTTAAAAAGCCAAAAGGATAAATTCAGGAAAGGAGTTGATTCTGTGTGTTTTCCAGGAGGTGGCGATTCTTGCGTCTTGGGTCTCTGACCATTGAATAGAGTTAGTGAAGTATCTGTCCTGATGTCTACTTCGGAAGCCCAGCTTGTATCCATGTGTGAGTGTGTGGGTGCCCGTGTGTGTGCTCTCGTGTGCAGGCCTGCACGCTTCCGGGATGAGCTTTCTCTTGCTTGTGGAGTTGAAGGTTGGCATTTTCCAGGCTCCGTGGTATTTTCACAAGTTCTGCTTCTTTGCATTTGTAGCTTTTTAAAAGAGATAAATGAAACCGTGGTGGGGTAAGTCTTTATGTGACAGTTTTAAAGGGTTTTCCAGGTGCTTAAATGCCGTAATGGGAAGAGAGAAGGGGAGCAAACAGGAAGAGGAGGAGGAGAAAGAAAATGAGGGTAAGATGAAGGATGGAGAGGACAAGTACATAGTTGACAAACTCAAGCCAGATCTGTATCTGGCTGTTCCGGAGAGGATCCAGTAACCACCGCTGTTACTACCACTGCCAAGGGAAAAGTATTTTAGGAAAAGATTTTATCAAATACAGTTACTTTAGGCTTAGTCTGTTTGGCGCAATGGTTCAAAGTCACTGAGAAACAATAGATTTTTCTATTTATTTTGTGCTGACAAAAACAAGGTGAAAACCAAAGTTATCCTAACTCAGGATGACGTGTCTCTCTCATCTCTACGGGACATTCCAGGGAATGAGGCTGAGACCTGATCTTGTGCTTTCCCTTTTGGCTCAGTGACCACCTTCAGCTCAGTGATCCCCCAAAGAGCCACATTCAAGTGCCTACCTGTACTTATCAGATATCCTAAGATTTATTTTAAATTATATGTGTGTCAGAGTGGGTATGGCTATGTGTAGAGTGTATGTGCCCCTGGTAGCCAGAGCTGTGGGTCCCTTGTAGCTAAAGTTACAAGCAGTTGTGAGCTGCCAAACAGGCATGAGGAGAATTGAAGTCAGATCTTCTGCAAGAATAGTAGGTGCTCTTAAACGCTTCGCCATGTCTTCAGCCTCTTTCTAGATATCTCACAGTCAAATTGGCTGTGAAGGGTCCTTATTTTTAAGATTATAAAGGTATCTCAATGCTGGAGATTGAGCCTAGGCATTTGTGTTCACTAGGCAATTGCTCTAATACTGAGTTATTATATCTCTATCCCTAGGAAAATTTTAAGTTGGAATCCTGGGGCTAAATCACCCTGAGTTTTTTCAATTAAGTGTGACCCTGCATAGTGGCGGTCATCTTCCTTTCTTTCTAGACATTAGTACGGAGCTAGCTGATGCTCTTGTCAGCCCCCTGCACTGTCCAAACAACCTGAGAAGAGAACTCCCCCCAAGCCCCATTCTATCAACTGCAGTTTTTATATTTCTTTTCTTAAAACACACATGTACACCCCTTGATGAACTTATAACTTGATGTGCATTAGCAGACTTGTATGCATGCCTATGTTTGGCCAGTCTCATAGCTGCGTTACTAAGTAAATTTTTCTAATCATCCTCATCATCACACTCATAGATAACCAGTCCTGCTACAGTAGAGCGGTTTAAGTAAGTTAAATGTATTAATTGATTTAAGTCAGATGAACAACCCCACAGGGCTTTACAGCAATGTTTATAAGTTGTGGTAACTGGAGTACAGAGAAGTGAAATAACTTGTTCAAGGTCGCAGGCTAAGTAGTAGAGCCAGGATTTGAACCCAGGCAGTCATGGTGCTGGAACCCATGTGCTTATCTACTATACCAGAGTTCTTGTCTACTTTGGACCAAAGAAGATGCAGACCTGACTAATCTCTCAAGCCTTGTGCCCTGCTGCAATTTCATATATTTACTTACGAGCTTAGACGTGTACCCTGGGCCCTAGTGGAAGGTCACACCTGTAATTTTCCCATGACTCTCATCTGCTACAAGGCCACATCATCCAGAAATGGTGGGAAAGGAGATGCTTCAAGGAAGTGCTCTGGAGGGAGACCACAGAGGCTCTCTCTGGGAGGTAGAGGTCATGGTGTTGTCCCCACTGAACTGGGAACTTTACTTCCAGCCACCCTCCTCAGCCAGGATCTAGACTCTACATAGGGATAGTGCTTGGCCTTGGGGCTTCACTTTCCAGATTAGGCACACGTAGAGAGGGTGACACCCAGATCTGAACCACTGTGGCTAAGGCAGAACTCTTCCAGCAAAGAATAGAAACAGAAATGAAAACTTTATCATTAAGAGGATATTTGTCCTGCATCTCTGGAATTTTCTCTCTGGAAAGAAGCAGTACAAATGACCAGGCCAGAGTAAGGTTTTAAAAAAAAAAAAGCCGAAGAATTAGCCCTCCCACCCACAACTATAAGAAGAAAGCCATTAAAGCAATTACCGAATCACAAAACCACCACCCAGATCCAGCATCATTACTCAGCCCACATCACCAAGGAGACACCCATTAACCTAATCTCTGAGACATACATTATGAATAAAGAGATGCAGATATGATCAATGAACACAATAATTCAAGGCAGAAACAGAGACTGCCACCAAACAATACTCAAATTCCCTCAACTCAGTGTTACAGGAAGTGCAGTCACCTCAATACAATACCACAAACCAAAACAAACCTGAGGCCAGTTGCCGGGATGTGTCCACACGATGCCACACACACTAATGCGTAACACAATTCCAACTCCCCAACCCACAGGCCACCCATACACAAAGGCTGAAGTTAGGTGGCCCTATGACATACAAAGATAGAATCAGAATTGAAACACCCAGCTCTCAGCACATCCTACAGAACATAGTCACAGCCAGTGTCCCTAAGCACAGTATCACTGGAGAACTCAGCACTGCCCCCTGTCCTGCAGGTGGATGTATCTAGACCATCACCTTTAGTAAGGCCTCCAGGATGCTACTAAAAGAGTAAACTGTCCCCAGAGACAGGACAAATCAGCTCTATCCTGGTTGGGGTTTAATAAGACTTCGCTGTTATGGAAAACGACGGAGCTCCAGGGATAGAGGGGGAGGTGGGGGAAGGGGGCCTCTCCAAGCTGGGTGCAGGAATTCCCCTCTGACTTCTGCCTCTGTGGCCATTCTGAGCTGAAGCCGTCTCTTGCTGGGTGTTCACTGCGTATCGATTCAGTCTGCAAGCAATTTTAATATTTCTTCAGGGACTTTCCAGCAACAGCACAAGTCATTAATTCACCCTCCCAAATTGCTTATTCAATATCAGGAACATGGCTCCTGAATAAAGTCCCAGAATTTATGTGACTTGCACGAGTCAGGAGGTCAAACAACCGTTATGAAGCGAAGTTAAAAATCCAAATAAAATATTGACACTTTTTTGGGGAAGGGATGAGGGGGAGGCCAAGGTATTTAAAATAGGTTTTTGTTGCAATGCCCCCAGGATAAAGAATGGAAGGAGTCTGAAGACAAGTTGAAGTTTATAAAATCAATGGAATTTATTGCACATCTACTTGGCATTTAATAATTCTCTCATTTCCACATCCCCTACCCCCCACCCCATTCTGGCCACAGACAGGGAGATACACAGGTATACAAATGCACACTTATGCACATCGATACTGCCACAGAGACCAATATAAAAACAGGATTGTGATGTGAGATTCTCAAACACCATGCGAAGGGAGCGTCAATGAGTTTTGTTGTGGCTTTAACGTGTTTAACAGAAACGGGCATAACTTGGCAGATATTCATGAAACAGCTTTTGATAAGTAAATCTCAGATCGATGCATTAGAGCAGATATGAATATCAAGATGTGCTCATCACAGAAATAGTTTCTAAACTATGGAAGCTGAGAAATATCTATATGCGGGATCATCATGGGACTGTGTACATGATTTGCAAATTATGGTTCATTTGTAAGACAGACATGATGCTCATCAAATAATCAATGGCACATGCATGGGAGACGAAAGCGTGTTTCAAATCACACGCAACCTTCGCTAGTTGTCTACAGATGTTTGCTCAGTGTCCAAATCGTGTATGTGAAAGACTGGGAACATTGTTCATGCTCAAATAGCTAGTAGACAGACACAAAGAGTTATTAATATAGGAATTTCCAGAGGAGATTGTATTACCTAGCTCTCAGATACTGGATCCAAAGCAATGTGATATTAAGAATGTGACCTTGGGTGAGTTGCTTAGCCATGCTGTTGACTCTAAGGTAGACTAGATAATACACTTATTTGATAGAGCTGTGGTTAGGATTTGAATGAGAAAATGCATTGTATACAAAGTTTATTCTGCAGTGGATGTAAAATAAATGATAGGGGCCAGCAAGGTGGTTCAGTCGGTGAAGGTACCTGCTGCCCTGGCTGGTGACCTGAACTCAATCCCTACACCAGTCAAACACAGAGACTGTTGTAAAGAGATAATTTACTCTGGTATCTGAGTCTCTCCAACTTCCCCATGAGCACTCCATGCACAGATAAATACATTTAAAAAAAAAAACCTTTAAATTGAATGATAATGACGACTTTTACTGTTAACCTATGCAGCTCTTCTAGTGAGGTCTAGCCTTAGGTAGGTCCTACTATTTGTTCTTGATAAGACTAACTTTTTCTACCAAGATAGCGGCATAGGTTCTAGAGTGAGACACCCAAGTTTAAATTCTGACTCTGTCACAGAAATGCTGTGTGACCTTAGGCAAGTTAGCTAATATTTCTGAGCCTCAGTTTCCACGTTAAAAAAACATGGAAAATAATCTTCACAGGTGCTTATAAGACTTGAATTTTATTTTACTATTATTGTTTCTTTTTTAGACAAAGTCTTTTTATGTAGTCCTGAATCTCCTGGAACTCACTATAGAGACCAGGCTGGCCTCAAACTCTTAGACGTTTGCCTGCCTCTGCCTCCTGAGTGCAGGGATTAAACCACCATCCCCAGCAAGAGTTAAGTTTTAAAGTCCATAGAAAGCACTTCACACAGTACCTGGTACATATATAACATATGTTAGCACACAGGATCCCTTAAGATTCTTCTGTTACAATAATATTAATAACTTAATAGTTAAGTTCTTTTACTATAGCTGGCTTTGTTTGTTTCCAGAGGCTAAGAAAAAGATAATTATGACATTTGCCCTTGCTAAAGTGAGTCCATGGGAGGATTCAGTACAAACCTTGTAAGCAAAGAAAGGCTTCAGCTCCGTGGGGCAAGGGAAACAGAAAGAGATGGACTGGAAGGCTGTGGTTGCAGGAGGGGGATGGGGGCAGGGGGCTGGTGAGGAAGATTCCAAAAGCTAGGCTGAGAAGCCCTGACTTTACAGTGTGTGAAACAGGAAGCAAGGGCAGCGTTTTAACTTCATCCTATCTTTCAGGACAGAGGCTGATGGATTGTTTCTTTGAATTCCTGAGTGGCTCAGGTGACAAGGGCCAGAGGCAAGAAGGCCAGACAGTCACTAGAAAGCCCAATATCCCTGCAGACTTCCTTCTGCTTACAGAGAGGGTGTCAGTATGTGTATGGAGGGGTAGGCAGGATGGATAGGCTCAGAGGGGAAGATTCACCACAGTAGTGAGCCTAAAGCAGTACCAATTTACCAATATATTAGGTAGTCCCCAAGCCAGACACTCTCAGGCAGGAGTGTGGGTGAACAGCTGGTCGACCCCAGCTTTAGCAGGGAGGCCTGACAGATGAGGGTGAGGCTGGAGACAGGAGAAGGGAGTCTGGTCACGCTCTGGCTTGGCATGCACTGTAGACTGGTTTCCAAATGGTTAGTTAAACACATTGCCCCTTAATTTTTAAACCTATGCATTTCTTGACGTTAAATCAACCCATATGCTTACCATCCATCATATAAACTATCACTATTGCCCCCTTGGGCCAGCCCCATGGCCCATATAACCTAGTAAATTGTGTCTGGCCCAGGGTCCGAGGGACACACCTTCAATGCCAGTTCTAGAAGACTAAGTTGTGGCAAGAAATTGTGTAGTATCTAGAAAACCACTGGGAGTCAATCATCCTGAGACATACAAAAACTATTTTGAAATGTCTTTATTTTTAACCCGGAGTTTTAAATCTACGGAGGAAGTGATAGTTTCTGGAATTTTGGTGACTGTTGGTTGGAGTCAGGATTACCATACGCTGAGAAATGTGGTCTGAAGTATGAGTAAGGGGCCATCTTCACGCACTAAGAACATGTCCCGATTCCCCACCCAAACCCCTGCCCCCAACCATCAGGTGCCTCCCTCACACCCTGGCCTGAGCTCATCATTTCAGATTGTAGAGTTCAGAAATTAGTTTAGGAAGACTGAGTGATTTACTTTTCAGCAAATGTCCCAAGGGGTTCTGATGCAGGTAGTTCCCAGACAGTCACGTGAGGATGTCTTTTTGCAAGCTTTCTGGTAGGGTTCTCATTCTGGAGCCTAATTATAACTTCTGTCTTGGCATCCCTAGAGTTCAGGGGAGGGAGAAAGGAAGGTTGAGAGTATAAGGCAAGCCAGGTGGTGGTGGTGCACACCTTTAATAGCAGAGGCAGAAACAGGCAGATCTCTGTGAGTTCGAGGCCAGCCTGATCTGCAAAGTGAGTTCCAGGACAGTCAGGACTGTTACACAGAGAAACCCTGTCTTGGCCAACGCCCCCAATAGAAAAAAAAAAAGAGTACAAGGCAAGCATGAGCTACATATATATTGAGTTTAAGATGTGAGCCTGGGCTACATGAGCACCTTCCCCTCTCTGTCTGTCTGCCTCTATTATCTCTATCATCTCTCTCTCTCTCTCTCTCTCTCTCTCTCTCTCTCTCTCTCTCTCTCTATATATATATATATATATATATATATATACACACACACATATATAATCTATACATATATGATAGATAGATAGATAGATAGATAGATAGATAGATAGATAGATAGATAGATAGACAGATATCGGCACCATAAGAGAATATCTCTCATAACCTAGAACCTGTATGTTCTAGCTGTGTTCTGCTCTAGGCAGAATGGAAAGGTCTGTTCTCAGCTGTAAAGAATGGCCTGATTCACCTCACTGGTATTCTCATTGTTCAAACTAAAACCCACAGAGCCTGTGAGCAAGCCTGGGAAACACCTCTAAAGCATAGAAACTACAGAAGCAGAGCCTACAAAGGGAGAGTGTATGGAATGTCTCAAATTGGTCACTAGGGATGCCAGAATTTCCGGGGTCCTTATGCTAGGAGAAAGTCAATCTCAGCCTCCTATCTGTAAGGGCTACTCAGTTCTGCAGGGTCCTCTGGAGCAGGCACCACATCAGGAGAGATAACAGCTTCCTGGGTGATCTATGACATCTCACTTGCTAGGAAAAGTCTCCAGCTGGCTTGCCTCAGGGCCAAGCCAGGGATACATGCCCAACACAGGCAGTGCTCAGAAACCTGAGATGAAGCAATTATCTGTCTTTGTTGGATGAAATATAATATATAATATATTTGCTGAAGCAAATATGGTTGTTTGTTTGTTTTAAGAATGAGCCATTTCACAAGAGCCACACACCTTGAAGCCACTGGCAGAGACCCCACCCTCTTATTGGTTATCAGCTCAGTGGGCAGTCAGTTTATCTAGGCTGAAACATTCCCTAACCTTACAAATCCCATACTAGTAATTAAGTATGTTTTGTAGACTCCATAATGGAACAGTCTAAGCTGTTATATGTATATAGGATGTGTGTACAAATTCTTGATACTTTACTACTATCATTGAGTAAAGCGATGATATGACTAAGCTGGGGGTTGGGAGCAGTCTGCTGTTCCTTGAGAAAATGATTCCAAAGTTGGCAGAGCAGTCTGCTTCAAGCCAGTGTTCAGGATTCATGAGGACTTTCTTGGAGATCCCATGACTACATATTCTCATCAGCTGGCTCCAACACGTGATTAGTCCCACATCCTGGTGAGAAAGTGAGTTTCAGGATCCTCCTAAGCCTCCATGTCTAAGAATGGACTTCTGGGTCCAGGATACAGGAGCTTGAGAATCTGCACTTTTGAAAGTCTCTCTCTGGAAGCAGGAGAACTAAGTAGTTGAGGGAGTGGGCCCTGGGATTGAATTCAAATCTCTGACTTGCTGTTTGTAAAATACACATCCCATGACCATGGAGAATGGAGCAAATGAAGTGTTTTAGGTACATAGAACATGGCTTCTCACAAAGGAAGATTCAGTGCACAGTGCTTTTTAGTCACTGAAGGCTCATCTGGGAGGGCATCACTCCTGACCACCTAGGCCTACTCTTCCCAAGGTGAGCTGTCTGAGGTCATCTCAATGCTAATAGGACCGCTTCTTGTTTCCACCTGAGGGGATGTTTTTGCACACCATTTATTACCATATAATATAATGCAATATACTATCATACATAACATAACATACTATGATGGGTAGGCTAACTTGGAAAGCCTGAGGCAGACCGTGGATGGATGGATAGATGAATAGATACATTTGTACTAAGTATACATACATTATATCATTCTATTGATTTGTAAAAAGTTCCCGGTCTGCCTGGCTGTAATGAGATTTTTGAACTTTGCGTGGCGATCAATGAGAGGAATATTATTGGCCTGGAGAATTGATATACCTGCTCTCAGTGGCTTGTTCTGCTCCCAGGCCGACCCGGCCCCCCAGGTGTACGATTCCAGCAGACACTTAACCTTTTTTACAGTGTCATCAGGCTAAAAGGAATCTAATAGTGACACAGGACTTGTGCTCAGCATTCTGTCACTATTGCTTTCCTGTCACAAATAATTTATAGCCTTCTATTTCCATCCCGAGCCCTGCACCCCAGCCCTACCTCCTGCTTTCCCCCAGCTCTCAGGAATCAATAAACTCACACAGCCATAGTGGGACTTCAGGGTGCAAGAAGATGGACAGATGGACAAAGAGAAAGAGGGGCTGACACAGGGATGGGGAGATGGAGAAGGAAATGGAGGAAATAATGGGAGGGAAGGAAAAATGAAGGTTTCTGTAGGAATCCGACTTCCCAGGGGAGGCTGAGCTATCTCCCCACCATTTTCACAGGGTTGCCTGGAGACTCAGGTAGACCTCCATCTGTCTCCCAGAGCATCTGAGATTGTTTTGATCTCCAAGGTGGGAGGAAGTGGAGGTCTCCTGGGAGTTTAACCAAAGAGGAAGTAACTTCGCCATCTGCCCCATCACTCTATGCTCTGAAGCCCTGACATCACCTGAGTCCTCTGGGGTCCACCCCATTTCCCTAGGGTAGAATTTAATTTAGGCCCCAGTCTGCCTTCCGGAAGTTTTTCTGATTACAGTCTCTTTTGGAGTTAGCCTGTGACTCCTGCTGCTGTTTGTCTGTCTTCTCAAGGACTACTTGCTTTGATCCAGTTGGGCCATATTGAGAAGGGAGGTCTCCTGCCTGCATCTGACTCAGTCCCTAAATTGGGCAGCCAGGCACAGAGGTCACCCATAGGGATAATAACACAAGTGAACATTATCATTACTGCCAGCATTTATGGAGCCGACCATCATACTAATCACTTTATATGCGTCCCACTTAATCCTCATCACAGGTCTGTAAAGTCCATAGTAGTACTATCTCATTTTACAGGTTAAGTAATAAGAAATCCAAGGGCTTCCCAGGAAGAATAAAACAGAGCTGGGATTCTGACATAGGTATACAGAGCCTGGCCCATATACCAAATCCCTCACAAGCCCAGGGATGATGGTGCACACCTGAACTGTTACCACTCAGTACGTGGGAGGCCGGAAGACCAACTCTGAGGTATTTCTGGTTAGACAGTAAGCCCCAATTTCAAAAAAACAAACAAGAGCAGAACAAATCAGGGACTAAAGGGCTGACTCTATGGCTAAGAGCGTTGGCTGCTCCTGTAAAAACCCAGATTTGCCTCCCAGCACTCACATAGTGGCTCACAGCTGTCTACAATTCCAGTTCCAGGAGACCTGATGCCCTCTTCTGTGCCCCCTGGGTTCCAGGCATACACATAGCACTTAGACACATATACAGGCAAATACTTACATAACATAAAATGAATACATCCTTTTTAAAAAATGCAAAACTAAAGCAGAAATTTCTTTAGCTGTACATGCAGTCTGGGAGACATTTAAATTACAGAAATTCCTGTATTTGGGGCAAGGTAAAGTGTCGAATAGGGTGAGCTCCCACTGAGATGGAGGAGGAAAGAGTGTCCTGTGTGGGAAAGCCTACTTGGGTAGGAAGGGGAATCAGGGGTCTTTCACATTGAGCACAGTGTAGGAGGAATATAAATAGCAATAAGGTTTTCGTAACCCTAGTTCTTAAATTCCCTGTGATCAGCTCTGGGACCTGGCAGGTGCCCACTGCCTGGGGCCATGGATAGACACCAAGAGCCTTAGCAGCTCACAGCAGGCACCCTGCCCAACTTCTCTCCCATGCACCACCAAGCTGCTGTCAGGGCATAGCGATTTTCCATCACTTGCTGCCTCAGCTAAATCTGTATCAGTGCCTCCGGGGTCAAAGGCTCTGGTAATAAAGACAGGAACTCCACCAGCCAGTCCAGTTATCTGTGTGCCCCAGCCCCAGCCCTGGAAGTCCTTAAACCAGAGCCTGTCAGCCTTTAAGCAGAGGCACTGCAGGTTCACCAGACCCTCAAAGCTTGTGTGGTAGCAGCTGCTTGGTAGACGTCTTACCTCTTAGACTTTCTTGAAGGTGGGGTCATGTCGCTCTCAGTGATCAGACTCAAAACCTCTGAGAATGCAAAGCTGTAAAAAGCTCCTTTCTGACATTCTTGTGTGTGTCTAACTCCGCCTGCTCCTTTACTCCAGTCCTCCACTGTTCTTCCCTGCTCTGTAGCATCTCCCTGGCAATCTCACTTTCTTCCTCTCTTCAGCTACCGCCAGTGGCCACTACGTCTGGGCTGGCCCATGCCTGGACTTGCCCACTTCATACATCCAGAGCCAGCATCACACTTTCTTCCCTATTCCATTCACCTTCCCGCATGCCTGTTCTCCAGGACAACACGTGCCACACAGCTTTCATGGTACAGGAATGTTTTAGAGCCATGCTTGACCCCAGTTAGTCACCTGGCCATTCTCCTTGCTTCTCCCTTTCTTTCATGAGAGAAGCTAGTTATTACCTCATGCTGTCATTTTAGCTTCCTGAGATGAGTCACTTCGGCCATATCCCCTCTAGTCTGAGAATTGCTCATGGCTTCAGACCTCTACCTTACATGATGGGGGAAAGTGACGAAGTAGCAGAAGACCCAATAAGTTTTAGAGATTGAATTTAGACTTTGCTTTAGCTGGCAGTATGGTCCTAAAGACACCTAAATCATTAACCTTTGTCGGCTTTGGTTTTTCTATGTGCAAAATGAAGATGGTAGCATTCATTTCTGAAGTTGTAAAAATTAACAGAAGTACATACGGAGTCACATAGATTATGTATAATATTGATGTATAGCATTGTGATTTGTGGAAAACAGCTGTCTCTATCATCAGGTGCAAGCTTTAAGCCCTATTTCCTCTTCCTCCTGTTCATACCTCTACTACTTCTGACTGTGGGTGCAGGCCCCAGCCCCAGCCCCAGCCCCAGCCCCAGCCCCAGCCCCAGCCCCAGCCCCAGCCCCAGCCTTGTGTTTCTTCTAGGCTTCCTCACTTATCTTCTGCCCTTCCCCAGCTCCTGTGTCTAATGACCTCCTCCCTCCATCTCCTGATCATCTTAGAATTATGTTAGGATCCCCTGCCCCCCAGGGAAAGAGAGCTTGGAGATGCTGTGTCCCTGTGAGCCCTTTACTGTTCACTTGGAGAAACTGAGGCACAAAGACTATAAGTGATACATGTGAGGCTCTGTTGTCCAGCCTGGTCCACTTTTCAGACTGTTTGCTTTGACCCTCCTGCATTCAGCTCAGCTCTGCTTTGGGCTTGTGCCAGGCCCCACCTCCCACTCACTTCTCCCCTTGGTCTCTACCTTCGAGGAGTGGTTCTTCCTCTGGTATTGGCTGCCTCATTGCCCTGAGCTACCTGACATTCCTTAAATATGACCCCTCCCAAAACTTTCCAGCACTGTCAGACAGGGGCCCAACTATGTGCTTACAAGAGATCAGTAAAAACTAAAGCTGAGGTGAGTGATGCCTTTCTTCCCAGCACTCAGGAGGCAGAGGCAGGGAGAATCTCTGTGAGGGAGCTGGAGACCAGCCTGATCTACAGAGCAAGTTCTAGGATGGCCAGAGAAACATTTTCTCAAAAAAAGTTGCTTATAACCTCCTGGGATGTTAGAAGTGAACTTGGCTTCCCGTAGGGAGGAGTGAGATGCTGAATTGGACAGGGTGTGAGGAAGCATTCCCCAGTCCCTGGACTTGGTCTCGCATTATGGAGCTCTGTGTTTTCCTGGACTCCTGCAGGACAGGCTCCTCCCTCCGGGGAAGGTTAGATTTATTCCTTTATTTCTTGGAAATGCACAAAGATGGCTCTAGCTCTCCAACCAGTCTGGTAAAGAAGCTCTAACTCAAGGAAGGAGGTAGGGGAAAAAAAGGAGGAACAGGTTGTGTGGGGTTTGATGCCTGGCAAAGGGACTTGTTGCTGTAATGGGATCACCTGGGCCCAGCCCTGCCTTTCTGCCTTCTCTCCAAGCTTCAATATATGAGAAAGCTCCTTCCCTGACTTTGGCCCTAGTTGGAAAGGCAAAATGACTTCCAGACGCTCTTGGTACTAAGGGCTACATCAATGTGACTAAGGAAGGAAGGTAGACCACTAGCCATCAGGGCAGTCCTCGCCCTTCAGAAATGGAAAAAATGCTGTGGTCCACTTGACTGAGCCTCAATGCTCGCTGCCCAAACTCAAGCTACAGTTTGGTTGATGCTCAAGGCAGGACAGAATGTAGACCACCTTTGCCCAGAGCTGTGCTAAGTGAATTGCAGAGCAGACAGGAAGGAAAGTTCACGCCTTGCAGCAGTGGGTGAGGGCGGGTGAGTGAGGATTGAGGTGTGCACAGGCAGAGCAGGCCTATGATGTGTAATAATGTTGTGATGCTTTGCAGGATCATTCGGACCAAAGTTCAACAGCCTTTCCACCCAACACCGGATGGCACAGGGACAGGAGTGACTGCCCCTGGCCACACCATCGGTAAGAGGGCTCAGGAAAGAGGGAAATCAACTAAGAAAACCCAACCCAGCCCTGGGAACTGTCCAGTCCAGTGAGATCCACTATCCCGTGGATCCCAATCACTCGCGTTCCTTCCTAGGGCCTCTGGTGATATTAGTTCAGTGCCTCCCACATGGCCTCCTTAGTCTGTGTCTCCCTCGCTTTCTCTTCCCTTCCTCACCTCCCCCAAGCATTTCTTATCCATCGTCATCATTTATTTTATCTGATTCACTCTCCCTGTATGCTCTTCCTTAAGTCCCACATTGTTTCAAATATACTTTTTTATTTCATCTTTTTAAAAACATCTTTTGGGGAGATGGGATGGAGAGATGGCTTAGCATGTATTGATCTTACAGAGGACCTATGTTTGGTTCCCAGCACCCACGTCAGGCAAGACTCATAACCACCTGTAACTCCAGTTCTAGAGGATCTGATGCTGTTCTGACACCCTCAGTCTCGCATATGCATACACACACACACATACACACACACACACACACTCACACACACACTCACACACACACTCACACACACACTCACACACACACTCTCTCTCTCTCTCTCTCTCTCTCTCTCTCTCTCTCACACACACACACACACACACACACACACACACACACACACACACATCTTGCCAGACAGTGGTGGCGCATGCCTTTATTCCCAGCACTCGGGGGTCAGAGGCAGGCAAATCTCTGAGTTCAAGTCCAGCCTGGTTTACAAAGTGAGTTCTAGGACAGCCAGGGCTACACAGAGAAGACTTGTCTCAAAAAACAAAAGAAACAAAAAAGGTAAACATTTCTTTAAAAAATTGTGGGGAAGGAAAGGATGAGACCCACAGCTTTACACATGGCAGGTGAACACTTTTCCATGGAGTTACATGCCCAGCCTTTTAAAAATATTTTAAAATTATCTTTCTCTCTTCCCTCATCTCTCTCTTCCCTCCATCATGCATGTGACTGTGGATCTGTCCCTCTGTCTCTCTCCGTCTTTCCTTCTGGCCTCTTCTCTTTTAACCTGTTTCCTCTTATCTCTGCCTCTCTGGTCTCTTAGCTCTCCACAGGATCTCCAGAACACCTGCTGCAATTTTCCAAGGCCCCATGCACAGACAAACTAACTTCTCTGGGGTTTCCTTCCCTCCTCATCAGCAGGAGATAGAAATGGCTGGTCTGGTTCTGCTGGGGCTGTCAGGAATCTTTGCTCACAGGCCTGGGTTAGCGTGTTGGAGGGATAAGTATGTGCTGAGTTATACCTGAGCTGATCATATAGTACAGTGGATGTGTTCACTGGCCTGTCCCCAAGAAGGGAGCAGAAACTCCTCCAGTGATTTCAAGACCAGAAGCATCCGGGAGACAGAACCGCTTTTGGGGAACGCTGGGTCCAGCTCTGTGCCTCCCCAAGAGTCAGAGACAGATCTTAGGAAACCTCAGATTCTAAATCAGAGTTGGTGAAGACTCCGCCTGGAGACTGAGAAGTGATGAGCTGGGGTTTGTTCCGAGGTATTTTCTAAGCCTTTGAATTAAGTGGATGTTAGTGTGGCTCCAGAAGGCAGCCTTGGAACTATGCTATCCAGAAGGTCACTGAAGTGCTTTCTAGACAGCTCATCTTGTCAGATTTGGAGGAGAGGAGCTTGAGGGACCAATAAATGCCATTCACCTCAGGCTGGGCAGAAGTGCTAATAGCCTGTGTTGTCTGACTGTGGGGATGACTCCTCCCTCAAGCCTCAGAGGAAGGAAGGGGATGTGAGCTGCTTGTCCTTCTGCCCTCTGTTCCTGTCTATCCTGGCTTCAGTCACAACTGCTACCCTGATGGTGTTTCCTCCCTTCTCATCCAGTTCCCAGCACGGCCTCCCCTCCTGTTTCCAGCGCCTCTAATGACCCAGTGGGATCTTACTCCATCAATGGGATCCTGGGGATTCCTCGCTCCAACGGTGAGAAGAGGAAACGAGATGAAGGTAGGAGGGGGGAGAGCTTTGGCTTCCCTTTGCATGCTTTGTCCTTGGACTCAGGGCTCTGGTTTCTGCTGGCCTCGCAGCTGCTCTGTGGTGAGATCAGTTTTAGCAGCGAAGCTAGGTACCCCCACTGCCCTGCTGGTTCTTGAAGCAAGGGAGGGGGGGGCAGCTGCTGGGGCCACCAGCTTCACCATCTGCTCAGCCCCATGGTCTTACCTTGTGCTGGGGCTCACCCCAGCTGTCCCCGTGGGGTGCCAGGAGGAGTGGCTTGAACCGTCTACCTTGGGAAGGTGGTAGAGGTTGGGAAGACAGCTGGTATCTGACCTGGAGATGAAAGGCCAGCCTACTTTGGCCTCATTTGATCCCTGTTAGAGGTAGCAGGTGATATGGACATGAATGATCCTGGGGTCCTTTCTCTGTAGCACATGGACACTGTTCCCATTGACACCATTTGAGAGCTGGAGAAGGCCTTGCAATCCTCTTGATCATGAGAATGGGCACCATTTTGGTTCTCATGCCTCCTCCTTCTCCCTGAGGTACCATAGGTAGCACAGACCCAGTTAAGGGGGATGGGAGAAAATTAGGGGAGAGATGGATAGCATCAGCAAGGGACAAGGTGTTTTCAGATACTGTGGCGTTAGTGGCACATTGGTGGTCAGCTAGTTTTCTTCTGGAGTGTGAGGTCTGGGCATCCAGATGAACACAAATACCAATATCCTCGGCCAGCCTCTGGCTACAGTTCTCTCAAGATCCCAGCTAAGCAAGTGGTAACTTCTGGTCTTTGCAATGGTATTCTAAAAGATGCTCTAAAGTCGCAATTTATGCCTATTGTTTCTGCATTTAAACTGGGCAGCATCTCCTTTTTCCTCCCAGAAAACCCGTTTGGGCAGTAGGTTCTGTGGTCATCTCAAGCACAGACAAGTTCTTCCTGAGGGAGTAAAGAACAGAGACAGGGACAAAGATGACATTCTTAAGCTGCAGTCTGGATTCTCCAGTCCGAGGTGGGGGAGAGACAACTGAAGAGCCCTGGCCTCTAGCAGAAGGGACATAGTGCAGGAGAGACCGAGGCCTGGCAAGACAGTGATGACCTGGTGCTGGCCCCCTTCCAGAAGCCCTAATGGCCTCGTTTCACAGGGAAACAGCTTGTCTGGCTCGATTTCTCTTTCTTCCAAAATATCCAAACCCATTTGGCTTCCACGGCCTTTGCCACTCACTAAATTTCATTGTGGTTGTTTTGGCGTCGGCCCCTGATGGGCAAGGGGAGGCTAAGGGAGAGGCCCTAAGCCCCAGTTATCCCTGGGGCTTCTGACATCGGAGCCTTAGCCAAGCTCCCTGGCACCCTGAGTGCCTTGGTAGGGTCTGCCTCAAACCCTAAGGGTTTCTCTTTAGCCACCTGCCTTGTTTAGAGTGTGAGGTGTCCAGGGGAACCGGAAGGTCACGGGAACCCTTCTGTGCTCTCCCTCATTGGTCTGAGGCAGATCTTTGTATGCCTTCTGCTGCCTGGGCCTTCATGGGTGGTGAAGGGAGGCTGGGGATACCTAGCCTAGGCCGGCCAGCCAGGTCAGGAACAGAATGCTCTCCCTCTCTCTTGCTCACATCCATTGTTTCCAGTCAGTTCAATTCAGTGACACCCCCCACCCCACCCCACCTGTCAGCTATGAGAATAGCTTGGTACAGAAGGTCCTTTAGCCAAACAAGATATGATTCTTGTCCTTAGGAAGCTTATACTTTAGCACATATGCTAAACACTGTGTCCAGAGAGTAGAAAGGCCATCAGATATGGTGTGGTAGAGATCTGGCCACAGGTAGAGGGAAGGGCTGCTCTTTGAGGAGGGCCCTGGGGGGATGGCTGAGGAGCGCTTTACGGACGTTAGCCTGAAATTCTATCTGATGCATCAAACCTATGAACAGCAACAGCAGGGTGGCTTCAGCAAGGATACGTTGAGCTGGGCAGTAGGGAAGCACTGAGAAGCAAACTCAAGTAGACAGAGTCACAGGAAGTCACCAAGACTAGGCTATATAAGAGAGCATGCTTTTCTCTGAAGAGGAATCACCCTCTATGTATTCGGGCAGGAAAACTGAGGAGCAGGGACCCCCAGCAGCATGGCCATGCAGGAAGCCGCTAAAATCTTCAAGTGAGGGACAGCGAGAGCCTCAGAGGCTCACCCGCTAGGCCTAACTAAGTTACAAAAAGCATCAGGGACTCCCTCCCCCATTTTTTGGTGGGGAGGAGAAAGTTCTTGCCCTGTCTCTACCTTTCTTTAAAACAAAACAACAACAACAACAAAACAACCTCAGGCCAGATGGAACTGTCCTTTCCCTGGAAGCTGGGCCTGGGAAGGATGCCAGCTTTCCCCAACCACCATCTCAGTCTTGACCCGTGGGACCCAGGTGGGAATGGAGAAGAGGGAACGCTAAGGAAGATCCAGAGGACTCTTCCCCTCCCCCACAACAGAGGCCTCCAAGCAGCAGGCCCAGTTTGTATTAGGGAGCAGCTCAGATGATTAAGAATAGAGAGATAATTATGTGTCAAGATGATGTAGCCCAACTCTGCAGTCAGGCCAAGGTGGCCTGAAGCTGGCAGGCTAGTCTGCTGTCACAGGAGAAGCCTCACAGCCTGTACAAACGCCCAGATGTGTGCTTCAACTCTTAGGCCAGGACTTTGGGTAAAATGGAAACTGATCTGAGGGTGTGCAGTGTTGGGGTGTAGTCCAGGGTCCAGACCCCAGAGGGACTAGAGGACCTCTGGAGGAGTCCTAAATGTATCAACTACATTGACCCTCTGACCTCAGATGTAGTGACATCTCCATAGAGGTGCCATATCCTCTGCCCTCCAGGAAGTTGCTCTGGCTTCCACCTCACAATGTGGCTCATTCTTTAGCTCTAACCATGTTACGATAGTAGGCATTAGCAAGGGCGGTGACAACAGTGTGTGCTGGCATTAAGAAAGGCCTTCTCAGCAGTAGCTGCTGGTGTTACACTGGTAATAACCAGACATCACTGGTAATAGCCCTTGGAATGGCCAGCATCATTGGCATCAGTGGCCATCGTGGGGATACTTATTCATCAAGGGCCAATGGGCTTTGACTCAGGCTTGGGGGAAGGTGATTGAGACTCCTTCCCAAGGCCTGTCCTATGGGAATGAGCAAAAACTCAGACTTTTTGGAAAAATGTGGCACTCAAGAAACTTGGACCCTCCTCCCAGGGATCCAAGACCCCAGGCAGAAAGATTAGGGAGAGGTAAAGAAAATATGCTCAAAGCACCCGGGACATGGGCTGTGTCCATGTCCAAAGAGAAATCCTCACCGCCCGCTGAAACCTTCCCTTCCAACCCCTAGTCATAAGCAGGTTTGTATATTAGAGCTTGCTTCTCTGGGACTCTAAGAAACATAATTTCCTGAATGTTACACACCGTGACTCTTGTGGTTGGAAAACAGAGTTGTACCAGCCCATTTCTAATTAGGCTAAGAAACTAAAGCCAGGCTGGCGGGTGTGGCTAAGCGGTAGAGTACCTGCCTAGTAGGTTGATCCTAGGTTCAATCCCCAGCCTAGAGTGAAAAGAAAACCAATTGTGTCCTTTGCCTTCTTCCTGCCGTTTACAGCCCCAGCCCAGTGCATTGCTGTCCACCGCTAACGGCGGCGGCGAAACGCAGAGAAGTTTTAGAACTTGTCCAAAAGTCCAATGAAGTCACATGATGAGAGTCTGCAAATCTGTGGGGAGGGAGCTGTGTGGGTATCAACACGGTGGGCTTGCAGGGGGCCATGGTTTTGTATTCCATGAGTTAGGTGTACAGTGAATTGTGCAAAGGGGAGGTGCCAAGCTGGTGCAATTGTGTATTTGCAGGCAGGAGAGGTTGCATGGTTGTAAATGGCCGAGTCCTGTCACTGAGGGAATAACCCCTTTCTGCTTTGGATGATACTGATGCTGGATGAAGTAGATTATTTCCTCAGTGTCCTGCTAGAAATCCCATGAGCAGTGCTCAGGTTATGCTTGGAGCACATGTGGGAACTGGGCTACACATATGATTAGCACCTCTTTATGAGCCCTAGATTGAGGCAAGAGAAGGTTTCAAAACTCCTTATCAGAAAGGAAGGATCGTGAATGAGGCCCACCAGGGCCAAAGCCTCCCCACAGCCCTGCCTGCCTTAACTGTGAACACTGGATTGGAATCCTAGAGCTACACAGCTGTGTGACCTTTGGGGAAGTCACTTCATTAGCCCAGCTCCATCAAATGAGGTAGTAACAAGCATTACTTCTTTAGGTTTTTCACACGGGTTTTTGTTTTGTGTGTGTGTGTGTGTGTGTGTGTGTGTGTGTGTGTGTGTGTGTGTGTGTGTGTGTAGCCCTGGCTGCCCTGTATCTCACTATGTAGACCAGGCTGGCCTTGAACTCAAGAGAATATCCTGCCTCTGACTCCCAAATGCTGGAATTAAAGGCCTGTGCCACTACCACCCAGCTCAGCCCTTATTTCTTTCAGAAAGGTTCTGAAATAGTAGGTGTTTAGTGCAGTGCTTCTCAACCTGTGGGTCATGACCCCTTTGGGGGCCACACTTAAGACCATCAGGAAACACAGAAACACAGATTTTTTTTTTTTTTTTTGCATTTTGATTTATAACAGTAGCAAAATTACAGTTATGAAGTAGCAACAAAAATAACTTTATTGTTGGGTCCCCACTGTTGTTGGTTGCTTTTGGGGGCTCACCATCTCCCCAAAGAAATCACACATGGAGGTTTATTCTTCTTTTATAAATGCCTGGCCTCAGCTTAGGTGTTTCTTAAGTTATCCCATCTACTTTTCATCCTGGGCTTTTTCCTTTGCTTACTTCTGGATAGCTTTACTCTTACTCTTAACTGGCTAAGTGGCTAACGGGCTGGTCCTCGGCACCCTCTTCTCCCTCCTCTACCTCCTCTCTTCCCATCATTTTCCTCCTATATATTCTCTCTGCTGCCAGCCCTGCCTACCCTTTCTCCTGCCTCCTTATTGGCTATTCAGTTCTTCGCACAGTAACACAGCTTCACGGTGTTAAACAAAGCAATACACCTTACAATAATATCCCCCAATGCACTGCAGCATGAGGAATGTACTTAAGGGTCGCAGCATTAGGAAAGTAAGATTCCCTGCTCTAAAGTGTTAAGCCAGCTCCACCCTGGAAGATGGATCACTGTGTACCTAGGCAAAAAGAAAAAAAAAAAAAAAAAAAAAGTCTGATTGACAGGTGCAGACTTCACCAGGAGGAAATGAAGCTGAGAGAGAAAGTAGTCTACTTGGGCCTATGTGGGAATATTTTCAAATATAATAAAAACAGTGGAGATATCAGAGGGATCTACCCAGTCAGTCTAGGAGGATCAGACAGTGGTAACTCACACCCTCAATCCCAGCGCAGGGAATATCCCAGGAGTGGTGACCTACGCCCTTAATCCAATCTGAGTTTAAGGTCATTTTAGTTTACAGAAGGAGTTCCAGGCTCCCAGGCAGGCAGTGGTGGGGTCACGCCTTAACTGAACAAAGAAGGTATTTAAGGCAGATATAGAAAGACAGAGCAAGCAGAAGAAGCCATGGCTCACATTGTTAGTCCCAGCACTTGGGAAGCAGAGGCAAGAGAATCTCAAAGTTCAAAGCCAGCCTGGTCCTCAAAACAAGTTCCAGGACAGCCAGGACTGGCACACAGAAAATTCTGTCTGAAAAAGAAAAAAAAGACAGGAGGAGGTGGATCTGTCCTCTGATATCTCCGACTGTTTTTATTATATTTGAAAATATCCCCAATAGGCCTAGACTCTCTAACCCCAGCAGGGCTCTTTGGAACTCTGGGATAAGCTAATCTAGAAAGAATGAAGCGTTGGCTTCACCTGCATGGTGGAGACACCGTGGTCTACCTTTACTTGTCCTCTTGCTGCTCTGTGGCTATTCAATGGGCCACTTGTCAGCTTTTAGCTTCTACCATCCTTTTCTATGCATGTAAATATAAAAGTCCCCCCTTTTTTCTAATATGGGACTATTACTCTCTCTGTCTTTCTGTTTGCATTTCTATTTCTACATGCAAGTTCGTTTATTTACTTGAGAGAATATATGCTTGTTTTCTGAACCATATATAATATTTTTATAATTTATGTAAGTGCATTGGGTGTGTGATGCCGCACTGAGATCTTTGGGAGTATGGGGGTGCAGAAGAAAGTCACATGTTGAGAGGGCATGCAGTCTTCCAGGCAATACTCATGCTTGGAGAGAGTATTATATGGCTATGTACATGATGACACCAGTAACCGGGAGAATTATAAGCCAGACCTAGGCCTGTTGAGTGTTCATGGTCCTGGGCATGGGCCATGCATATAGTTTAGCCCCAAGAATCCATTTGTATCAATCTACATCTGTTGGCAAATCAGTGGGTTAATCCCACCCCTGAGAGTGGCTGAGCCCTAAGTCTGTGGAGATTGAAGCAGAGAACTAGTCCTTTGCACTCAGGCTGTGTGTGATTCACAACTCAGAACTTTTGTATCTCTTTGAAGAGGAGCATGGTCTCCTATTTTGGGGATCTAGCCCCCCGATCTACCTACCTATCCTTTGGGATCTCTCAGTATCTGTATGTCTGTCTGTCTCTTATTTACTCTAGTCGAGGTATACACTGATCCTGCCCACAGTAGAGGAGGTGGAGGTTTGCATCTGGTCTGGACTTTAAGAGGTATGAGGGCCAGAGGGAACATGGTGTGGGGGTCAAGGGGAGTAGTTTGGGGGTGGTGGTTAGAGAAATGGGTCCTAAGAGCAGACAGCCAACTAACTGGCGGCAGAGGCACAGACTTTCACCTGGAGCCCTAGAAAGCTTACAGTCTCCGGGCCTGGATCGTTTCCACCACGGGCCACCTCAGAGGTTTGGGGCTGAGGCCTGGTGGCCCAGAGGGTCAGCCACTCAGTGGATGGGGGCAGTTTTTCCAGCCCTTGGAAAAACAAAGAGTGGATCGGGTAGTAAAACAAAAGCAAAGGAGACCTGGAAGCACCTGACAGCCCTAATTCATCACGGCCCAAGTTTTTTCCTGTGTTCCCATTATATTTGTTTGTAAAAGTGGAAATCAATTTTGAAGGTAATTTTCTGGAAAGAATGGAAGGGAGGTGGGAGGGCCGGATAAGGCAGAGATGGTAAAAGGAAAAATTTAGGCCAGGCACAGCCCAGGGGCAGCTCTTGGCAAGGTGAAAGAAAATTGCATATTCAATCTCCATCCATGAATCTCCCTCACTGCTGCCCGCCTCCTGCTTGAAAACAATGAAGGCTTTTTCCCAGCGCTGGGCAGGGCCTCGGTATCAGCCTCACTTTAACTTCAGGGTCATTAATTCCCTGATTATTGAAGGAGAAGAGAGGGTTGCAGCGTCGTCAATTCCAAAGGCACCCCCCATGTGATCAGCCACTGGCTGGGGTGGGAGGGGGCAGAAGGGTGAAGTGAGGTACTTCAGAAGGGGGCGGGAAGAGAGGAAATGGGGAGCCACCTGGCCTGGGGGGGCAGGAAGCTAGGAGGAGGGTAGAAGAGGCAGTCATTACTGCATACCTCTGTTGTGTTGTTATTGCAAATTAAAAGTAGCATGTTCCACTCCACAGCTATCTTTGGGGAGGGAGGGGCAGTAAGGGAGGTGGGGGATCTTATCATTGCTTCTTCAGCAGACCAGCGGTGGTGTCACCGTGTGAGGTGACATTTGAATTTACAATTCCGCTGAGAAAAGCCATTAATTCACAAATTAACATTTCTCCGTCTCCCTCTCTCTTTAACACTCTCTCCCTCTCTCACATGGATGTGCAAGCAATTGAAAAGACAAAGGAAATAGCCTTGAGGAAGAGACTTTACTGCTAGTCTGTCTGTGCTGAGATTGCTCCCCCTGCTTCCAGATAGATAAACCAATTACCTGAGCAGCTCAGCTCCTGGCCGCCCGAGATCGCCTCCTTTTGTAGGCTGCCTCCATGACTGCCTTACACTCGTGTATCTCATTAATGGAAACCAGGCGGGCCCTGGTCACCATGCTCTTCCCAGCTGTCCTTTGGGGGAACCGTGGGAAGAGAACCGGTGTCAGACAAGACAGGCCAGGGGCATCCTGGGTAAGAGGAGAAGCTGTCCTGGCCTTGGACCCCTGGGTACAGCTTGCTATAGCAGCAGCTTTCAGTGGCCTGAGAAAAGTATGGGCTGGCGTTTAGAGGGAGAGACCTGTAAACTGAGTCTGACTCCCTCAATGGCCTTTGGTCTTGGAACTTGTCCCATGGGAGGGAAGTTTTGTTGACTGCCTGCTGTTTCAGTGGGACAGATTACAGCCTGAAGGAGTTGAGGAGGTCAGAAGACACCATAAGGTTGCACATGTTGGGCCAACAGAATGATGTTGTACTGATTCCTTAACCTAAGTCAAACACCTGGTACAACTGTGCCCAGCTAATCCTTACACATACACACACACACACACACACACACACACACACACACACACACACACACACGTACCCTTTCTTACAAATAAGGAAGACTCTCCAAGACCCCTGGCAGGCAGGCACTTGTGAAGAGCCCCATGTGCCCAATTCTATCTATATAGGCTTTGTTTCTCCCAGTGCATACATACAGAAGTTTAATGTATAGATTAGGCTCAGTAAGAGGTTAAAAACAACAATAATAAGAGGGAACAATTATAGTGATATGTTTGTACTGTGGAAGTTAATCTGATAACCAAGACAGCCACTGAATGACCAACGGGTACAGCATAGATACAATCAACACAGGGTGACTCACGAGTAGGGTGTGACTGAGCAGACAGCTCAGGCTCTTTATTATGTTACCCAGAAGTACACACAATTGAAAAATCTATCACTTGTTACTTCTGGAATTTTCCACTTAATTTTATTTATTTATTTGCACTGGTGTTTTGTCATGGATGTTGGGTCCCCTGGAACTGGAGTTACAGGTAGTCGTGAGCTGCCATGTGGGTGCTGGGAATTGAACCTGGGCATGTGGGTGCTGGGAATTGAACCTGGGTCCTCTGGAAGAGCAACCAGTGCTCCTAATCACTGAGCCATCTCTCCAGCACCGTCCGCGTAATATTTTTAGATTGATGATAATAACTGCAGCCAGGTAGAACAGGATCTGGAATAAGGAAGAACTAAGTCTCCTTGTGGATCACACTGGGGTTTTATGGCTCTGTTGTGTGCTGGATACTACCTAGCATGTGTCACAGACCCAGCTTCAGGGTGACAGGTCCCTTGGCAGACCAGAAAACAAAGCCCAAATAGGGGAGGCCCCTGTTTAGGCAAGTGCTGGGGTTCGACTACATTAGCAACACTCAGTGTATGTTCATCTCCAGCAAAGACTCAAAACCTGGCTACTGTCCAAGGCAAGCAAGAGTTAAGTTCAAAGGTCACTAGAACTCCAGAGAGAGAGAAACCCACTAATGAACATTTGTTCATGGTTCTGATTATACCTTCTTGGTAACCAAGGAAATGAGACTGGCTGTACCTGCAGAAGGTCCTTTTCTATCTTAGATCACATATTTTAGCTGAACTCTCTGGATAACATTGGCCATGAGCCTGTGACTCTTCAGAAGCAAATGCAGATTGTGTTGGTGTTTTATTAAGCCTTTGCTGTGGACTCTGTGCAGGAGGAACTTGTGTTTTTCTGTGGTTCTGAGTTTAACCGCGGCTGTGCGGATGTGATTTGTAGACAAACACTAGAGATGGAAGCCAGACCGCCGTGTTTCGTTTCTTTTTTTCCAGCTAGCTCATGCTGTTGTGGCTCAAGAGTGAGTTGCTTAAAGTAGTCTGAGGTTTACCACACCAGGATGCACTTTCTATATATGAACAGAAAGAGCAGAGACATTGGCTACCCTGGGAGAGAAGGTACCACTTGCGGCAGAGGGGACAGTTTGTGTCTCTCTGCCCCTGAATACAGAGTATAGGTCACACATTCTCTGCCAAGGCAAACAGTTTCCTCCATTACTTTCTTGTACTGTCATCCTGACCTGAGAACTCATCATTTCACATATGACTTCCATTCCTCATCGTCCCCTGGGTAACTGCTCTCCAACCCTGTGGGTTGGTTTGGCTTCTTCCTCCTCTCAGGAAGGACATCCAGCAAGAAATCCACTGCTTCAGCTCTGCTGATCTCCTCCCCACCCCCACCCCAGTACAGGCTCTAGATACAGGAGGGAAGAGCCAGGCTCAGGGCTTTCCCTGGGCCCTGCTGCTTGTGGGCTCACCTTCCTGGGTGCCCCCATCTTCAGTGGACCGATAGGCAATGGGAGAAGACAGGCAAATGGTATGGAACCCCTCAGAATGGGTACGAAATAAAATGAAAGATTGAGGGACCCAGGATGCTTGCAGCATCCTAGACTATTGAGACCAGGGAGCTACCTTTCCCCACCTTGCCTTCCTTAGAGCCATGGTGGCCTTGGGGCTGTCTGGGACCTCATTTTCTGGCCCACAGCAGTGGAACAGCCAGACAGGCTTGGAAAGGGTGGGGCCTGGCGCAGGGGCTGAGAGTCTTTCATGAGCCTCAGAGCCTAGTTGCAGCAGAGCCAGTAATTCAAACCATCCTGACCCTTCAATGAACCCAAACCTGCTGACCTTGACAGCATCACACAAGAGGCCTCACAAACCTGCTGCAGACCAGTCTTCTCTCTGCTTGCTCACTTCCTAGCAGCCCTGTGGCCTGGCTACCAGGTGGCTCCTCACTTGGCCATCCTTAGGAAATGTCAGCATCCCGTCCTTCCCGGAGGCAGGCCAGCTTCAAAGCACCCTGGGGCCTGAAGGGGAGCCCCGGTTGTGGCCTTCTTCCCCTGAATGGAAGAAGAGAACTTGTACCCCTTCCCTTCTGCTCAGCCCCAGCTTCCACCTTCACAGAACTAGCTATAGTACATGTACCCACGTGCACAGTGTGTGTGTGTGTGTGTGTGTGTGTGTGTGTGTGTGTGTGTGTGTGTGTGTACCCATGCATGTCAGGGTGGATACAGGAGCAAAGAAAGTGTTGAAGACAGAGAGGATGGAGGAGGAAAGAGGCCAGAGGGAAACAGCCCCAGGAACCTGCATTGAAGTAAATGCAGTTTATGAAGTTTATGCTACCCTCCTCAGGAGAGCTGGACTCCATCCAACAGCTTCTTCAAGCCTGCCAAGTGGTTCCAGAAGGAAGTGTGGGCAGGAGAGTGAGTGAGCCAGTGACAAGGGGAAATGCATGGACTCTGTGCAAATGTTCAGGTGGGCAGGGACACACACACACACACATACACTACAGGCTGAGAAAGTCTGAGAAGTTAGGACAGAGGGATGGAGATGGTATGGTGCTTCGGAGGAGAAGCTCCAGGAGCCCCTCTTTCCTCTCTCCATGCCCACCTGCCATCTCTCTCTCCCCTTAGGCACTGTGGCCAGCCGCACTTGGCAGAATGGGCACTGGGTGGCATGGCTGTAGGGGTAAACTGAACCAAAGACATTGCGGACCACCTGGAGCAGCCAGTTTGTGGAAGCCAATAAGCGACAGTGTGGGTGGCCTTCGGCAGTGGCAATGAAGACTTGGCCATAAAGAGACCAGAATGTGGTACCACTAGGTCTCTTTGAAATTTATCTCTTCTTCCGATGCTGGGTGGTGGCCACATGACCTCCCTGTAGCTACTAAAGACAGCTACTGCAGGCTTGTCGGGAAAGATTATTTGAGACCTTTGCCTTTTCTCTGAGAGCTCTAAGGAAGTAAATGACTGACAAGGTGAGGCCTGGAGAGATCTCAGAGGGACTTATAGCCAAGTTAGAGTATCGGCCCTTCCAGACCTTTCCGTACACAGCACAGGGCTTGCTTGTGATTAATGCAGAGTAGGAATATGTGAGGGGCCAGAACCCATAACTTTGTCAACTGTTTTTAGAATAAAGATTTTGTTCTTATTAGCAAATGTTAGTTATAGATAATAATGGGTTTCGCTATGTCAGCTCATAACGTACATTTTTATTATATTCACCCCCATAATGTCTTCTTATCCTCTAACCCCCCCCCCAGCCTCTCTTCCATTAGATGGTAGTTTTTGGGTTTTGATTTTTCTGTTTTCTTCCTCCCCACCTTTCCCTAACCCTCCACCCCCACCCTTATTTCTTTTTTTGTGTATGCGTCCTACTGAGTTGAACCAGATCAATAACGTTTAAGAAAAGAAACTATGGGGAGAATGTGACTGAAAGGGAAGAGGGCCTTGACTCTGACCTACCAATGAGATGTCAGCTTACCCCGCCCTCCATGTCTGTATTCAAGTTCCACCAGGATCTGGGCCAGAGGCGAATGACAGGTAGAGTCCACAAAGGAGCAGAAGGGAGGAGAGGGGGAGGTGGGGGCAGGAATCGCTGAATCCTTCTGGAGGATACCAGAGCATCCAGGATATGCCAGGCACAGAAGGAGAAAGAAACTGTCCAGAGATGGCCATGGCCCTTGCTGTCCCCTGCTCTCTCCTCTGCCCTCCCCCCTTAGCCCCCCTTCTCTCCACACATCTTTATTGGCTCTGGTAATAGCCTTGATTTGCATGTCAGGCAAAGCCTTGCTACACACACAAAAAGAAAACCCCAACCGTGGCAGTGTGGCGGGTGTCAGCTCTCGCTGTTGTTCGACAGTGTAAAATTAAATTAATAAAGCCCCCAACACAGGAAAACATAACAGGAAATTAATGGCCTTTACTGTCGCTCCGATGCAGTCATTTGCAACCCTGCTTTCCGCACCAAAGACTTCATAAATGCAAGCAGTTTCTCTAAACAAGCATACTTAGGGCGGTCTGGTATGTAATTTTTCGCCTTGCTTGTGTCCTTAGAGTTAACAAAGCCCCTTTCCCTCTTAGCTTCTGAGAGGTTTCAGACTGGTTCCAGCCCAACAGGAGCCCACTGAGGGCTGGGCCAGGCAGAAGGCCCCAGTCCCTTCTGGAAGGCATAGAAAGATAGGTGGGCTTGAAACAGGACCTCTTCACTCCACCAGCCTCTCTGGCCCACAAAAGCTTACCCCTAGGACTCCTTCTTCCCATCTCTGTGTGCCCCTCCTACTGCCTCTGGCCTTCATCTTCCTCACCCCCATCTCTATTCATTGAGCATCTCCAATTTCTTTGTACAGAAGTCACATTTGGGGGCTGGCCTGGCCTCAGCAGTGGGTAACTTGCTGACTAGGGCAAAGTAGCTGTGCTAGTACAATGCTCTGGGGTTCTAGGCTTCTCTATTCCATCCCTCTCTTTTTTTTCTAGGTTGGCTATTAGCCATGAGGGCCTTAAATGATCAGTCCTAATATCTCTCTGTCCGCAAACTGATTTCTATGAGCTGCTGTGGTGAGTAGGCAGGGTACTGAAAACACAGATTTCTTCTTTGAGCTTTGTGCCAGCGTGGGCCCTGCTGTCCACCGTGCAGGGATGACACTACCCTGGAAAGACAGGGCTTCACAGGGCACACAGGCGACTGTTCATTAGGACCTGCACGTCATGGCTATGCATTCAGGATGTGTGTTGGGAGTGGGAGAGCAGGGTCAGGAAAGAATCCCAGATTCTTGAGGGTTGATGCTCTTGCCTACCTTTTACCATAGAGTTTGCTTGCCTTCCTGCAACTCTACTTGCTGGGCCACAGCCTATTCATGGACATGGGACATAGCTGAGCAGTGTCTGCTGCTTACAGCTATGGTTTTCTCTGCTTTGAAGGGTGTACGACAGGAGCCCACCCCACACCGTACTTGCTCTTGGATGTTTGAGTATTTTACATTATCTCTCACGATCTTAGTTTCTGGTAAAATGCTTAGAGATCATGACATTTACCAGTACAGTGTGGGTGGTGATAAAGGACCTCCATTTGATATCTCTCTTCCTATTCCCCAGCCACTATACCCTATTTACTAAGCAAACTTTGGGCTGAATCCTGGGTTCATTCCAGCTTCTCTCACGGTTAGGTTCCTACCCTTGGGGGAATCCCCTCACCTTTCTGGTCGCCTCTCTCCAGATTCATGAACAGAGTCCCAGAGACAGTCCAGCCAAGGCTAAGTACTTACTGCAGAACAGCTGGCCCTCTCCCACCTGGAGACCCCACACCCACATCGTAGCCTAAGATTACATTCGATTTTTTTAGCAGCCGTGTCCGACTCAAGCTCATCTTAAGCTCATGGTCAGCTAAAACCTCAAGATCTTTTTCACATCAATTGCTATCCAGCCAGGTTCACCCATTCTCTACTTGTGTAATTGATTTTTTTTTAAAACCTAAACACAGGGCATTCCATTTATCCGTGTTACATTTTCATCTTGTTGGTTCAGGCTCTTAACTCTACCTGATTAAAGTCATAAGGAAGTCTTCTATATCACTATCCCAGAAGTCTTCGAGTCTCTCCCTCTCCCTCCTCTCCCCCCCCTTCTTTTTATTGTTATTCCCCTTTAGATCATATGGCAAAAAAGTGAAGCTCCCCTCTCAGCTGTAATAAGCAAGTGCTTTAGATGCCCTTGAACTCAACAGTCATCAACTACTTCACCTTACTCTGTCCCTGTAGCTCAGAAAGGGGAGGGGCTGTCTTTGTCAAATGTTAACATTTACCATATCCACGTTATTTCTTAATAAATCGGTTACGGAAAAAAGTATCGGTTAAAGCAAACTGAGAACCTGCTATGTAAAGATGCGTGACTGACTTACAAAGGTAAATGGAATAGCTCTTGACTTCAAGAAGCTTATCATCTAGTTGAGAGACAGATGTGCATATGCAGGTGTGCACACCATCATATAAGCAGACCGTGATTGATGCTGTGATCATGGCAGAAGGCTATGGAGAATGTTTTAAAGGATAAAACAGAACAGATTTGTATCTTCCAGCCAAGGCAATTGGGCACAGCATCATGGAGGCAGGAGGGGAAGGAAGCATTTAGTCTAAGCACCAATATCAAGTTAATGTGCCACAACTCACTCTCAGTGAGTGTGTTCAGGTTCTGGGCATTATCTTTTCTAGTCCCTGAAAATCTGCGTTGTAATAATTTCAGAAAAAAAGATCCGAGGCCTAAGACTGAAAGCATTGCAGCATCCTTTGTAAAGTTTTTTGAAACCCACCTTCTGGACTGAAGGACTCAGCTATAGCAGTTTTAGGATCCTAGGTTCCTCTGAGTCCTGAGGTTTAACGGTGAGAAAGTTAACCCGTCAGAAAATGGCTCAGGGATGCTGCCCAGGCCCTCCCCAGTCCCCTGAGGCTCACACTGAGGCTTGTTTCCTTTTCTTACTGAGACAAAAATCAAGCTAGGAGTTCATTCCCCTCCCCTCCCCCTTTCCCTCCCCTCCCCCTCCCCTCCCCCCTCCCCCTCTCCCTCCCCTCTCCCTCCCCTTCCCTCCCCCTTCCTCTCCCTTTCCATCCCCCTCCCCCTCCCCTCCCCCTCCCCTCCCCTCCCCTCCCCTCCCCTCCCCTCTCTTCTCATGACTCTCCCTTCTTAAGGTTTGACCAAACATGCCTCCTCTTGTGACCCTCCTCTAAGCAGGGCAAGGCCCCTTTGCATTGTCTCAGCTCCTTCTGGGTCTTTGTCTCATCCATCTCCTTGACTGTGGTCCCTCCTTCCATCTGTTTTGTGTTCTTTTATTGGGTGTGGAGAGCTTTGTGTGACTGTAAGCGCAATGCATGTTTATTGTAAAATATTTGGACAGGACAATAAGTTTCTAAAGAACCAATAATTTATCACCTCATATTGAGTGATCGCCAGTGTTGAAGTTGGGCATATTTTGGAGCCTTTTCCTCCTATGCATGTGCATCTTTAGATGTGTAATTCTTAATTAAAGTTGGAGCGCTGCTATGCACACAGACTTGCAATGTGCTAGTTTTACTTAACATTATATAGTAGCATTTTCACATGTCATTACATATTCCTTGAAAACACGATTTTTTTAATGGCTGCATAATCTTCCACTGTTCAGTGTACACGTCCTTTTAAATTCTAGGCTCATCATATTTTAAAGCTTAGCCTTGTGCGGCACCGGTGATTTCCTTAAATGCCCTTCTCTTCCCCTCCCCTTTCCCCCAGTGCCTTTACTTTACCAGGTTGGTCATTTAAGCTTATGGAGGCAGAATTTCATCTTCGAGAGCATCTGTCTTCTGTGGAGTTATATCTTCTTTTCTTGACGTGATGTTTCCTGTGTGTTCTTCCCTCCTGTATGATTCCCTCAATGCCCACTTCCTTTTGCCAGCTTTAGACAGGGTCACTTTGTCCCCAGGTCCTCGTCATTTCCCTTTAATCTGGTTTTCTTTCTTGGCCAGAGTCAAGGGATAGAACATGTGACCATCTCTGTGACACAGAAACGTTACCTAACCTCTCTAGCCTTGGTTTTGTTTTGTTCTGATTTTAAATCTCTAAGATGGAATCAGATTAAATCATCTTCAGAACTCACTTTACAGCAGGAAAGTGTGACGTCAAATCCACAGTGGTGACTTCCATTATTGCTTCTTTTTCCTTCTGAAAGGTAAAATGGGAGTGGGGGGCATTTCGGGGTTCATCCATCTCTGTTCTTGAAATTCATAGAATCTGCCAAAATTAGAAATCACATGTGTCAGGCTCTATGCTAGTTTTACAAAGATGAGAAAATGTCTGTGCTTTCAGAGACAGTTTGGTAAAAAGAGGAAACATGGATACGTAACTGTGTTGCATGTGGACTTTATTTTTGGCTCCGGCACTTATTGGCTGTGGTGAGTAGTTTGTAGCTGACTTATTGGCTATAATAAGTAGTTTTGGAGCAGTTGCCTTTTGAAAGCCCTTGGTTTCCCAGAGGCACATCAGTGTGGTCAGGCTCTGCCTTCTCTGTCATTCATCAGCTGCCCCTATGTGACCTTGGGAAAGCCCAAACTGCTATTGGCTTACCTATGAAATGGGTATAATTATAGTAGAAGCTCCTGATAAGGTCTTTCTTATGAAAATTGAATGATACTGCAGTGAAAATTCTGACACGAGCATCAATTATACACTTAAAACTGTTGTTCTAAGAGTTAAATCCACATGCTCCTGTTGAGCAAACTGTTTGGTATAACAGAATATGGGTCTGTGCTATTATTATTTCTACAGCAGAGATTTGAGTAGAGAGCATTGGAACACTGAGAAAGAAAGAGCTAACTAATGCTGCTGCAGGATGACCTCAGCCTTCTCGTCCAAATCTAAGGAAACTCAACCCAGAGAAGCTCACAGGACTTGTCCAAGGTCACACAGAAAGTGAGCAAGAAAAGGCAAGATTCAGCTATGGAGAATGTTACATCCATTTCAGGGATGAATCTTGATTTCAGGATGTTACATTTATTCCATCTTTCTTTTAAGGTCTCTAGTGTAGGGTCCCCAGAAGTAAGAAGGTATGGATAGGCATAAAAGGCTTGAGATCAGGCATATTATCAACCATCCCGGCCTCTCACCCTGTGGTGAACCCAGTTAAGTGTTTAGAATCTGGATGTGGCCAAAAGTAGTATGTGGGCTTTGCCCGGGCTGGTGGGCTGGGCAGACCTAACATTGCCCAGAACCAAAGCTTTGGCCCAGATTCCTGAGGACTTCTTACTATGTTACCCCCCAGCTGCCCTGAAATTTGCTCTGTAGACCAGGCTGAGTTCAAACTCATAGAGATCTGCCTGCCTCTGCCTCCCAAGAGCTGGGATTAAAGGTGGAACCCATGACACCCAGCTTTCCAAGGGCTTTTTTATGACCACCAAGCTAGATTTGAAGTTCATGGCCAGAGCAAACTCCAAGGTTGTCCATCTTAAGGTGGGAAGCAGCGGGTACCACATCCTATATCCCCTGTTCCAGGCCACTGCAGCACAGTAGCACAGATCTCTGTCTCTCTGTCTCTGTCTCTCTCTCCCTCCCTCCCTCCCTCTCTCCCCCCTCACTCTCTCTTCCTCTCTCTTTCTTTCTCTATTTCCCCCTCTCTCTCCCTCTCTTTATTTCTCTCCCCCCCTCTCTCTTTTTCTCTTCCTCTCCCTCTCTCTCCTTCCCTCCCTCCTCCTCTCTTGCTCCAGGCTTCCCCATCCTCCCACCCTCTCCATGTCCGCCCTCCCGTCTAGGCCCCTCCCTCAGACCCCTTTGTTTTTACTTCCTCTTCCTCTGCCTCATCCCTTCATTTCTTGCTCTGCTCCCAGTACAAAAGACACCCCAGTTGTGGGGAGCAACCTTATTCCCTGTTCCACTATCAGATGGGAACCCCAAACGGCAGCCCAAACCTGTCAGGTCCTGCTGAGCCAGTGCTCCAGGGGGTGGGGCCAGGGCCGCACAGGCGGGCTGCCCTGAATGACAAGAGGGGATATTGATCGCGTTCTGAACTCAGCCCAGCAGATAGAAGGTAATTAATGACTCCATTTGCCTCAGTACCGGGGAGAACAATTGAGTTTAAAACTGCAGCAACTGGCATCTGGGGAGACTGGGGGACAAGCTCGGGAGCCCTTCCTAGGGAGAAGGATGTGGAAGGGATAAAGCAAAGGAATACATTCAGTGCTCCTGCCCAACGACTGCCGTTTTCCTCCTACACCGATTCTTGAGGTCATGTTGAACTTTTCCAAAGCTGTTTTCCTCGTTTGTAAAATTGAGCGCATGGGATCTCTTTCTCAGGGGCTCTGTGAGGGCTAATGGCATAGCATGGCAACTGCCTTGAGTCCATCCAAGAGGGTAGGAAGTGAGCAGTAAATGGTGGCTGTGATGAGGATGGCCAGAAGGCAGAGGTAAACTTGACTTACTAGGAAGAAACAGACATTTCTGATTTCAGATCCAGGCTCTGTTACTTATCAGCTATGTAATGTTAGTCAAAGCAGCTCGCTCTCTGAGACTTATTTCTGTAGGGAAAAACGATGATGATGCTGACAACGATGGTGATAACAAGAACGTAGTAAAGTTGAACAGATTTAATAAGTATAGGTGAAAGCATGGTGTTGGTTTTCCTGTGACCAGTGCACCTTTGTGTTTGGGCTTAGAAAACTAAAGCTTGGGCTGGAGAGATGGCTCAGTGGTTAAGAGCACTGGCTGCTCTTCTAGAGGTCCTGAGTTCAATTCCCAGCACCCACATGGCGGCTTACAACTCTCTGTTCCTCCCGTTCCAGGAGATCTGACACCCTCACATAGACATACATGCAGGCAAAACACCAATGTATGTAAAATAAAAATAAATATTAAAGAAAACTAGAGCTCAGTGCTATAATGCATGCCTATTGTATTCAAGGCCCCAAGTTTGATCACCACCTCTAGAAGAAAAAATATTAATACTAAAGCTATATAGTTTTTTTTTCCTATGTTAAAAAGTTTCTTGGAGGTTAGAGAGACAGTTCACTGGTTAAGAGCATGTACTGTTTTTATAGAGGACCAGAGTCAAGTCCCAGCCCCCAAACTACACACCTCACACTGCCTGTAACTCTAGCTTCTACCTTCAGGTAGAGACAATGCCTTTGGCTTCTATAGGCACCTGCATCCACATGTACATACTATCACACAGGAAAAGATCGCCTACATAACATTAAAAATAAAAATAATCAGCCAGGTAGTGGTAGTACACACCTTTAATCCCAGCACTTGGGAGGCAGAGACAGGCTATCTCAGTGAGTTCACATTCTCTCTCTCTCTCTCTCTCTCTCTCTCTCTCTCTCTCTCTCTCTCTCTCTCTCTCTCTCACACACACACACACACACACACACACACATGAATAATTTTTAAAGGTCCAACCAATCCTGTTTGCTGGGATTTAGTGTGCCGCCCCAGCTCACCTCACTCTGAGGGTGACTTTAAGGAGCCCTGGTGCTGGCTGACAAAAGAGCTAATTCTATCCTGCTCTCATAACCCACCTCTCTTTTAGTGAGCACACGGCTCCATTTATCTCCTTTCCTTTGTATTGACCACTTTTGGAAGCCAGGTGAAGGTACACACAAGAAAGAAAAGATCTACACCTCCTTTGTCTCCAGCCCAACTCACCGCATCTAGTGACTTCCCAATCACCAAGCTGCTGAGATCTCACTGGACATTCTTGTTTGTAACTGGCCAGGTTGAGGGTTCTGGCCCAGGGTCTTGTATGAGGTAGATTCTGCTCCAGAGTAACCTAGGAACAGACGAGGTGGCAGTATTGATAAGGCTGTCAGGAGGTAGTCAGATGGAGGGGTAAGACATTTCTCCTTGCCTTTTCTTTTTGCACACACACACTGTGTGTGTGTGTGTGTGTGTGTGTGTGTGTGTGTGTGTGTGTGTGTATGTTGAAACTGAATCCAGAGCCTTGAGTACATGCCACATCATTAAGCCCTCCTGTTAGCACAGAGACATTTTAAAATCAAGATTCTATAAGTAATATGTGGCTCTGCACAAAGCCTAAACAATGTAGGGAGGTGTAGACAGAAAGAAGGTAAAATTGCTTATGGACAGGAAGAAACCACTGTGACCATGTTGGGGACAGTATTTCCAGTGAAGGTGACCTTTGCATTCATGGTTGTCCTATCCACGGCAGCTCCTGCTATGGAGCTATCAGTGCAGCCTATAACTTAACTGTTTACTGAAGGACTTCCTTGTGCTGGGATCCTTGGTGGATATGCCTTAGAACCGGCCACTTACCTTTACCTGATCTATACTTCAGGAACTCTGAACCTTAGTTTTCTCAGAAGTTAAAAAGAGAATTAAGTCCTAGTAATGGTGGAGAATTGTCAGGAAGCCCAAATAACTCAAGATCTGTGAAGACTTCATGTTAGGTGCTCATTAAATAATTTGTCAAAGAGGATACTATGGGCTTAATTCATCTATAGCCTGTCTGTGCTCCACAAAGACTTGTAGTAAGCCCGTCCTCCTTGAGAACATCATGCTATAGCAGAAAGAGCCCCTAGAATGACCACAGGCCTGAAAATCCTAACACCAGTTATGGGATCTGGGCCTCTTACCTCCCACCCACCCAACCAGGCCCCACAACTATAACATGATGAATGTCATACCCTAATCACCTGAGCAGTCTGTGTTCAGCCAGCACACACCACAGGGGTTAGCCTCACTATAGGGAAAAGTGCCAAGAAAGAAGTAGAGATGTACCCTAAATAGGGCCAAGTATCTCTCAACTAGACCCCTGGGGTCAGTACCTAAGCTTCAGAGTAAAGCAATTTAGGAGACAGGCTCTCATATCAGACCTGTACTCCAGTCCTGATTGTCATTTACCAGGGACACAGTCTTTAACAAGCTACTTAATGTCCTTTGTTTTGATTTTCCAGCATTGTTGGAAGGATGGAAGGAGCTCTGAGGTACAGAAGCATTGCTTTTTAGTTTTTAGTTCTTAGAGACAGAGCCTCACTAGGTAGGTAGCCCATGCTAGCTTGGGACTCACAATGTTCCTGCTATAACCTCCTGAATTCTGAGATTCCAGGCACGCACTACCATGTACAGCTTTAGAATTAATTTTTTATCATTATTATTATTATATGTGTGTGTGTGTGTGTGTGTGTGTGTGTGTGTGCGCGCGCGCGCGCGCGCGCGCGCGAGTATTTTATAGTGATGGAGACTGGATCCAGGGCTTCAAATGTGCTACGTAATTGCACCCACTGAGACACACTCCCAGTTCAAGGGGCTCCCGATCCTTGTACAGTGCTAGGGTGTCTGGCAAGAGCCAGGAGAAAGCAGAATTGACATCGCCATCAGTGATGACTATCAGGCCAGCACATGATCCTTTCATAGCACTGAGGAAGACTTAAGAGGTCTACAGCAATATTTTCCAACCACTCTCTAAAAGCATAGCCTGAGAGTTGGAAGGAATATCGAAAGGAAGGATTCAGAAAGAAAATTCAGAAATACAGACACCATACTCCAGCCTTCTTGGCACAGGGAGTTCAAATGTAGACTCACGTAGAACCCTGTCCTGAAGCAGTTTCTGCCACCTGCTCTGGGATGGCGGCCCTTTAATTCCAAGGCTAAACTTCCCCTGAGCCTCAAACACTGTTTTCCATTAGCTTAAGGTACTGTAGGTGGGAAAGGGTATTGCTGAGGCAAGGAAGGATCTCCAGGGAATGTTGATGCCGCCAGAGACTAAGAGGCTGTGGAACTGACCTGTGCTGGACCAATCAGGCGAGAATGGCCAGTCTAGAAAATTTCTGAATACCTCAAGGGAGAATCTCATTCACTCACTCACTCACTCACTCACTCACTCACTCACTCACTCACTCACTCACTCACTCACTCATTCATTCATTCATGTAGTAAGTACCCCTGCCGTGCCTAGCACAGAGTTACAGAAATGTATGGTCCCTGGCCGCCCACAGGAGCTCAGAGCCTAGCTTCTCGGCTGGGGAATTATCTCTGCAATCAGCTTCCTAACTATTCTCATATGTTCCTTCTCTCTCTCAAAAACCTAGGTCAGGGCTGAATTCTGACTCTGCCAATAGTTGGCCAGAGAGCCTGACAAGCTCTGGTTGGCCCTTACAACGGCTTCTTCTCCAGAGTGTTCTCTGTAAGGCTTCTGGGCGGGCACTCCAGGGGGCCAGCCCTGCCAGTCGCTTTACTTTCCCACTCTCTTCTTTCATGCTTTATCTTTCTGTCTACGCTCCCCTTCTCTCCTCCCTCCTCCTCTCCCATCTCACCCCTTCCTAGCTCCAGACTGATCTCCAAAGCTGGACTCCCAGCCGTGACACCAGGTTCCATCCTCTGCCAATTGTCTTCACCCGGTCCAGCACCTCTGGTTTCTGGTTTCTGGTGTAGAAGGCCTCTTCCTTCTCTCCCTCTCTTCCTCCCCCTCCCCTGCTTCTCCACTTTCTTCTTGATGAAGCATCTCCTCCTTCCTCCCTGGCCATGGTCCACCCCCCCCCCACTTATCTCCTCCCCCTTTTTAAAGGAAGGGCACCATCTCTTTCATAGACCATGCCGGTGTCTGCCCAGGCCTGTGGCTGCGTTGGAGGGAATATCTCCCCATCTCCCCCCAAGTAGCTGCACGAAGTCTTCTCCCTGCCTGCAGCTCACTTAGCTGCCCCCACCCCCACCACCGCTACCATGATTTCCTCTAGTGCTCATCAACAGCCCACCTTTCCAGATGAAGATGCTCCCTCTTGGCCTTTCTTCCCACTCTTTGGCCAAGACTCCTCCAGCCTGAGGCCTGAGTTCTCTGCAGGCCTTGCCTCCTATACCAGCCTCCAGCACTGTCTCACCACTAATCTCCCTATTTCCTTCCGTCTCCACCTCCCAGGGCCTCCTCTTCCAGTCACTGGCTTCCCTTTTCCTTCCCTTCCAGCCCTCCCCTGCCTTCCATTGCTGGCTCTGTAACCTGTCTTACCACCAGGGCCAGTGTGTACAAAAAAAAATAAATAAATAAAAAGGTCAGTGAGTGGAGGGAGCAGCAATAACCCCTAAAACAGTACTATCAGTGGAACATGATTGATCAATTGAATTCCATAGCGGCTGAAAAATGTGGGATTAAGTAGTGTATTATACGCACAATGAGTTGAGGCATGATGTTCATTTCAAGTTCATTTCGCCGGCCTCTGCCACCAGATCAGGCAATCAATAGGAGCAGCAGATATCATATATCACCTCTCTGCGGGCTGGGGAGAGAGCACCATAATCTCTCGCAAATTTAGAGTGACAGATTTGTCAAGATCTGAAGGGCCCCTGAATAAATGAAGGCAAAGAGACTCCTCCAGCCAGTGACCTGAGGACAAAGCGACAAAGCTTTAGTTCAGCTCCTACACACACACACACACACACACACACACACACCCCGGTCACAGGGTGAGGTGAGCCACACACAGGCATGTACACAAATGCACACAGAGGCATTAAATGTATCTTGCCCTGTGTGTGTGCTCACACACATGGATTTGAATGCATGTTCACAGACAAATGGACCTTCCATTCCCTAGGACCCATTCAGTAGGAGCAATAAATACAAAGCCCCTCCGTGTTGCTCTCACTTGGCCCTAGCTTCAGGGCTTTCCAGAAGGCAGGACGACTGCAAGCAGAGACAGTTAGGCACAGTGGAACTTGCAGACAGTGACAGGCAGTGGAGGCAGGGAGATGTGCGTCCTGGAACGAGTAGCTAGTGCTCATGGGAGAAAGGAGACTTGAGGCACGCGTTCTTTCAAGAAAGATTTGTACTGTTATTCAAACTCTTGGAGACCCTTATTTGTCCAGATGTTTATTACGTGTACATGTATATGCACAGAGAACATTCACACAAATGGGAAAATAAGTATATTGTATTCCAGTTCCCCTACAGAGCTACAGATGGTTTCAGAACCATGCAAATAAATACAGCTACTAGGTCTTGCATCCACAGGAACATAGGAATGTCTCCAAGGCTGCCTCTACCCATGTCAGGCTCTTCCTAGTGTTCCTCTCTCTCTTTCTGTGTGTGTCTCTCTCTTTCTCTTGTTCTGATCCCCCCTTTGCCCTTGCCCTTCATCCACACACGTTCTTTGCTCCTGAACAGTGTGATGGGAAGGTGGGAGGTCCTTTTTGGAAAGCGGTGCCTTTTGCTTCATCAGGGAGACCAGCAAAGGAGGATGGCTGTAGATTGAGGTTAATCAATATGTAATACTTTCTATGGTCTCCCAAATGATACTGTATGATGTTACTGTATATAATGCAATATTGATTATATCATATCATATAATCACCTATAAACTGATATATATAACAGTCCCAGAGGAACACCTTGGGCCCTACAGTACAGGCTGGCCCTAGGCCCAATGTTCCATAGCTTGTCATGGGCTGAGGGAAGCCAAGGAATGGCAGGCTGGGTCTGAAAGGCCAGGAGAGTTTCTGGGTGAGGGTTCAAAGCAGATGCAGGAAGGCTTTGTCCTCAGTATGCCCTAAAGCTCCAAGTGACCAGATTTTGAGAGGACAAGCATGGCCATGAGCAGCTGAGGTAGAATTTCACTTGAGACCAGATTGTCTTCTGACTAGAAGCAGGCTCTAGTGGTCACTGCCCAGTCCTTTTTCTGTGGGGCAAGTCTTGACTCCTCGTGGAAATCTGACAGAATAACCAGGTCCAAAAGGCCTGAGCCAGAGCCCTCCAGGGGAGAACAGTGACCAAGTCACAGCAGTTTGTGTGCTCTCTGGAGTCTGTCCAGGGGTGACTCCTCTCTGCTCTTGCTCTGTCTCCAACCCAGCTGGTGTCCCCCAGCTTTTCTTCCAGAGCCCCTCCTCCTTGGGAGTAGTTAATTACTTTACCCAGACTCTGCATTATACTTAGCTTCAGAGATTTGATGATTTTTCAACCCCTGGAATCCGTGGAACTGAAATTTATCTGAACCCAGTTCAATTCTCCACAGTAATGCCTGTCTGAGAGCCTAACCCCTTGATCAGATGACTCAGGCTGGGGGGATGGGTAGAGGTCCTGGGAAAAGAAAGCTTTGGAGACAGCTTCCTGGGACCCTCTGGCTCCACCTCTGCCCAGTCGCTGTTGCCCATGCAGCTATGACCTCCCTTCTTCTCCACTCCTCTTTCAGAGTTGTGGCTTTCTCAGCCAGGTCTCTTTGGAAGGGCTGGCCTCGGAGGTCTCCAGCCTCCTCTAGCTTATGGACTGGAAGTAACAGACCTTAGCAGGGGTGCAGGAGTCCCAGGTCCAGAGCAACAACTCTACCTACTGCAGCCTTCCTTGTTTCTACTGGCTTGGCTTTGGGTATGCCTTGAGTGTTTATGTGTTCCCCAGATGTGTCAGAGGGCTCTGTCCCTAATGGAGACTCCCAGAGTGGTGTGGACAGTTTGCGGAAGCACCTGCGAGCCGACACCTTTACCCAGCAGCAGCTGGAAGCTTTGGATCGAGTCTTTGAACGCCCTTCCTATCCCGATGTCTTCCAGGCATCAGAGCACATCAAATCAGAGCAGGTGAGAGGGGAGTTTCCTGTTCACCCAGGACAGGAAGAAGCTGGGCAGAGCAAGCACCTAGCACTGCATGTGCCCTATGGCTACCATGTAACATGGCAGCATGGGCCAATGTTACGGCATAGTTAAGAAAAATAACTTCAGTATATACTCACTGAAAATGATATGATCTGGTGAAAGGGTAAATATTATCTCTATTCAGAGCTTCTGATTCCTTATGAAGGGCCATGTGTCATCCCCCAGTACCCCCACCCTAGCTCTGTATTCTGTGATCCCAGTATGAGAAAGACAGAAATATCTTCTCACTGGGACCCTGCCCCTGCCCCCGTGAGGTCCCACAGAAAGTCTGAAGATCCTCTTGTCCTATGTCAGAAGGGAAGCTCACGGGTGCCTGCCTCCTTCTCCCTGATGCATCCATCTACTGTGAACCCAGGCCAGCTGACGGCTGTCTTAGTCACTCACCCACAATGCTTACAGAAGTGCACAGAGCATACAACACAGGCTGGCACATAGGCAACATCAGCAAAACACAGCACTCAGAAGCATGTCTTCAAAGGCCTCACATTTCAGGGATAGCAGGATGGCTCAGTGAGTAATGGCACTTGCCACCCAACACTACAAGCCTGACAACCTGAGTTTGGTCCCCAGAACCCATGTAAAGGTAGGAGGGAAGAACTGAGTCTACATGGCTGTCCTTTGACTTTCAATATGTGCTCTGGTGTGACCTACTCCGCACACAATATATTTTTTTTTAATTTTAAAAATTATGAAAAGAAAAAAACCCTTCCCATTCCTCACTATCATTCACCTGTCCCCTCCAGTACACGCTATGTAGCCCAGCAGTCCTGCAAAGACCATAAACACACATTTCCTACGTCACCCGTACATGCCTCCACTCACACATCAGTATAGCCTCCCAACCTGTCTTCATATATGGCCTAAGTCAGGCCTCCAACTGCAGCACAACACAGCCTGCTGTGCATACACTGTATGCTCACACACATGCGTACACGTGTGCATGGCAAAGCCTTCAGGCTCCACACAGCACAGTTACACTCTAAGACTCCAGCAGCCACTCTCGACTTTCTCCCCGCCCGTCCTTTTATCCTATAAGCTGTTTGTCTTCATAAAACAAAAATCAAAAGTCTTTTTAAGGTGCCCTGAGCCATAAACCAACAAAGGAGGAGCTGACCGAGGCGGGCGGCTCAGTGCACCCTCCCCAAGTCCCCGGCTGTATTACAATGAATAACCTTTATTTACTTTCATTAGACTATTAAACACCAGCACAGTCATTTTTCCCCCTGAAACTCGAAGCAGGGCCCATAAAGCAAATCCGAAGCCTAATTGAGTTCATTTTAATTTCTCTCCGATCACAGCGAATTACTCTGGTGATAAATCAGGGGGCAGCTTCACCCCCAGTAGAAGGCCTAATTTGCAGCTAATTACAAAACTGATTTCTACAGGAAGATCAATACGAGAAGGAATTGGAAATGACGAGGCAATCCCGTCCAGCCAGGGAGGGGAGGGGGTCCTCTGGGGGGGCCAGGAAGCGGAAGGGAAAAAAACGGACCCAAAAGAGCAGAAAATCAGTTTTAATTTAACGTAATATTAATCAGAGCAACTTTTCCTGCTTTGTGAAGGCCCCTGGTCTGCCCAGCTCTCGGGTCTGGCTTGGTAGTGGCTGCCATAAAAAGGCAATTACCCAAGTGTTTCGGGCAGGACACCCTTTCAGACTCAATGGCTGGCCCCCTCCCACCCTTCTGTTAGCCATGTGGACTCTCCCCCTCCCCAATTTCATACCCCAGTGAACAGGCAGAGAGCAAGGGGCCCATGGGGCTGTCTTTGTTTGTTTTTTAAAAAGGGGCGCCCATACCCCATCAGCCAACCCAGCAGTGCCAGGCTGGGAGGCCTGTGGAGGCCACACTAGGCCCTTCCCCCAACAACTACCTCAGCCATGTGTCAAGGAGGGACCATGTCTGCTCCCCAAGGTTCCTATCAGAGAACCTGATCATCCCGCACTTCTTAGCAAGGGGATCCTGGAACACCTTACTGAAAAAAAGATAAGGAAGAACCCCCCCCCCATATACCTTGACTCACTATGTCAGGTCCACCCCCACTTTGACCAAAGTCCTGCCCCACTCAGGGAACCCCTCCCCATCTCCCTGCCTCCCCCCCCCCATCACCTTCCACCCCATCTGGGAGGGCTCCGGGTCCTCCTCTCCATCTGCACACTGGATATTCCCATGTATACACATTAATAGAGACCTGTCACTTTTTTCTCTCCTCCTAGGGGAATGAGTACTCTCTCCCGGCCCTGACCCCTGGGCTTGATGAAGTCAAGTCAGGTCTATCTGCATCCACCAACCCTGAGCTGGGCAGCAATGTGTCAGGCACACAGACATACCCCGTCGTGACCGGTAAGGGGGTTTCCAGGAGGGTGGGGTGCTGCTTTCAGTGGGGTGCCTCGGTCGATGCCATCTGGGGCCCTGTGTGACAAGTGGGCCCCCTGCCATGGTATCTGCAGAGTAAAAGAGAGAAGAGAGAGAGAAAACCTTCCCAAACAGATGTGTGTGGATGTTTGCATAAAACATTGTGGTCGGGGGTTCTGGGCTTCAGCCCAAAAAGATGGAGGCTAGGGGCCTGCTGCCTTCTCTCTCTCTGCTGGCCTTGCCTTTCGCCCTCTCTCTCCCCAAATTGTCCAGACTTCCCAGCCTCTAGCTAGGACATGTGAAAAAGCATGCCAAGGCAAATGGGCCAGAGGAAGGAAGTACCTCAGAGGTCTCCGTCTCTAGCTTTCACACTTCTCTGTCCCCAAGCGTGCTGAGGGGCTTTCTTGCTTTCCAGGCAGTTTAGGAGCTGGGACCTGGGACCTGAGGGTGTAGCAGCACCCCTGGAGAGTAGAGCACAGTTATAGTGGCCTTTCTCCTATTTCTTGGAGTAAGCCGAGAGGAAAGTCGGATTCCAGTCCAGGGGAGGTCAAGTACAGGGCAGAAGCACCCTGAGCAAGCCTTCCAAGGGTGAGAGCTGCAGAGGCACTGGAGTGGCCATGTAGTCTGTGATGCTTCCAATGACAGCTTCAGAAGGTCTTTGGTACCATGGGAGGGTTTCCGGGCCAGGAGAATGCTCCAGTAAGAGAGACACACATTGAGGTGTTATTAAAATTCACCTAATTATTCTAGAGGCACTAAAGCCAATGTGCCGTTTGTACCTTGGGAGACAGGATGATTGAGAAAGGTCTCAGTGGGGACTGGGAGACACTGAGGCGTTACCTGCAAGTGAGCTGAGACCGCCTGGGGACAGGACAGCAAGGCTGTAGGCAGCCAGCATCACAGCCAGTGGCAAAGATACAGGGTTCTGTGCTGATTTGTTGTGTTTCTTGACTTGGTAACTTCCTCTGGATAGAAGCATAGCCCAGGCTGAGGTGGGCTCAAAGACCTCTCCAGGGGACTCCAGAGAGCTCTACCTCTCTCCCATGCTCTTCTGAAGTGATGTCCTGGAACAGCTATGTCCAGCAAAAACAGAGTTGTAGTCTTCTGCTAGGGATCAAAAAAAACTTGAGTCTATGAAGCACTCCTGGACTGACTAGGCTTTGGGTAGTGAAATCCTAAGCTACACCAGCTGAGTCAGGACACAGCTTAGTGATTCTCAACCTTCCCCCTGATGCTGTGACCCTTTACTTCAGTTCCTCATGCTATGGTAACCTCTCCCCCAACCATAAAAGTATTTTGTTGCTACTTCATAACTGTAATTTTGCTACTGTTAGAATTATATTGTAAATATCTGACATGCAGGATATCTGCTATGTGAGCCCCAAAGGAGTCACAACCCACAGGTTGAGAACCTCTAGCTTAAATCAACGGGCCCTGGATATGAGTTCTCTGAAGCCCGATATAGGTGCTCTCTTATCTTCAGACCCAAGCCAGGCCAGCTTTCTGGTGCAGTGGTTACTCCTCAAAAGTGGTGAAAAAATATAAAAGACTTTTCTCCGTGGTTAGTAGCATAGTCCAGAAGGCAGGAACTTCCTGGGGGTGGACATGTGGCTCTTCTGGACAGGACTCCTGCTGCAGGGGACACTAGGGGGCTAATGTAGGAAAATGCCTCCACCTTGAGCAGCCCCCACCAGTCTCCCCCCCATGGCCCTGGAACGGTCCCAGCTCAGCCTGGGAACATCTTCAGCTGATCCATCTGGATCCAAGTGTGAGAAAAGTTCATTTCAGACCCAGCTTGACATTCCCAGGTGGCAAGTTAGCACTAACATCTCAATCTGTATGCGACATTTCAATCAAGCGAGGAGTAACAAAAGCAGAACCATTAACATTCGGAGCTGTTCACCAGTGGTAATGACGGGGAAACTCGCTCAGAAACTGGAAATTACCAAAAAAGAGAGAAGTGTGGAGAGAGGTGGGGGAGGGGAGGTGTGGATGGGGGCAGGGAATGATTTTTCCACACTTAGACCCAGATCCAATGTTTGGATTAATAGTGCCATTACTCGAGAAAGGGCTGAAGATTATGCTCATTCTTAAAATGTTTTTGCTGGCAATTAAACGGCTGCAGCTATTGATCTTTGTTGATTTTATGTCCTCCTAATTTGCATAATCTATTAAAGATGAATGATTCATGATGTGTTTATTATGGGGACAAAAAGAATTTGCTGGAGGTACTGTCAAGGTGAGAAACGGGTATTGCCCAGAGACTTCATGGGCCATCTTGGAAATAGGCTTAGCATGCTGGCTTTTTGGAGTCAGGACTTGATAGGTAGAGTGATATGCAGTGTGGCAAGGACAGGCAGAACAAATGGACTTTCAGTGAGTTCTAGAGAGATGTTGATATCTGTGAGAACTGAGCTCCAGGCATGCTGGGAAGGTGAGAGAGACTCTTGGTGTATTTGCAGAAATTCCTCTAAAAAATCCCCCACCCCATAGATTCTCACTATGTAGCCCAGGCTAGTTCTCACTCAGAACAATCCAACTATCTCAGCCTCCTGAGCGTTTTGATTATAAAGCCACTGCATCTGGCTCACAAACATTCTTTAAAAGCTTATTTCATTTGAGAATAGTAAGGGCTTTGGTGGAGGAAAGAGGGAGCCTAGTAGTAGGTGGGTGATTATGGCCTCACGGGTACTAAAGTTTGGGGGCTACATACTGTGTTTATAGCCTTGGGTGGTCAAGGCATTCCACAAGTTCCCAGGAACCCAGCTCACCCTCCCTCCCCCCTAAGAAGATGCAGACCCTAAGAAGTGGGTCTTAGGGGAGCTGGCTGGGAAGGCCTTGGCCCAACCTGAAAAGGCAGCCTTATTGGTATTCCTGCCACCTCCTGGCTCTCGCGGCTGATTTCAAACTTTACCAGTCACTTGATACAGCTGTTCCACAAGGTCAGGACTGAGAGAAGACAGGAGCCTGGACTATTGTGTGGAGGCGAGAGTGGGAGCCAGTGGGCCAGGACACAGCTAATCACATCACAGGCAAGGGCTGCCACAGGCTAGGGCTCAGCCTGATAGCCTCCCCACCCAGCTTCCAGCGGGGAACCAAGGCAAGACACCGATTTCTCAGGGTAGCATTTGAAAGTTCTGCCGAGATTTTAATTTCACTGCATCACAACTCAGCAGGCTGCCAAGTCAAGCTGGTTATTTAAATTTATCACCCACTCTCCCCTCCACCGCTGGGTTGCCCTAGCTCGGCTGCATCTCTGCTCCAGCCCACTGCTCTAGGCTGCCGGTCTGGAACAGAGCCGAGTCTCAACTAAGCGATAAGGAAAATGGGACCCGCTAGATGGGAGAATGGGCTAGGGGCACTCTGGCCTCCGGCTTCCTTAGGTGGTTGCTTGGAGCTGCCTTCAGCTACCTTCTTATCCTCTTCAAAGGACCTTACAGGGGAGTAGCCTTTAACCCTTAAGTAGTCCATAGCCCCTCTGATCTGGGACTCTACAGAGTGGCCTCTGCTACAGTCACCATGACAACAAGAGCATCCTTTCTGGCCTGGACCCAGGCTGCAGCAGGAAGGGAGCTTGCAGAGACCCTGAAAGTGATGTTAATCTGAGAGGAGAACATGATAACAAGTTCTAGGATCCTCACAGTTACTGGGGGTGCTTTGGAGCATCTGAGATGCCTTGACTCAGGCAAATCACCTGTTCTACAGCAGAGCAAGTTTCCTTCCTGGGTCTACGCAGCCAGAAAGGAGGATGAAGGGAGCTGGTGTTAGTGTAGTCCCAATGCTTCTCAGAGAAGTGAAGGATAACACATATCCCCAGAGCAGCTGCATACAGCAGGCCTCAGTTGCCTCTAGTGGGCATCACTACCACGCACTGGGCAAACCTTGGGCAAATACAGTTCTGCCTCGGAGAAGAATGGCACTGATACTCAGACACAAGATACACTAAGCTTGGCAGAACAGAACTAAACTACTCTGCTGGATAAAATATAACAGCAGAGTTAATACACAGCCACACCTCACTCAGGAGCCAGAAACAGAGGACAGAGTCGAAGCAGGATGTGAAACACTGTGGCTTTCATACTGAGGTGTGATGGTGGATGATAGAAAAATAGAGACAGGAAGCACTGTCCAGGAGCTGGGGGGCCCCAGGCTCATTCTCATGATCCAAGGAAAAACAGGAGAGAGACCACGAGAAATGGAGACGTGAAAGCCCATATGTATACCTAAGTCCGAGTTCATGCTATAAACAGTTTATAACAGAAGCCCAAGTTAAGAACTTAAATAGATTGTTTGGGGTGAGAGGCAATAGTTCACTCTGGCATCAGCAGGAATGATGTGAAACCTTCTCTGTAGAGATAGCCCAGGATGCACGATGCAAAGGACTCCCACCGAGAAACAAACAAAAACCTACCATAGAAGATGAGCTCACCATAAAAAAAATTTCCACACTCCATGTGACTATGAAGCATCATCATAAGGGAAGATTAGCAGAAGTGATACACAGGACAATTAACAACCCCAAGAGCTAGCTATCACGGAATATACCAAAGTAAAGATCCATCAAGGCGAAGCTCAGAGAGAAGACTGGTTTTTTCTTTAGCCCTGATCTGGACCCAGGAGCCTTCCCCTGGTGCCAAGCCAGTTGTCAGATAATGCAGACAGACCCATCAGGTCAGTGAGTGAAAGGGAAGAGGGTGAGATTATTCCTAGTTTATCCAAACTCAGAGTCTTCTCAGTAGAGAGCCCTGTTCTTCTTTTGAATAATAGTGTCTATGAGAGATTTTAGGCCCAGAACAGCTTTCTTCTCCCCTGTATATGTTGCAAGAGAAGATTCGTTAGACTATTATCTTTCCAGCCCTGGTGAGGAGGAGGTAGTTTTAGTCAAGAGCTCAGGGAAATTTTCCTGGCTGCCTAGAGTAGCTGTCACTCAGGTCCAGGAAAGGTCTGTGGGTGCTACCCAAGAGGGGAGTGCCCAAGTCAGAGGGGGTAGAAACTGGTCAACTTTGAACATAAATGAGGAGTTTAGAGAGCCCAGGTTCAGAGCTCAAGAACAGGGTTTACCTCAGTCCTGGAGGCCAGAAGAAGCAAGGCTGGCACAACCTTAGAAGCAGGGTGCCAATGCAGCAGCTTGCTCTTATTGCCAGAATCGTCAATGAACAGCAAAGGGGCCCTTTGGCAGAAAGAGAGGTGTGGACCCTGGGAAACCTCCACTACTCAAAGCTCCTGAGCACCTCCAGGGACCTCCCCTTTCCTGTAGTTAACAACCTCCTTCCAATGAAACTGCATTTCCCCCATAAAATAAACACATAGCTCTTGGCCAGCCCCTTATGGGTAGAAGGCCATAAAAGGACTCTCTCTGAAAGAGGCTGGGCATTTTCTACTCTGTCTATTGGCTCAAAGCTCTGATTAACTGAAGGAATTTAGGGCACAGACACTAGAGTTTCCCCCCAACCTTGAAAGAAGAGAGTAAGAGCAACTCTAGACACTGGAGGGTCAGGGAGCCCGTTCCTGTGGCCATCAAGCCAACAGAGACCTTCTCCTCTAATCCTCTATTTAGTCTGAGAAGGCCTGAGGCAAAGAGGTGAAGCTTCCTCTAGCTATCTCTGAGGCCTCTAGCTACATCCCCCAAGGACCTTAAGCCCCAGACCTGTGATTTAATTATGGAGGCATTTCCATAGAAATGAGACATTGACAGATATGCAGGTGCCCTGGAACTGCAGTTTAGAGAGGCTTTGGATGGGACTCTTCTTTCCTCTTTTATCCAGCCTACCTTTTGAGGGGAGAGATATTAAAAGAGGCTTTAACCCGCTCTGAGGCTGGCAGCCAGGCCAGGGTAGAGTAGAATCCAAGCCAAACTGTTGTAACATATACCCATGTCTTTTCCTACCAGCCATCCCAGGAATGCTGGGCTGGCCTCCCCCAGACGTGTCTTGGGCAGAAACACACAGCCTGGCAGTGGGACTCATGGGGAAGATGACAAGGGTTCCAGGGCATCTTAGCAAACTTGTTCTGTGGCCTTCTAAGCTGAACCAGAATTTGGTCCACATCATGGGGGTTTCTACCACTTCTTCCCTTTACTTTTTCTATCCGTGAAAGAAATCCAAGATGCTGGGCATGTCGGATGGGCGGTGCTTTTCCTTCATCATATGCTTTCTCTAACTCATTCAGTGATGAGAGACAGGCCTATCAAAACATTTTCACAAAATCTGTGGTCTTTATTTTAAATACATTCTGTACCCAACTCAAGCTAATGGTGGCTGCCTGGGCAAGCAGCGTTTTCACAATGAGGGAGGTAGAAAGATCCTTTCAGCTACCAGATGTTGTTTAGAGATGCTTGGAGTGGCCCAAAGAGGAGTTCCCCAACACTTAGCTTGTTTACTCTGCTCTTTGGCATCTCCTAAGAAGAGGTTGCCTAAGGAGAAAGCTTCTAATACAGTCTTTCCCGAATGACCAGAAATTCTGAATGGTGGTGCTCTGAGGAATGTCACAGGTATGGCTCAGAAATGTCTTAGTGGTCTTAAAGGAAAGGCTTGAAACCTGTTTCTCAGAGAACCAGATAGCCACAAGGTGACAGGAAGACCCTCCTTAGCTGTCGCCTCGGGACAAATAAGCTAACACTCCTTTAACTTGAGCTTTTCCAGGCCGTCATTGTCATCTCTGTGAGGCTTTGCTTTCTTCAGCTCTCCTCCCCAGTGGCGGCTGGGCTGCCTGGCAGAGGAAATCCAGTGGTAGCTCCATGAGCAGGCTAATGCTCCAGCAGCTTAAGTGGCCATTTTCCTTGGGATTAGGGTTTCACTTACACGGAGCGCCTGAAAAACGCTGCGCTTTCAGAAGGATTAGAGCTGACAACTCAGTGCTCTGAGAGAACCAACCAAAGCCAGAGAGGAACTGGGAGACTGTGCAAACAGGATTAACCTCTGCCCACCCAGCATGAGGGTCTCTCATGCACTGAGCCAGCAAGTGAGTCCCCTGCCCATCTCCTGGGTGCCAGCACCTGCCCAGCTCTCCCCTTCATTTGCTCATGGAGTCAGAGAAGACCACAGGGAGGCGAACTGAGAAGTGTACTGGAGATTTCTCTTCCCAAGCTTCAGTTTCTACCTCTGTAAAACAGCCAAGTTTCTTTCCAGCCCTTTGAAAGTGCCCTTCCATCCATGCCCAGCTTAGTTAGAGAACACTCCCTCCTGTGCCCTCTTTCCGTGCCATAGTGCACAGCCCTATACGGGCCTTGTGTGAGAGAAGGTAGAAATAGCCTGACCGGTTGTGCTCAGATGTTTGGCAGTCAAGGGGCAGACCTCACTGAGCCAACGCAGATTTAGCATCTCCGCCTAGGACACCCCGGGGGACCAAAGGTCCAGCTGTCAGTGGACCAGCCGCTCAGCTAGAAGAACAGCCACCCTGAGCTGTGATCACAGCCCCCTCTGCTGGAACCTGGAGCAAGCGAGCCTAGAGCTGAGTGTAGGGCCCAAACGGTGGCCTAGGTGGGGTCCTTCCACAGGCTCCTCTGTTCTAGAAGGCAAACCTTGGGAGAACCCAAGAATCTTAGAAATATAAACCAAAATGAAATACATAGAATGCCGTTTCTCTCTCTCTTGAAAGCATCATTTACTGTTTTAATGTATTACATATAACTTGATAATGCAAAGATAAAATGATTCAGGCCGCGATTAAACAGTCAGCGACTATATTCTTGCTTGTGTTATGCTTGTGTCAGATGTAAGCACAGACCACCAGCTTTGAGGAAGCCTAATGCCTTTCTTTTTGCCACCTTATGAGAGGCAGACAGCCTTAGAAGAGGACAGTAAAACAAGAGTTATGTTTTCTGGCCTTAGGGTCTTCCGCGGTGTCAAATGTATAGTAGAAATACTCATCTTCAGAGAAAGATGCCAAGCAAACACATCTCCAAAGTGCTTGGGTACAGCTTCTGCTGTATAAATCTGTGTCTAATGAGCCTCATTGCCAAAGCCTCACTAGCAGCAGTTTCTGTGTCCGGGCAGCTTCCCTTCTTTCGGTTCTCTTGGTCTTCTGAACGCTGACATCAGCCTAGACTTGAGCTAAGCCTGATACTTCACATTTTGCTGTTTCTTACATGGTTTCATTAATGTTATTCAAGTTGCAAACAAATCAGTTTCCTCTCCCAAAGAGCAGAGGCTCCCTTGTTTGTTTTATAATTGTAGCTTTTTCATTTTTGAGTCATGAAAATTTTTGAGAATACAATTTTTAAATGTACCTTCTACTCAGAAAGAGGTGTGTATAATAACACGTATGTATAGCTTCCTGTAGATCCCTTGAAATATATCTGTGGTACCCTATCGAATCAATGAACCTCAATCTAAAATCCTTCACTATAAAAAAAAAAAAATGAGGCAAGCTGAAACACAAGAAACAAACAGTCTTGAGTCAGGCTGTGGTGGCCCTCACCTTTAATCCTAGCACTAAAGAGGCAGAGGCAGATGGAACTGAGTTCAAGGCCAGCCTGGTCTACAGAGTGAGTTCCGGAACAGCCAGGGATATATAGAGAAACCTTGTCTCAAGAAACCAAACCAAACCAACAAACAGACCAAGATGTCCTCTTGCAGGACATATTCATTTAGCCCAAGACCAGGTTACTATGTCTTTAGGTCTGTCGTATTTGAGAATACCATTCCAGTATCACCCTTGGCAAACACTTTGGTAGTCTGGGTTCTTCTGTCAGTTAGTTGTGAAATCCTGACCAATATCCTTAGTTCCTCTGTGTTTCAGTTTCTCATCTGAAAAATCAGGGATTAAAAATAGGTCAGCTGTATGTAGAATTGATCAAAGAATTAAAGGAGATGGTAACATGTAAGATACCGAAAGCAATGGCTCGCACATGGTAGTTGTTCAGTGAATTCTAGAAAGACCAGGAGCAAAGAGCGCATTGACCCAGTATCCAACAAAGCCGCACACATGATCTGGTGACCTAAAATGCCTAATATCTTTATAAAGCCTGTAACTTTGTTTCTGTCTGTACTTGGGAGGGAAGCTGCACTTGGGATCCTCCAAGACAGTTGATTTGGCCCATTTGCTAAGGAATGCCTGACGAAAGTGCACTGTCTGGTTCAGACAGAGCGACTGTTGCAAAAATTGGCTCTGGAGTCTTCAGGGACTCTCGCAGCTGAACTGAGAATACATGCTTATCAAGTACAGTGCTTCCAACACTTCTGGGTACTTTAAGATTCTCCACTACCTACTGCTGCTCAGAGGGGCTTTTTGTGTTAGAAAATTCTCCAAGGAGATAGACTCCACCCCCCGTGGAGTTTTACTACAGACCCCCCACCCCCCCACCCCCACCCCCACCCCCACCCCCGCACACTTCATTCCGTCTGCCTCTTTTTCCTCCTCCTCATCTTAAGGGGAATGTGGTGGTATGAGGTTTAGCTCGTTGGTAAAACTTTTCCTTTTCTTTGGCTCTTTTGGGGAGTATCTGGGTCCACACTGTCATTAAAGGCAGTGGGGCATGGACATGGCTTCTCATGTTGATGCTATAGCTGTGTAGTCACAGGAGAGTCATTGTGCCTCTGTGTCCCCATCTTTTTTACCTTTAAAGCAAGGGCCTGGTCATCCAGAAGACCCGTCGTTGGAAGCTTTGTAACATCGGAAAGCAAGCAGGCAACATGAAGTGCCCACTCTCTCATGCTCACTTGGAGTTTTTATCCGTTTTGATTCCCGGTGCTATTTTTACGGTCCTGGTACTGTCAGCAAGCAAGCAAATGCTTTACTGCTTCCTGTCTTCCCCGGGATGGCACATATTTTATAACTGATGCACTCTGCCGTACCGTAGGCTCTTCTGTTTCTGTGCTTCGGCTTGTGTGTGTTAAGGAGGCAGCTGTGCCATCTTACTGGTACAGAGTCGTCCCCAACACCATCTGCCCATCTCTCCGTAATACCGCAGCAGCACCCAGTGCTCAGTCAATTCTTCCATTTCCTATTGATATTCCCTCACCAAAGGAGGCCTGCTCAAAGAATGCTGCTGGGCAAATGGTATGACTGTTTTAGTAATGTGAACGCTTCCTTCATTGTGTGTTTTCCATTATTGACAATGGTGTTCCGGGAGAATATATGGCTTTAGCAAGACTTTGGTCAATTTGTCCTCACTCTCCAGGTGTCATCTGTGTACTAATGAAGCCACTGAGCGTGTTTTGTATGCAGTGGCTTGCCGCTTGTTGACTCAGAGGTCCTGAACAAGCGCCGCTTTGTGGTGACACCGCCACAGAACAAAGCATAGGGGTATGACAAACACCAGGAAACGTCAATGATTTTCCTCACCATAAGCCTCTTCTCCCAAATTTTTCAAATTTCAAATTGCTACCTACAGATATAGATTTTTTTTTTAAAAGTAGAATTTGGAAGTGTGCCTTCCATCAATCGCTCAGAGAGCAGTTCTCAGGCGGCAAAGTCTTCTACCTGCTGGAAGTTGAACATACCATTTTGTAGGCAAGATAGCCATAAACTTTGCAAGAGGATTGCCTCCATGTTGTCTGGAGACAGTTTCTGAACCACCCACCCTGTCTTTGTCTCATCTGTTCTTGCTGCTGTTGTTTTGTGTAAACACCTTCCACTATGGGGGAATTGTGTTCAACTGGTTATTAAGAGTGGTGGCAGAAAAGATTGAATTCAGTTTTTCTGTTATTAACTGCATGATGCCCAACATGGAGAAAAAAAGTAGAGGGGATAAGAAGAGAGAGGAAAGATGAAGGGAAGCCACACTCTGCTTCCTGGATGCTTTGTGGATACTGGGATCTCAGGACCTGGAGGATTCAAGTTCTACATTTCTCTAGCTTCAGAACCTCTACATCTCCCATAATTCTCTTTTCCCCTGAGTCTTCTTTGACAGATAAATGCCATATTATTCATCTGTCTTTGTAGAAACTGATAGGTGTTTTCTCTCGCTGTGCACATCCTCTTCATTGAAAGATGGTCAGGAAATGTGTATTTTATTTTTATTGGCAACAGAAGTCAATACAGGATCTGAACAGTGGTGGTGCAAATTTTAATCCCAGCATTTGGGAGGTAGAGGCAGGTAGGTCTCTGAGTTCAAGGCCAGCTTGTTTACAGAGCCAGTTCCAGGCCAGGCTACACAGAGAAATCCTGTCTTCAAAACAAAAGTCAATATGAGAAAACTTAAAACAAAGCAAAGACAAGAAAGTTGTCTGGCACGCATCTGTAATTCTAGCACTCAGGAGTCTGAGGCAGGAGGATCACAAGTGTGAGGCAAGCCTGAGTGAGGTATAAGACTGTCTCAAAACAAAACAGGAAAAACAAAACGCAGATGCAGATTCTTCTACTGCCTGGGATTCAGAAGTGACTGCTTCTTGGCTAGCTTCTGTCTAGTAAATTTCAGGAAATGTAAGGCATTATTAGCTCCACTCAACAGGTATAGATAAAAATGTCATTCTGTTGCATGGGAAATCTGAGTCACCAGATTGTTCAATTTGTTTCTCGGGTGTTTAAACTTCTATTTATTTTTATGTATATGGGTGTTTTGCCTGTGTGTGTCTGAGCACCACATGCCTGGTACCCAAAGAGGCCAGAAGGGGGCATCTGGAGTTACAGTTGTGATTTGTCATATAGCTGCTGGGAATTGAACCTGGGCCCTCTCAGGGAGTAGCCAGTTCTCTTAGCCACAAAGCCACCTCTCCAGCCCCATTTCAATTAATTTTTAGGAGAAAGGAGTCGAGCAGATTTTGTCCTAACTTTGCTTCTTTGTAGTAGATCAGCACATATGCAACAATGAGAAAACCATTATCATCCATCAGGGATGGGCTGTGGTTGCAATGGAGGGGTTGTGAGAATAGATCAATAGGTACTTTTTGAGAGTCCACTGTGTTCTCAACTATGTAGGATGGGCCAGAATGTAGGCCCTGCCCTTGACTGAGTTATGGTCTGCTCGGCAGGAAACAACAGAATGGTATAGTGAATCAGGGAACACAGGCATCATGGAAACTTGAAAGAAGCTTCCTTGATGAGTAGAAGGATGGGAATTCTGAGGCTTGAGCTGGTAGAGAACTGTGCGTAAGAAGGAAGCAAAGGTCACATCTAAGCACAGGCGTTTTATAACACAAGATGAAAACAAACCGGAAGTGAGAGTCAGAGCTCAGAAAGCCAAGCGGGAATGAACTCCTCGGAGTCTGGAGAGTTTCCATTCAAACTGTAGCCCACAGGGAATCCATGGAAGGATTTACGAAGCAGTACTAGGAGAGCAATGTTTCAGAAGGGCCAGCAGCCACATTTTAGATTGGTAAGAAGGGAGAATGTGGAGGCAGGAATACAGAGGAGCAAACCAGGGTCAGGTAAGGGCGGGGAGGTCAAACTGTAAATGTGACAAAGGAAATAGAAATGAATATAACAGAAATGGCTAAAGAGAATTGATTGTGTATCGGAAGGGGAAAGAAAAGAAGGTGTCTAGCGCTCTGAAGCTCTAGGCATCTCCAAAAGGACAGGGAAACTGGTGGAGGAGAAGGTGGATCTGCCTTTATTCCCACTGAGTCTGAGGTGACTGTGGGGTGGCTAATGAGGATGCGCAGAAGGCAGGCATCGGAAAAGCCTGAGCTCTGTATTCTTAGAGAAGGATGACTCTCTCAGGTGTGTTGAGGTGGGGGATGAGAAAGCACATGTCTGAGGAATGAAGTAGGTGACCTCATCAAGTGGATAGTAGTGAAGAAGAAAAGATGCTGTGGAATAGCCAGGAAAAGTCTCACGGACCTAACCATGACTAGGAGCCAACTAAGGAAAAAGCTAGAAAGTGAACTAGGGGCGGGCAATGTACATAGTGCTATGACTTCCTCCAGCCACACCTTGCCTTCTCGGGGTTGGACAGAGGCGATGAGGAACAGAATGACCTTCTCTGCTGGGGAAGACTAGAGGAGTCTGCTGCAGATACATGGGCCCCAGGAGAGAATAGCCTCTAGCGTGTGAGAATGGGGGAGACAGGAAAGAGTCAATACTGTCCATGAAGACTGGAGTATGCTAGAAGGTATCATCTTCACAGAAATGGAAAGGAAGCCAGTCACATGGAATGTGTTCCAGAACAAAGGTCTCTGGGCAGGAGTATCTCTCTAATATTGATTCCCTTTGCCCTTGCTCCTGGCAAAGAAGGTCCCATCTCCCACTGTCTAGGCTCTGGGTAAGGGAGGCTGCTGCTAGAGAGAGCAGATTTTACTCACTGTAACTTACCCTCAGAGTTCCTGATTCACTTCAGAGAATCAGGTTTTCTATCATTTAAATGCTACAACCCCAGCAAAACTGCTCACTGGTTAGTCCCCCATCCTTCGGACCTCCAGCTCCAGTAGAATAAGGACTCATCCCTTGAAGGGGTGGTGGTGGGATGTCTTCAAACCTGAAGGAAAGAGAAGTACATAGGATGATGGAGGTCCACCAGAGCAGTAACAGCTGAGTATCTATGAAGGAGCAAAACCAGGTCATCTCCATCTCGATTGGGCATTATGGAGACTTAGGCTAAGGCACACACATGCACAGATAAACAATGAGCAACATAAAACAGAGGTACACACACACACACACACACACACACACACACACACACACACACGGCTGATGGCGGACACACATTTAGACATCTGGACCCTTATCTAGGCACCCGGAGACCCAATTACTCAGATGCACACCTGCACACCTCCTTCCTCTCAGAGAATGGCCTCTCCCTAGCATCCAGGTGTGAGCTGACAAGCTGAGGCGGTCAGACCCTCTCTTCTAGGCCTTACCCCTTCCCCTTTGTGTTTTTCCAGGTCGTGATATGGCGAGCACCACTCTGCCTGGTTATCCCCCTCATGTGCCCCCCACTGGCCAGGGAAGCTACCCTACCTCCACCCTGGCAGGAATGGTGCCTGGTAGGTGATAATGCTGTAGTGGGGGGTAACTAAATTGTGGGTGAGCTGCTGAGTGGTCTGTAGTCTGAGGCTGGGAGCAGGGAGGAGAGTCAACAAGCCATTGTCCTGCAAACCACTGTCCCTCATCCCTCCTTCTCCTTAGAAGGCACAGTTGACCCTTTAGAAGCAATACGAGGAAGAAACTTAGAGAAGTGCCCCTTGTGTACATAACTGTAGGTTATGGCCCCTCCTCAGCACCCATCCATCCAAGCCTATGCCCCAGTGCTCCAGCCCACCCCAGCTAGCTGACACTGCTTGGAAGAGCCTGCCCTGGTTTCCATGGAAACTTGGAACCAAAGACCATTTTCAGGGGCATGGCAGTCATTCTGACAAAGCCACACTGGTCCACACCAAACCAGAATGCTTTAGAGAACCAACCCCAGTCCAGAGAGAGAAGGAAGCTAGTCTCCAAGTGGAATGAAGGACAGAAGGGAAACAGAGAGACATCAGCTTCAGAAAGAAACAAGCTAGGACACCTCTACACTTCTTCAGAGGACACAGGCTCTCCATGTTCTTTTGGGACTCTAATGCACCTTTTTACTGAGAGGCATTGGACTTGGGTTTGGAATTAAGAAGACAGAGGTTGTATTTAAATACCCCAAATGGGAGTGGCTTAAAGCCAAAGAGGGTAGAAGTTCTTATCTGCAGAAACACCAAAATCTCTTGTCTTAAAATGACCAAGATTTTCTCAGCCTGTAACCCACTGCCTCTGGAGTCTTTTGTGTGCCCTGTTCCTGAAGTTCAACCCTCACTGGCTGGGGGAGAAGGAGAGAATAGAAAGGGTGTTTGGCCCCGAGTAAGCAGAGGTGGGGTTGAGAAAACTAGGGAGTCCACTGAAGGGTGGGGGAGACTAGGGGCTGAAAGGAGCTAGCAGAGTGAATGGAGGGATTTCTGCTCAGACTTTGGGAAGGCAAGTAGAAGCCTTGGTAGTGGGCAAGGAGAGGCTTGGAGGTAGATAAGTGAGCAGGTGGAGGCTGGAGGAGGTCTGGGGGGGGGGAAGAGTGAGGAGGTGGGGGTGGGGAGTCTGCAGGGAGGTGGGGATGAGGGGAGCCGCAGAGAGCTCATGGTGGCAAGGGGGGAGTCGTTAAGCAGAATCCAGTGCTGATGAGGAAATTACACTTGTTTCATTAGCGATGGGGAAGGAGATAGCTCAGTTCCTCTTGGTCACAGTTGAGCTCAGAAGCTCATTATCCCGCTGCACGCATGCTTTCCCTCCTCGTCAATAAACAGGCTTTCCAGTGGCTGCATCCCCCAACCCCCACCCAGCTCCTTCTTGGAGTGGGGCCCCTTCTCCTCTACTTAACCCGCGGTTAGGGATCACTGTAAACAGTCTGGGGTCATCACACAGGAGAAAGGGCGAGGGGGAAACCCATAGGCCTGGCCTTTCTCCTCCTGGAGGGAGGGAGGCAGCTCCCAACCCACAGTGCCCTCCACTACTCACTGCTCCTGGGCCGGCAGGCGGTCCACTTGATTCCTGCAAGTCTCCTTCGGCAGTTGCATGGCCCTCATATTGGACCTCAGGAGAGAAAAATGGGAAGAGTTATTTCCCTGGAGAGCACCGCCACCATCATCACCACCTGCCTACTTTTGGCACAGCGCTAAGATGCTGTTCTTAGGACTATCTGGGACAAAGTGTCTCAAGAGCCTTCCTTCACCACTTTCATCCTGTGGAGTCCCTAAAGCAAGTGTCCACTATAAAAGCTCCCAGGGGCTCCCAAGTTACTTAAGTGGGTACAACCAGACCAGGCCAAAGCAGTGCTTCACAGGGGAGCCCAGGTACAAACCTGCCCACAGATCCCTCCATGCCTAGGTGTGCCAAGATATGGGTACTCCCTGCATATGGGTGGCTGTCCCCACGCAGAGAGTGTGGATTGCCTCATTTCTGACCTGCCCCCATGGACTCTTGCTCTGCTTGCAACACCTGAGACCGGGACCCAGTGGGGAGGGCCGAAGAGGCCAACTGGGCACCTTGAGCACGTCTAATTCCAGTTCCCCACCCTCCCACAGGGAGCGAGTTCTCAGGCAACCCGTACAGCCATCCCCAGTACACCGCCTACAACGAGGCTTGGAGATTCAGCAACCCCGCCTTACTAAGTGAGTAGCCACCTGGCTGGCGGGCGGCTCAGCGGGTCGCCTGTCTGTCCGCCAGCCTGGGCACGCAGGCTGCTTCGGGACACGGATCCCACTCTGGACCATCCCAACTCTGGGTACCCGGAAGGACCAGGGAAACAGATTCATTTTAGCTGCCCTGGGGCCTGGGGATCCCTCGAGGGCGCCTGCGACTCTGGTCTCTTCCCTCCGGTCTCTCGGTCACTGGAAGGCTCTTGGCCGCAGTGGCTGTCGGACCCCTTGGCTTGTTGACCGCCAAGTGTCACCTGTCCTGTCCCTCTCCTGCCCTGTGAATGCAGCACTCCTCCGTGGCATCTGGCCTCAGAGCCCAACCACAGTCCTCCAGTCCTGATCCTGCTGGACCCGGGGCGGGCTTTTCTTTGCTTTTCTTTCCTTTTTTTGTCCTCCTGTTTGTCCTCTCACCCAGCCCATTCTTCTCCTGTGTTAACTTCCAGGTTCCCCTTATTATTATAGTGCCGCCCCCCGGGGCTCCGCCCCTGCCGCTGCTGCCGCTGCCTATGACCGCCACTAGTTACCGCGGGGACCACATCAAGCTTCAGGCAGACAGCTTCGGCCTCCACATCGTCCCAGTCTGACCGCCCACCCCAGAGGGAGGGAGGACCGGACCGAAGCGACGCGCTGCCCACTCGGCCACCGTCCCAGTCCCACCGCCCCCCCCCACCTCGAAACACCCTACCCCGCCCCGTCCCCCGCAGCCCTTCACGTCACCCTGTCGATGGCCTGACAGGTCCGGTGGAGCCGCGGGTGGGACCCTCGGGCCCGGGTCCGCCGCCAGCCCCGCCCGTCGCCCCTCCCCGCCTGCCTGGACCACCGAGCCGCCCGCCCGACACGTTTCTGTGACACACAATCAGTGTGGTCCACCCGGGGGCAGCCCGCTTCCGACGCCCGGGCACCCGGAGGCTTCGCTGCAGAAGCTGAGCAAGGGAAAACTATGGACAAGGACTCGGTGCTGATGGAGGAGCCGCGGGCGGAACCCTGGGGGAAACACCAGCCCCATCCCCCTGTGCCTGCCAGGCTGATCTGCGTCCTGCGGGACGGGGGGGTCGGACTCGATGGACAGCGTTCGGGACATCAGAGTTTTCCAAGGCTGGTGCCCAAGGCGAGCAGACGCCAACTGAGCTCGTCCACCCGGACTGCCTAGCTCCCCAGGGCCTGGGATCTCCTTCTCCTGTGACTCTACTCTCGGCCCCGCCTTGCCCCTACCTCAGCGCCTCCTCCATCTGCTGGCCTCTCAGTTTCCCCTCCTCCGCGTCCTCACCCACGACGACGCCTTGTGTCTGGTCCCAAGCACGCAGCCCCATGGGGCCACCGCGGGAACAGTGTCCTCCGACTTCGAGCACTGGTCTTTCCCGACAGTAACTTGCTGCCTCCCTACCCCAGACTTCCAACCTGCGTACCGTAGGAGCCAGGAGGGACCTGATGTCCGACCGAGCTGCCCCGAGATGGAAAACGGAGGCTGCCCGCTCCATCCACCCCCCCCCAGCCTTCCCTTGGGCAAGAGCTGAACATTGCCGCAAAAAAGTCTACACTTATTTAATATGATGGTCTTTGCAAAAATGAACAAAAAACAACCCCCCCCAAAAGGCTGCTTTGTAGAAAGACGGTGTGTGTGGTGTGGAGGCGAACCTCTCTCTGTACATATTCCCTCCCTCTCCGCCCCGCCCGCCGGGTCCCGTAGAGTCCCTGTCCCCCTGCCCGCCCTGCCTGTAGATATAACCTGCTGTCCGTGCTGTGAGAGTCGCCGCTCGCTGGGGGGGAGGGGGGACACAGCTACACGCCCACTAAAGCACAGCACGTCCTGGGGGAGGGGGACATTTTTTACGTTACAAAAAAAATTATGAAAGAAATCTCTATGCAAAATGACGAACATGGTCCCGTGGACACCTCTGCCTCTGTTTTGTTGGCTGTTTCTCTGTAATTCCGTGTTTTCCGCTTTCACCTCCCTGCATCTTTACCTCTTCATCTCCCCTTTCTCTGCTGCTCTCCCCTTCTGTGTCTCTTTCTCGGGCTCGGTCCCGGCTCTCCTGCCCCAGGCCTCCAAGGCTACATCAAAAGTGGCAGAGCCAGCCTCCGGGCTAGCCCCTTGTGGCCTTGCCAACGTGCCCCGGCCAGGCCGCCCTGCCCCGCCCCACCCTGTAGTTGCTCTCTCGGTAGCGGCGATGCTCCCTGCATGTCTCCTCAACCGTGGATCGTGACGACTCGAAATAACAGAAACAAAGTCAATAAAAGTGAAAAATAAATAAATACGTAAATAAATAAAAATCCTTGAACAAATCCGAAAAGGCTTGGAGTCCTAGCCCAGATCTCTCTTCCCTTCGAGCCTTTTTATTTGAAAAAGAAAGAACAGTTTAAGCGGACTGCGGGCGCCTGGTCCGGGTCCAGTGGCCAGAGCCGGATGGTGAGGGTGCCCAGGTCCCAGCTCCTTCCAGGTCCAGCTCTGAGACCAGGCCTGATGATCCCAGTCTTGTGAGGAGCGTGGGATTCAAGATCAGGCCTGGCCTTCGAAAGGTCTTCCACAGTTCTGGTCTCCTCCGCCACTTTCGACTTGTCCGTGCGTTGTGATTCTTTTTTTTCTTTCCTTTTCTTTCCTTCCTTCCTTTCTTATTTTGTGCACATGATAAATAATAAATAATAATAATAATAATAAAATTTTGTATGTCACTCCCCATGGCTCCAGGTTTGTCTCTCCCTGCCTCTGGGATAGGCCTGTCCTCCAACTGGTGGACCCTCAATAATTCTGTCAAAGATACAACTCCACTTTCAATGCGACTTCTTCTAAATTCTTAGCCCAAGCTCCCCTGGACAACTCATCAGAGTTCATGGCCTGGAGAAGTCTGTCCCTCGGCACTCCCCTCCCCCACACACATCCAGGTCTTGGGCCAAAGAGGAACTTCTTTCTGGAACTTCAAAGTAACTTTGACGCTACCCTTCTTTACCACATCAGCCTTGTCTTACTGCTGTAGTATCCCTTCAGCCACACCTAGGGTGCAGATTCCCAGAGTGAGAAACTTCTGGGCTTTCTCTTCGTGGGTGGTGGTTGCCTGAGATCCTTCACTGCCTCAGTGGATTTTGCTGCTCATTGGTCCAGTTGCAATTTTGTACTGAGCCCACTAAGAGACCACAGAGGCCTCAAACCCTGGCCCCATGCTTATCTGTTCAGCATTTACTTCTAGACCTGAAGAGCTGGTTCATGGGGCCTCAGCAACGGCTTGGGTGTTATAGAGTCTCATGAGGGGCCTGTCAAACAGTGGCTGATGCTAGTGGCCCAGGTTTAGGGTCGGATGTACCCAGAGAGGAAAAGCCTAGGTATCTGGTGAAACGAGAAATGTGAGTGGATGGGTGGGTCAGTTGCTTCCTGCATATAAATAAATTTTTGTTCTTTTGTTTTGACCTATGTGTCCTAAAGGGGGTCAGGTATTGAAGAAGGAAGAGTAGTGTTGGTCTTTTCAAACACATTTGAGCTCAGGTGAGAAAGAAGGATCTATGTGTCTGTCCTTGTGTCTGTCTGTTCCTGCTTACAGAAGGGATGTCTTAGTTGTTCATGGCTGTCCTGCTGCATCAGGGAAACTTAGAAATCTCCCGGTCTATCTCTTCAGCATACTGTCAGCTCTAGCCCTTTCCTGCTTGAAAACGCAGAATTATGGATCCAGCTTTCATCTGCCCTCCACCCTGAGAGACTTTCTTTCTCAACTCTAGGAAGTGTCAATAGCTAAGCTTCCTGACCACTGGAAGGGCTCTAATATTTCAGGATTGGCTGTAGAGCTGCAAACAGGATCTGGAAGCAGACTAAAGAGTGGTCTTTCCCTGTTTGGCTGGAACAGTGCCTTCCAGACAGACAGCTCCTCCACCAACATGCCAGAGACCTTTCCCTAGAGCAGTTTGCCCATGCTAATTCATAACCCCCACTAGAGGGGTGCACAGGAGCCCCAACATATGAGCAAACCTCCTCTCCTCTCACCTGTGTCTCTACCTATTCTCCTTCCCAGGAGGTAGCAAGTTTACCTCACCCAGCCTCGTGCTTCCCTTCCTGATCTCCAGTCTCCAGAAAGAAACAATATCTTTGGCCCTATTAACACATCTGTAAAATAATTTTGGAAGTTCACTCCAATCTAAGCACTTTCCATAAAAGTATCAGTATATTTTGAATGAAATAGGAAAACACGGAAACAAGTTCTAATTTTTTTTTCTCATTCTTAAGTGGGTTATTTTGAGCACCTTGGAAGATGTACCTACTCAGAGCTTCCAAACACCCAGCAGAGAACTCCTGATTATCATTTGATGCTCAGCATGGGGATTCCTGAAAGGCAACAGGACACTGGGTTAGACCAAAGTTCAGTGGGTCTATCAGGACGCTGCCCTAGCCAGATGTAGCAGGCATGCGACCTTCCATGCCTCCTTTTGCCTCCAGGGACCTTACTGACCCATCATCAAACAGAAAGCCAGTAACATTTTGGTGGCGCCTCTCGGAATCTCTTCTCATTTACTTCTGGTCTTCCTCCACAGCAGTGGACAGCAGTGGCTCTTTCCAGGTGGGTATCTCACACTATGTCCTTCCTGGAATCAGCCTAAAAGCACTCAAACAAGCTCTGGAGTCTCTGCCAGCTGCATCGTCTAACGGCAGCACTTTCAACCACCCAGATACCAAGAATACCTGATCTCCTGGATTCAGTTTGTTTCCCCTCAGTTCTGACTGCTAGTCCTGCTCCACCTCGTTAGCACAGATTTCCAAGTGATGTAACCAAATATAACAGTTTAATAGAGGCAGGAAATAGTGTTCCAGGTTGGGCAAACAGTTGGGGGCAAAGACAGGATATACAAGAGTGACTAGAGGGTCAGGTTCCTGGGGAGGAACAGGAGAGAAATGTTAGATGAAGCTTAAAATCATATAGTTAGTAGCCAGGGCACCCGGTGGGAATGTTAAAGTGGTACCTGCCATTTAAGAGTCACCCCACATTCACATCCTATGCATTATCTGACTGAGCCAATGTTTCTTCCTTTCTCAAGAAGCAGAAGTAGGCAGTATGGAGAAAGTAAGGCTTCCCCCACGAAGTCCCTAAGGGAAGTCACTAATTTTCACTGGTTTCATGAAGTTAGCTCCATTCCACCAGATTCAAGGCAAAAGCCTCAATCTTCCCAGACTCCTACCCTTTTCCTGGACTCCCACATCCATCTGATCCATCAGCAACGCTACTCTCCATTAAAAAATGGGCCCAGAACGTGTCCACTTACTACTCCCTGATCTGACCCACGCTGTTCAAGCCACCATACCTTGAAAAGTAATGAGAGAGAGAGACCTAGTTAGTCTTCCTGTTTCCATCTTTATTTTCCAAGAGGAACTGGAATGACCCTCCTAACTACACTCAGATCATGTCCCCACATGCTCAAAGCCCTCACATGGTTCTCTACCTCAATCAGAGTGAATCCTGACCGACCTCCCAGGCTCTCCACTCTCTGGCTGTTCACCCATGCTCCACCCTCACAACCACCCTTACCTCTCTTACAGTCCTTAAGGTAAGAGTTCACTGTTCTCTGCTGGCCTCTGGGTTGTGCTTCTGTCTACAGCAAACACGTACCTCCTATGTCCTATGTCCGCCTAAGACACTTATACTTGCCTGGAAAGTCCATTCTCTAGATAGCTCCATGACTGGCTTTCTCACTTCCTTGTATTCTCTACCCCAGAGTTATCTACCAGAGATGTCTTCCACCACCTTAAATGAAGTAGCATAGAGACACTGGTGAGGGAGCTCAGTGGTAGAACACTTGCCTAATGCACAGAAAGCCACCAATTTAATCTTCAGCACTGAAATAAATAATAAACAAACTATACAACACCACACCATTCTCTGTTCACTTTCTGGATTCTCATATTATTTTAGCAGTACCCGGAAGGTTAGATTTTTGTTTGTTTTTGAGACAGGGTCTCACTATATAGCCCTTAAATTAGCCTTAAATTCTCTGTGTAGGCTAGGTTGGTCTGAAACTCACAGACTCACCTGCTCCTACCTTCTGAGTGATGAGATTAAAGGTGTGCACCACCACACCCAGCAGGTGACCTCACATTTGTCCATCTCCTATCATCTGCCAGTGGAGCATGAAGAGGCATAGGGACAGCCTTGTGTTTGTTGTACGGCAGCTGTAGACTGGGATGTCAAGGACAATGTTTGGCGCACAATCGCTGACCAACAGACATGACAGATAAACATGAATGGGATGATGTGAAAGAAAAATGAGTAAGCTTGAGGCTTGAGGCAGGGGTGGGCAAGAGGTGAGAGGGGAGTGGAATGACCACAGAGGTAGTAGCTGAGTTGCTAAAAGGTTCCAGGAGACAGTTACTGCTGCTGCTTCCACAGCCCAGTGCTTTGAGACTTATAAGAGCTATCCTTCTCAAATAACTGTTCCACACAACTCAAAGCACCAATCACAGTTCCCATGGGGGTCGCTGGGAGTGCACCCCACCTTCTACAGAAGACTAACCATGTTGCTGGCTCCTGGAGGAGCAAGGGTCCCACCTGGGCTGTGGGCTGCAGTGATGAGGGACCAGGAGCCATAAGAACCTCCCTAATGTGTCACTGTGCATAGAGTGCCTGCCTGTAAGTGAAGCCCACTCAATCAAGCAGGGACTAGCAGAGTTGAGCAGAGAGCACCAGCCCTGGCAGTGTTAATTAAGCCTCTGGATCCAGACAGATCTGAAATAAAGCCTATTTTGGAGTTCCCAGGATCAGAGCCAATACAGCTTCCATTTGGGGGCTTAAACAAATATATTTTGAGTGTCACTTACAATCATGAAAATTTGACCATGAAGTTCTAAGAACATGAAACCCTGTTAAGGGTTTTAGATTCCCCCCCCCCTCCATATGCCAAAGTGAGTAGCTTTGTGAGTCTGCTGTTTGGAAGAACAAGCTGCCAATAACATGGACTGGACATGAGGAGATGCCGTGGGTTGAGGAAGAGTATGTGGTACCGGGACTAGCTGAACAACCGGATGGGCTCTGGAGGAAAACAGATATGGAGCTGTGACAAGCTATACACACTGTTACTTACTCATCCTTATCTTTATGTGTTGAGTGCCTGCGTGTATATATGTACACTACAGGCCAGCAGAGACATTGGCTCTCCTGGAGCTCTACTTACAGGCAGTTGTGAGCTGCCTGATGTGTATGCTGGGAACCAAACTGGGGTCCCCGGCAAGAAAAGCAAGAGCTCTTGACCACTGAGCTCTTAGCCAACTCTCCAGCCTCTGACAAGATTAATTTTTTTAATTAAAAAAAAAAAAGAGGACACATTGTATGAGGAGAGAGAAGGCAAAAAATGTTCATGTTTGCATATTTCTCATGAAGAAATCAAATGTAGTTCTTTTGAGTCTACGATGAAAGGCATTGGGTTTGATGTCAGGAGACACTTGGTGACCTCATAGCTCTCAAAAGGTATAGGATAAGGAGCCCAGGAAATAGGAAAAGAATGTGGGGGGGTTCTTTAGAAAACTGGAAAAGGAGGGGGCAAGTGGTATGTTGGTCAATGAGCTCAGGAGACAGTCTGTAGGAAGAGGTTTCTGGCCCAGACTTTCAGGCCTAGCCTCAAGGTTTGGACCCACAGACCCGCAGACCCTCAGAGACACACAGATGCTTACATTAATTTTAGGCTGATCGGCCTAAGGCCCAGGAATATAACTTGCTAACTTTTTACCCTTAAACTAACCCATGATTCTTATCTTGTTCAGCCATGGGGCTTGGTACCTTTTCTCAGAGCAGCATAGTTGTCCTCTGCTTCTTCTGGCTTGTCTGGCAACTCTGGAGTCTCTGTGTCATCTCTGCTCTGTCCTTCCTGTTCTCAGAGTTTTCTTAGTCTGGTAGCCCTGCCCACACTTCCTGTATGCCTTTGGCCAATCAGTGCTTTTTATTAAACTCATAGATGCGACAATTATTTACAAGGTAACATCATAAATCCACTACAAAGGTCTTTTCAGGCTAAGGACTATGTGGATAAATCTGCTGCAGTGTGTGTGAGGGGCCTATGGAAAGAAGTCTGAAGGAATGAGGTGAGGCATACACCCCAGCAGTGAGACCCAGAGACTTTTGCCGGCAGAGGACTTGTGACAGGATTTTTCAGGAGATACAGTGCTGTTGCTAAGATGAGGGCAGGATTGGATCTAGCCTGAAGGAAGCCAGAGAATGACAAAAATGCTCTTCTGGAGACTCAGAAGGAAATCTGCCAGGATGGAAGAACCATGTCTCTGGTGGCAAATCATGTAGCTCCAGAGAAGACTAAGCCCATTGGGCCAAGCGGGCCCCATACAATTGGCTATCGGACTGAATTCCCACAACAGTGGCTCACTGTAGCACCATCCTTCATGATACCGCATCTAGGCTCCCAAGATCTCATTCCCTTCCCATGTTCCCCCACCACATCCCCATCCTTTATGTGACCTCTCTAACTGGATGCGAGCATTGCCTAGGACATACTCTCAAAATCTGATCACTGTGACTGTCCATCCCAAGGGCTTGGCATGGCCTCTGCTCCCATGTGTAGAAGGGGATGCTGACATACAGGCAGAGCAAAAACCATGGGTAAGTGCAGAGGTTCAGTCATGTCAAGGGCAGAAGAGATCAGAAGTCGTCCTACAAGGTCATTGTGTGACCATCAACAAGTCCCCCCTCTCCATATGCCTCTGTTTCCTCATAGACGCTGATGATTTCTAGGGATCCCCACACACACTTTTCCATTCTAGTCTTTGGTAGTTGTATATTGTAGATGTTCCAGCAATTTCTGTGGCCAGGAGAAGTACTGGAAAGATCCAGCGGGTACATACAGGCAGACGGGGAAGGCAAAGGGGTGCTTTAAGCTACAGACAGAAACTGAATTGCTCATTTCTATTCTACATCTGCTTCTCCCCACCTCTCTTCCCAGGGTCTGCCTAGAGGTCTCTGGGATCAGGAACATAAGCATTAAGGCAAATGAAAGTGGCCTGAGGGGACCTTTGAGGGTGCAAAGTAGAGCCTATAGGGAGGGAGACAAAGGAAGCAGCTATTTGGGCCCAACTACATTTCCACCCTCTCCCCATTGCCCGCCTGCCCAAAGCATCCCAATACCCTAATTAGCCAGTCTCTCGGGCCCCTGTTAGACAGGCCGGCTGAGCGCCCAACTCCCTGGGGACTAGCCCACTTACCTCAACACTAATCAGCCCTTCGCAAGAGAATCTCTCTCTCTCTCTCTCTCTCTCTCTCTCTCTCTCTCTCTCTCTCTCTCTCTCTCTCTCTCTCTCTCTCCCCCCCCCAGAATCTAGGGCCCCATTCCAGACTTTAGAGTTGGTGCAGGGTGATACTGAGGTCTCCCAATGAAACCTCCTAAATTTTGAGTCACAAAAGAGTCAAAGAGAAGCTAGGCAAAGTTTGAGGGTTCCTTTCCAATCTGGGGTTATCTCTCAAACATGTGGGAGCAAGATAAGTAGTAAAGGATGGAGCCATGATTGGGGGTGCTCTATGGTACCCCAAGCCCTCTGGGGCCCTTATGTCTAGCCAAATTCACTCCAACCTGGAACCTCCTCCCCCATCTCAGGCCCCTTCCAGTCTTCTCCCCACTCTCTACCACCCCCCACACACCCCACACTGTCAGCCCAAACACATGATAAATTGCCCTGTCAACAGAATTCATTCAGGGACCAATTAATTCCACAGAAATGAACCAGGAGCCATCAGTTGCTGAAAAACTCGGAGTACAAGGAGTGGAGGGAGGGGGTACAGGCAGGGGGTGGGCAGTAGGGGAGGGGATGGGGAGGCTGGGGAAGTTAGTTTGACAGAAATTGGTCATTTAATGCTTAAGTGCACGCTAGACAGCCCTGTCATCGCCCGCGGCCCCCGCGCGGGATTAATTATCAGAGGAGGAGAAGGGCAGCCTGGCCTAGCCCAGCCGTCTGTCACCAATGAAGGCTGGAGTCACCCAGGCCTTGGGCCACCCTGGGTCCACTTCCAAGACTCCAGGTCTCCTGATTCTCCCACTTTCAAGCCCCTTCCATCTAGTTTGAGACCCAACCACATATAGTCATGGCCTTGCCCACCAGCTGGCCCAACAAGAAAGGCCTTCTCAAGCACTTAACTGGGGTAGATATTATGACTCCTTCTCTTGTATCATTATCCTCTCCCATCTTAGGTGACATTTGTAACCCAAAGCACAACTGTCCTGTTCACTGATCCTAAGCTGAGGGGATGGTACCACCATCCACTCACCTGCACAAGTCAACACTGCCGGTCATCTTGGCCACTTCCTCTAACTCATCTTCTCTTATCCAATCAGAATCCAAGCCTTAAGAGCTCAAAGCCCCGGAAATCTAACAAACTGATTTCACTTGCTTCTAGCTCTTTTCTCAGATCAAGGCTGATGAATGCTAGGTTGAGTTTGCCCTTTTCCATGCCTATTTCTCAGGTGATCAAATGCTTACGCTTTTGTTAGAACTACTGTAATCAACAAAAACACAAGCAACATCCTGGTATGCCCCTCTATCACACAGACACATAGAACACACACACCACATACCACACACACACACACACACACACACACACACACACACACACACACACACACACACACACACACGCTACCATGAGCCTGCAAGAGATCACAGTCAAACTCCTAAACAACTTAAAATCCGTGTGCTCAGGTCTCTTACCTTTAGCATGCTTTCCTGTGCTCTCTGTCTCCAGCCTCACTATCTTTCTTGCTGACATTTGTAAACCTTGTCCTCTTGGCGTGACCAACTCCTTCCACCCTTGGGTTCCCACCATTCAGTTATCTTACTTCTAGCTTTTTCCACACTCTGATTAACGTCCTGCAGGAAGGAACCCTTCTCTGACCTCTTGAGATTATAGTTCCTCTAACATCCACGAATCATTCGCTCACAGATGACCCTAGTAATTGTACATTTTGTATATAATTCTTGTGATGTGTGTGCATGTACGTCTATATGAGTGTACACTTTGTATGCACAGGTGCCCACAGAGGCCAGAAGAGAGCTTCAGATCCCCTGGATGAATGCTGGGATAGAATTTGGGTCTTCTGGGAGAGCAACAAGCTCTCCAATGGAGCATCTGTTTTGTCTTCCCACCAAACTGTTAATCCTATGAGAATGGAGCCCATGTCTTTCTTCTCAGAACCTAGCACTTAATAGATACTAGAAAATACTTGTCATATAAACAGATAAATGCCTGGCCCTGCCTTAGCTCTGGCCCTAGCCTGACTTGAGAGCCTGGTTCCCCAGAATCAGGAATCTACTGGTAGCTCAGAACAAGCTACAGAGCTAGAGAAGTGATAGGATTTCAAAGACTATTGAAGCAACTTGTGACCCCGTGATACTGATCCGTAGGCTCAGATGGGGAGAAGGTCCCGAAAGCCAGACGTTACAGTTTCAGAGAAAATGGCCACGGTTAGGGGTAGACTTCCTAGAAGCAAAGATAGAGTCTGGCTAAAGCAGGCTTGGCTCAGAGCCTGTGCTGGCTGAGATTGTGTGCTGGTAGGGCACACAGCTGAAATGTTCCCAAACTGATGACGTAGCCATTAGGAGTTGAACTGACAAGACTTGGATTCTAAATGGGCGACAAAAAGGATGTGTAATTTTAAGAGGGTGATGAATGCTAGGTTGAGTTTGCCCTTTTCCATGCCTATTTCTCAGGTGATCAAATGCAGAGTGTCATCTGAAAAATTAATTCTGCTACTAGACAGACTAGTTGAAGGGAAAACAGAGGCAGGAGGCCATTAGGAGGCTAGCGCATCGATTGATGTGATTAAGATCCTAAATGACCCCTGTAGGCTGTATTTTAGTGTTTGTTTGAGTTGATGGTGCTATTTCAGGAGGCTGTGGAAACTCTGGGAGAGGGCCTTAGCTGGTAGAAGTAGATGACAAGGGGGTGGCCCTTTAGTCTCTGGTTCTGGTCTGGCTCTTTGCTTCCTGATCTACTATGACATGAACAACACTCAGCACATTTCTGCTGCCATGAACAGTGGGTGATCTGGCAGAACTTCTACCTGATAAACTAAACCCTCTACAGTCATGAGGTACAGTAAAGCTCTTGTCACCTAAATTGTTCCTATGAAGTATTGTAGTCACAGTGATAGAAAAGTGATTAATACAGTGAGCAGGGGGGAGAGAAGGGGCGGGAGACACACGCACACACAGAGACAGAGACCGAAAGAGAGAGAGACAGAGAAACAGAGAGAGAAATTTAGGTTGACCTGTGATGAAAAAGTCTACCTGGAGGGTCAGAGTAGATTGATATACCTGGATGGATGGGCACTAATCCCAAATATCTGGGTCCAAGAAGGTCTTGACACATACTCACTGGAATATCAAGCAGATCTGGACTTGACTACCAATTAATATGAAGATGAGGAAATGAGACAGAGTAAAAATGACTGCCTCTGAGGCTGCATTTTGTTGAGACTAGATGCTGGTAGGGTCATCTGCAGAGGTAAGAACAGGAGTTGATTTGGGACTCTAACAATGAGCATTATTTTGTATATTGATTATCCATGCCTGAGTGTGATATCCCATAAACAGTTACAGTAAAGTAGCTCAGGTAATTGGGAGATATATGCTCCTGCATCAATCTTCTACCCTCTAAATTTGTATTTTAGTGTGAGTAGTGTCTATAACTCTTCAACTGAATAATACTAAAAATATCAAATCACAATAACTTCATAATCTTACAATACAGCAAAGACTGTCACCATAAGGTAAAGTGATAGTGAAGGGCTGTAATGATGTATTGCAGAAACATGATAATTAGGTGACATTTCACTAATATTAACCAGGCAAAGATGGGCCAATGCACTGCAAGTTAACGATACTTGGCTGAAATAAAATAACCATGTAATCATGACCCTGTCGTGCTGACATAACTGTACAGAGTATCCAGCAACAGAGTGCCAGTCTGACAGTGTAGTCATGTAGCTGGGTGATGGTGTGCTGATATAATGGTGTAACAACATGATGGGAGATAAAGTAAGAATGTCTTGTGATGAAAAAGTCTCAAAGGCAGTAGAAGGAAGAGGATGGGTGTGTCAGATGAAGGCCCCAGAACCCCGAGAATGGAATAAAAAAGCATTGGTTATCTTGGAAAGATGCTTCCTCAAGATGCAACAGAGACCTGAAAGCTGGAAGGATTCTGCATCCTAAGACAGAAGGAGCTGAGCCAAAATGAAAAGTTGAGGAGGCAGAACATGTGGTAGCTTTGAAAAACAGGACACAGCCCCTGAGCTAGCTGGGATGGAGGATCTTGGCCTTAGGTCGGGAGGACCATCTCTGCTCAACATCCCTGATCTCACTCAGCACTCTGATGACTCACTCAGCCTTTGGGAGATAAAAGGAAGGGAAAATCAGACTCACAAGATCCTTGGAATCATCAAATTGACAAGAATAAGAAAGAAACCCAGCTCTAAGCTCACATTTACTTAACCTACCATGTACTGACAGCAGAGCTAGGTGCTCTTCCTGACTCTGCCATGATGATGACCCTGCGGAGAAAGTTTTATCATTTCCATTCTACAGATGAGAATAAAGACACCCAGAGAGATGAATCTATTTGTTCAAATCACAAAGCAGGAAAGGGTAGCACACCTATGCCTTTGACATTGCTTGCTTTAAGAAGCATACGATAGACCAACATAGAAAAATCAGGAAGCAGGTTGAGCCACAAGATAAATATGTAACATATTTTATACAAAAATGTTATTAAAAAATAAATATGTAGGTAGCTAAATTGTACATAATAGAAATAGTTTATCTAAAAAGGAGAAATATGAATATAATAATTACACTTTGCCAATTGAAAAAATAAAAAAAATTAAAATCATTATTAAAAAAAAGGAAGGAACAAAGTGCAGAGAGAACAGAGTGGAAGAGAGAGATTGCCAAGTACCGCTTATTTTATAGATTTGAATTCAAAAGAATGGAGATACTTTACATGATGGCACAATAAAAATCAAGCAAATAAATAAATAAATAAACTCCGAAGCAAAATGAAATAAATGAACCTAACTGTCTATTGAGTTGGTGTCATCATCACGTCGAGAGAAACTATTTCAAGTAATTTAAAATCCAATAATTGACTCCACATACATCCCTGGTGTGGTATATACTAATAAAGCAAATACGTAATGATATTGATGTTCTTGGAGGCTTTGGGTGTGGAACAAAGATACGAACAGAAACAGATGCTGAGTGAGGACTAATAAAGTCTCCATGGTCTTGAATTTGATTGGGAAGAATCTGTGGTCGTTCTCGGCACATTTTAATTGTAGAACTATCTATCTCAGTATTCGCTCTGGCACAAAGAGCAAGAAATTAAACAAGTCAACACCAACCAACACCTCTAGTTCCTGGACTGTGGTCTTTCAACGCCACTTGGACTTGAAGGAACCAGAACTCTTTAGGGGAAACGGAAGATTCCAAGTCTAAAACAAATTATGGGCAAGATGGTTCCAGAAGTCTTGTCTTATCAGAAAGCAAAAAGGCTACAGGGAGACTAGGGTCATGTCAAAAGGACTTACCCACCAACCAGAGGCTCCCATTGGCCAAACATGAAACTGGTGAGTAAAGCATGAGTTCGAGTTGGCATCTAATGAAAACCCAGAGCCAGATATGTGGGGAAAGCTGGAATATCAGAGAGAGGAAACAGACCACAGTCAATTCTCACTCAGCCAACTTCTCAGGGATAACAGGGTAAAAGCTGTCTTCCAGAGTCCTCTTCCTGGATGTTCACTCCTACAGAATCCCCTAATGTCTGCTTACACCTGCCTTAAATATCTTCTCTGCCCAGTTGTTTCACTTCTGGGTTCAACTCTGCATCATGATCCTAGAGTTAGGATTAAACATGTGATCTACTTTTTTTTTTTTTTTTTTTTTTTTTTAGGCTTTGAATTCACAGAAATACAGAAAGATCTCTGTTTCCTAAGAAATGGGATTCAAGGCATAGGTCACCACTCACTCACTCCCATGCTGGGATTAAAGGCATGAGTCACCACTCTCTGACCCTCCTGGTTTGACTGTGGGTGATTCTGTTCTCTGATATTCCAGGCTGATTTTATTAAATATAAGCTATATCTCGACAGTTGAGCATCACTCCCACTGGCTAAAGGTGAGACAGGTGAGCGTCACTGAGAACATTAACTGCAACTGATTGGAACGCAGTTATGATATTTAAATCCTGAGTACATACTTATAATTAAATTCTATTGATCTTCTTTGGGGTGTATTAGAGAAGTAACTCCTCACTTGGAAAGCTAGTGGGGAAAGAAGGAACCAAGCATCTTGACGATCCTTATAGGAACGGTGTTCGGGGGTGGGGGAAGTGGGTGAAAGGTTGCTTTTTCTTTTTTTTACAAAGGTTGTTTTTTTTTTTTTTTTTCAACTAACAGATGAAGAATAAGTGGACAGAGTCAGAACATCTTCACTTTATACTTGCCAATGAAATAAGAGAAATAACAGCCACCATGTGTGGCTGTTAAATTTGGGGGCGAGAAAAATAAAACAATATCAGATTCTTACGCTAGTAACACAAGAAAAAAAATTCTTCTGAAAAAATGGGCCATTTTTAATCTAATCAAGCCTAGATGTAGCCACCATTTTATAGAAAATACTGCAGAGAGAGGAACCACAAAGACACAACTTGAAAACTCCAGACAGTGCCAGGACACACAACCTAGCTTCTCCAATTAACAGAGAGGCAAATGGATAGATTAAAACATAGTTAAGAGGTGCAGCCATTAATCACATTATGTTTGTATCCTGTAAGTAACAGAAGTTCTTATGACGTAATGAATATATAAATACTACTTTAGTTGGACACCGTGACTATGACTAATAAGGTGTGCTAGTGTAGTGATGTTACTAAAAATCTTTTCATCTTGGAGATAAAAGTAAATATTTACAGACTAAATGATACAGTATCTGGATTTTGTCATAAAATAATGAGGGAATAGAATGATTGAGTGAGTATATGAAATAAAACTGGTCACAGTATCCTGGTGTGGTAGTGCATGCCCATAATCCAACCACTTGAGAGTGGAGACAGAAGATCAGGAGTGGCTGTGCTGAAGCACGCCTTTAATCACAGCATTCAAGTCAGAGGCAGGAGGATCAACGTGAGCTCAAGGCCAGCCTGGATACAAAGTGAGTTCCCAGGACTGCCAGTCTCAAAAGCCTAAGGAAAGGAAAAAATATATATAACTGGTTACAACTTGGTAATTGTTGGATCTACAGTCATTGTAGGTCACTGTATCAATCTCTCAGTTTTTATAAGCTTGAAGTTTCCAATAACAACTGTTTAAACTAAGACTGTACTGAAATGAAGTGTTTAAATTTGGGGTAGCCAAGCTGGGCATGTAGCTCAGTGATAGAGCTTTCATCTAAGATACCAAACGTCTTAGGCTCAAAGAGGGGAGGATTGAGGGAGAGATTAAGTAAATAAATAAATAATAAACAACTATCCAACACAGACATTCAGAAAGTCGGCAGCTGTACCAGCTGATCAATCAACCTTCAGAGCTGGAGATGGTGAAGAAAGTGACCAGCCCAAGAGAAAAGATCTCTAGATACTGACGTGACATCTCCTACACATTTGAGTCTTTTTCTGGTTACCTCAATTATATACACTGACCACAAGGTCCCAGGGGTGAACAAAAATGTCAAAGCAATCTTTGCATGCCTTACTTTTGTATGTTGGTAGTCAGAAAATGATACTAATGATTTAAAACAAATTTGTAGCATAGGTGATAAACTTCAAATTAAATGCTCCAAAAAAAGAGTTTGGAAAAAAATAAAACAATTCAGGAAATAAAAAAATACTTAAAAATATGTTATATACCATCAAGGAAGTAAAATAAACTCACATCCATAGAACAAGTACATGGCATATTTTTAAAATTTTGGTAGATTTAATATTTATTCAGAGAGGGCCTAGAGAAATGCCTCAATGGATAGGAGTACTAGCTGCTCTTTCAAAGGACCTGGGTTCAGTTCTCAGAAACCATATGGTGGCTCACAACAATCTGTAATTCCAGCCTGGGAAATCCTATGCTCGCTTCTGACTTCCAAGGGCACCAGACATGCATGTGGTGCACAGACATAGGTGTAGACAAAATACCCATGTGTCTAAAATGAAAAATAAACACTTTAAGAGAATATATTCAGAAGATAATGGTAATTTTAAAAATTTTATGAAATCAATATATGTACATTGTATATGTGATCTACATTGAAAGTAAAAAATATTCTATAGAGAAATTTCAGGATAGAATTCAAGAAATCATGAAAAAGGAGAACAGACAGTCATAGAGATGAAAACTGGAAAAAAGAAAAAACTGTTTAACTTTAGCTGAAGAGATAGTGAAACTGGTCAAATCTTTACTTCACAAATGATAGAATATGTATTTGGTCTTAGGACTCATGTAAAAAGAAGCCAAGAATTGCAGGGCACTCTTCTAATCCCGGAACTGGGGAAGCAGGGACTTGCAAGCCATGCAATTGAACCTACTTGTGAGTTCAGACCAGAGAGTCTCTGTCTCAAAAAATAATAGAGGGCATTGCTTGGGGAAGAGTGCATGAATTTGTCCTCTGTCTTACTCCACACATACACAGACCCCCACATTAACAGAGACATTAAACTAGAGCACAAATACAGAATGTCAGAAAAAGAATAAAAGTACAAGTGAGAAAATAAAATAAATCATTTCAGAAATTCCTCAGAAGTAAATGTGTTTCTAAATTAAAAGGACCTAATAAATGTAAATATAATAGATTTACAAGTTTTCACACTAAAGTATATTAGAATAAAATTACAGAACATCAAAGAAGAAATAGAAGCTTCTAGAATAAAAGAAAAAAAATAAGCTAGGTATGGTTGGCCCATACCTTTAATCCCAGTACTTGGGAGGCAAAGGCAGACATATTTTTGAGTATGAGGTCAGCCTGGTCTACAGATGGAGTTCCAGGGCACCCAGGACTACACAAAGAAACCTTGTCTCAGAAGGGAATGTGGGGGGAAGATCCAATATGACTATTCAGAATAAAAATAGCCTAAAATTTCTCAGTAGCAATAATGGAAACTATAATAATGTAATGATGCCTTCACAGTTCCTAGGAAGTTTCCTTGGCCTTATGGAAAATATCAAAAGAAATTTTCTTGGGAAAAGTGATTTTAAATTCAAAATTCTATACCCAGCTAAAATATCAATTAACAGTGAAACTGAAATAAAGTCACTTATATACATTCAAAATCTCCCCAAATGTAGCTTTCATGAATGTTATCTTGAAAAATTGCTAGAGAATATCGGCCATTAGCAATGAATGTGTTTTCAGGCACAGTAGTGACATCTGTATTCTCAGCCCTCAGGAGGCTGAGGCAGGCAGATACAAAATTCAAGGCAGCTTAGGCTACACAGAGAAACTTTGTTGCAATACACACAGAGACACACACACACAGAGACCCACACATACACACAGACACACACACACACACACACACACAGACCCACACACACACACAGAGACACACACACACACAGAGACCCACACATACACACAGACACACAGACACACAGACACACAGACACACACATACACACAGAGACACACACACACAGAGACCCACACATACACACAGAGACACACACACACACACACAGACACACACACACACACAGAGACACACACAGACACAGACACACACAGACACACACACACACACAAACACAGACACACACACACATGTAGGAATTTACCAAGAAAGGAGACTATTTGAGACCTAGTAAGCAGAGGATCTAACATTGGAGAAAGATGAGGAAAATTCTCAAAGTGGTAGAAAAGGAAAATTTCACAGGAAACAACTGTGCAAATGTTGCTATTTGTACCAAACAGGAACAAGAACAAGCTCACCACATACAGTCTTTACGGTGTTCCAAATGGTTGGAGACCATGAGAAAGCACCAGAATCTCCTTTTCACTCGGCTTGCTTTGCCAAGGTCTTGCTGAGGGACTGCATCAAACTATAGGAAACAGGGTTTCTTACTAATTTGTCCTCAGAGTTAAAATTTTGAATTTGTCATTTTAGGAAGTTCCTCTTTAAAATTTAACTGCCAGCCAGATGTTGTGGTGCATGCTTTTAATCCCAGCACTCAGAAGGCAGAGAGAGGCAGGAAAGTTCAAGGTCTACAAAGCAAGTTTCTGTCTCAAAAACAAAACAAAAAATCTTATAAAAATAAATATTAAAAATAAAGTAAAATTCATCTGTGACAGGTACTTTTTTTAAACTCCTTCAAAATGGTCTTTTATGCAAGTGGTAGGCATTAATGGAATCATTCAGGTCCCAAAAGTATGCCACTCCAAGTTCAAGGCCAGCTTGGGGTATATAGCAATACCTTGCCTCAAAGCAAACACACAAAAAAAAACAAACCCAGGAAGCATCTCATTATTAAAATTATTAAAACATAGCAACAGAGGTCACAATATATGAAAAAAAGCAAAGAAAATTTCATTTCTGTTAAAGATGAATTAGGAATAAGTGGCTAGAAAATTTAACAACAGCAAAACCATAAGGCAATTATCAACTCTAGGGAAAAACAAATATTATATGAGAAATTAAATGTGACAAGGCAGACATGGTGGCCCAAGCCTGGAATCCTAGCATTTGGGAAGCTGTGGTGGGAGGGCCAAAGATTTTAGAAGTGTCTGGACTATAGTGAGACAAAAAAAAAAAAAAAAGAAGAAGAAGAAGTAGAAATAAGAAAGGATGAGAAAGCTAAGGAAGGGGAGGAAGGAATTACATGTGCTTAAAAATAACTTCTATCAGCTGTTGAAAATAAGATCTAATATATATAAAGATGAAATACTGAGGTGTTAGGAGACTATACAAATATAAAATGAATATAGATGGTGATATAGGACACTCTCATTCCAATCCTCAATAAAAATAAAACATTAACATATCCATAGAAGTATAGTCTATGAAAATAAGAAATGACATATCAAAAGGTTTAACTAGACAATGTAAGAAAGATTGCCAATAAGGAGCTAACAGAAGGTAGCTGAATATTCTCTTCAGTTCATTTTTGAGCTACATAAATATACCATTTTGGTGAAATTTTTATACACACAAAAATGGGGCAAAATGATACAATCAACTTTCATGTTCTGATAGCTCAAATTTTAGCAACTACCAAGGTTCTATCATATTCTCCTTAAAATTTAAAATGTTTGAAATGAGAGGTGATTTAGCACGGGCTGTTCTTGCAGGGGATCTGGGTTTGATCCTCAGCACCCACATGGTGGCTCCCAACTATCTGTAACTGCAGATCCAGGGGAACCAAAGGCCACTTCTGGCACCTTACCCACATGCTGCACAGACATACACAAACTTGTGTTGAGCCAATTTGCAACCTTTTGAACGTTTTGATTATGATATGTAAGTGTGTGCATATGAGCACACATAAGGGCACGCATATGCCACAGAACGCATGTGGAGGTCTCAGGATTATGTCTCCCCCTCCACTGAGTTCTGGGACTGAAACTCAACCTGTCAATGTGTCAGCAAGTACACTGAGCCATCCCACTGGCCCTGTGCCCAGCTGTATGTTTTTCTTTCTTGTCAATTTTTTAAAATGATTTATTTATTTTTACTTGATGTGCATTGGTGTTTTGCTTGCATGTATGTCTGTATTAGGATATTAGATCCCCTGGAACTAGAGTTACAGACAGTAGTGAGTTGCTGGAAATTGAACTCAGGACCTCCGGAAGAACAGCCAGTGCTCTTAACTGCTGAGCCATTGCTCCAGCCTCATGACCAGGTTTTTGTTTTGTTTTGGTTTGTTTTTTAACATGGGTTCAAAGAATCAAACTCTGGTTCTCTGGTTCACAAGTTTGAGTGATCTCCACCATGCTTTATATATTTTTAAAATTATTTATGCACAATATTTATTTTTTATTATTTATGATAGACATTAGGAATTAAATCCAGAGCCCTGTGCATTTAAGAATGTTTTTATTTATCCTTGAGAATTTGATACTTATATAATGTAACTTTTTTATCATATTTACCCCCCATTATCCTTTCTTGCTCTACTGCGCTCCAGATGATCCCTGCCTGTTCTGTTTCTACTCTCAAGGTCATGTGTGTGTGTGTGTGTGTGTGTGTGTGTGTGTGTGTGTGTGTGTGTGTGTGTGTGTGTGTGTGTGTGTGTGAGTGAGAGAGAGACCCAGTGAGTCAAATGAGGATATTTACAGGAGCATGGGTGATAAGAACATGGACAATTTATCAGTGTCTACACCACAGAAGAAAAAATCTCTTTCTCTCCCTCAGCAACCATTAGTTGACCATAGCTCTTCCTGAGGCGGCAGGGCCTCATGAGCTTCCTCCCTTCTCCACGATGAAACCTTAGCAGCCACAGTCTTTTGCAGATAATCTTCTCCAGATAATCACAGTTGCCGAAAGTTCAAGAGCTAGGCATCATATCCTGAAGATATGCTCAGCGCTCAGCTCCTCCAACCCTCTAGCTTTTACATCCCATCTACCCTCTCTTTTACCATCTTCCTGATGGCCCTTGGGAGTCAGCCTTTTAAATAGCAATTAAAAATAAAGGGGGGGGGTGCTACAGAGCTGTCTCAGTGGTTAAGAGCACTGGCTGTTCTTCCAGAGATCCTGAATTCAATTCCCAGCAACCACATAGTGGCTCACAGCCACCTGTGATGTATCTGATGCCCTCTTCGGGGGTACGGGTATATATGGAGATAGAGCACCATATATGTAAACACATAAATCTTGAAGAATTAAAATAATAATAGGCCATAAACATGTTCTTCATCTCATGTGGTAATTCTTAAGGTTGTTTTTCTTTTTAAGATTTGTTTTTATTTTATGAGTGTTTTGCCTGCATGTGTGCAAGCACATGAGTGGTTTGTGGTATCCTTCAAGGCCAGAAGAGAGTGTCTGAGCCTCTGAAACTGGAGTTACAGACAGGTGGGAGTCTCCCTGTGGGTTGTGGGGACCAAACCAGGTCCTGCACAAGAGTAATAAATGCTCATAGGTACTAAGCCATCTCTCTATCCCTCTTTGGATTGTTGCTGTCTGTTTGCTTGGTTGTTTGAAGATTTTTTTTCTCCAGTGTAAATGTCCCAGTTTCTTTAGTGAGATCCCCAAGCAGAATCACTGTACATTCCAATTATTAAGAGAATGGTTTCCCCTCTCAACTGTATCCTAGTGTAAAGTTATAAATTTTATGATCACTCTAACTATAGGAGAATGTTTAGACTCCTCACTGCTCCTAAGAAGAGGTTTCAGGGGCTGGAAAGACAGTGCAACAGACAAGCAGATGCAAACTGCTCTTCCAGAGGACCCAGGCTTGGTTCCCAGCACCCACACTGCTGCCCACAGCGGTTACTTCAATGTCAGGTTATCAGATACCCTGTTCTGGCCACCCAGGGCACCAGAGACACACATAGTGACAAATATACATAAAGACAGAACACTTACACATAAATAAAACCAAATATATTTTTTTCGGCTCTTCAAGATAATGTTTCTCTGTGTAGCTCTGGCTATCCTGGAACTCACTCTGTAGACCAGGCTCGCCTCGAACTCAGAGATCTGCCTGCTTCTGCCTCCTTAGGGCTGGGATTAGGGCATGTGCACCCTGCCTAGCTAAAAATTAATGAACTTTTAAAAGAGGATTGTTTTATTAGCTCTGAACATACCAAAATATGGGGTCCAGTGGGACCGCTAACATTTCCGCTGTCAGGAATCTCTCTCTCCCAAAGCAGTTTGGGAGTCAGCATGCTCCAGGCAATGCCACACGACTGATTCTCGAAAAATACACTTTGAATAAACTCAGTCTTTCCCCTGTAACCCATCCCTAAGCCCCGGCTTCAGCTCTACACATGTACCTCTGATCTCTATCTGCCTCCAGGATTCCCCACACACCCTTCCCCGCATATTGTTAGTATATGTAGAATCATTGTTCCAGCTTGTCAAGATCATTTCAAATCTAAATTCCATCATCCAGTCTATTAGAGATCCTGTTGCTCTTGGTGTCATCTGAAAGTGTAGTGAACTAGACACCTACATCTTCATCAGAGCCTCCAAGAGAGAAACATCACATGGCCCTGACTGAGTAGCTCAAAGAGCTATCAGCAAGACATAAAAACAGACCATCATCCCTCTTCGGGTTAGTAAAATCCTCTAGACAGGGCTATCATGCAGCCCACACTTCTCACATACAGGACACGACAAACTGCCCACTAAAAGCAAAGCAGACACATAAGAGGAAAACCAAAACCTTCACCCACTATCACTGTATCCACTCATTCTCAAAGACAGCAGAATACGATATTTCTTCTTTGGGTGTTTGTTAATGGTGGAAGCATTGTGGCTTCTGCCAATCATCTCTCTCCTTGTCTGAGCACAATTTGAACTTCTGATCCTTTGGCCTCGCCTTTGGTATGCTGGGATTACAGATGTGTGCCACCACACCTAGTTTAAGCAGGAAATATGGGACTTCTTGCATGTTGGGCAAGCACTCTACCTACGAAGTAAGATGCAGCTCAAGCCCCACACATTTCTGACGTCTTACCAAATCTACTGAAAATGTAGCTTGGGATTCATCCTGCACACCACTGTGTTTAGAATATCAAATAAAGATTAGAGGAGGTACATTGGGCCTACTTTTCCATAAGCAATAATCATTTCTAGGATTCTTCCAGAAATAAATATCTCGACAATCTTTAATTTTCAGATCCTAGGTTCATATATTAGAGTTTGCATCTCCAAAGGATAGTTGAAGATCTGGGCCCCACGGTGGTGCTATGGGGGGTTGATAATTTGAGTAGGTACGTCAAAGGTGGCAAACCTTTGGAGCATATGAGGTCGTTCTTCCTCTGTTCTCCCTTTGCTTCCTCTGCGCTCCCCACCATGACATTTTACCTCACCATAGCCCAGAAACAAGCAACCATGAACTGTGAGTCAAAGCTTCCCTCCTGTTCAGTTCATTTCCCAGGTACTGCATCACAGCAATGAAAAACTAGTACTCTCTGTGCTGAGTGATGAGTGCTAGTGATGAGTGCTCCCCAGGAACCTCCCCAGTGTGTGATGAATGCTCACAGGATCCTCCCAGTGTGTGATGAGTGCTCCACAGGATCCTCCCCAGTGTGTGATGAGTGCTTCACAGGAGCCTTCCCATCTTCTATGAGTCTCCAAAGGTTCCCATCAGCAGACTCAGTGTTACATGTGTCTGAATTTTTGAATTATGGTTTTTCCTTACTGCTTTTGGTTTGCGATCACTCACCTTAACACTATGAAAACATTTTTTTAAAATAGAGATCTTTGTCTGTCTTAGTTTATCTTACATCATGACCTTCTACCCTAAAGACCCTGGGCATTAAATGAATATTTATTTAGTCTGATTAGTAATATATAAATACATTCTCAACAAAATGCAAATATTCTAGTCCATTCTCTATTGCTGATGGTTTGTCCTATGTTTTTCCAGAGGTCTGCATTTATACACATACACACATGTGGCTTGCTTTTACTGATTAAACTATATAGGTAAATCCACAAATATTTCTCTCCAATGCCTCTAGGCTTTTAATACTCCAACTTTATATGACACATGTATAGCACAACGTTTTCCAATCATTTATATAGGAAAAGTAGATGTAGTATATGTGTCCTCTAATCTCAATTTGATATTCTAAACACAGTGGTGTGCAGGAAGAATTCCAAGCTAACTTTCCAATAGATTTGGTAGGGCATCAGGAACACATGTGGGGCTTCAGCTACAGCTCAGTTGGTAGAGAGCTTACCCAGTGTGCAAGAAGCCTTATGTTTCCTGCTTAAACTAGGTGTGGTGGCACACACTTGTAAGAAGTCTTATGTTTACTGCTCAAACTAGGTGTGGTGGCACACACTTGTAAGAAGTCTTATGTTTAATGCTCAAACTAGGTGTGGTGGCACACACTTGTAATCCCAGCATGCCAGAGGTGAGGCAAAAAGACCATCAGTTCAAAACCATCCTCAGCTGTACAGCAAGGCTGAGGCCAGCCTGGTTACGTGAGACCTGGCCTCAAAATAGTAACAAAATAGAGTGGCAGCTGGGGTGGTGATAGCACAGGCCTTTAGTTCCAAAATTCAGGAGGCAGAGGCAGGTGGATCTCTGAGTTCCAGGCCAGCCTGGTCTACAGAATGAGTTCCAGGGCAACCAGAGCCACATAAATACTGTCTGGAAAAAAAAAAATCATTGTGAACAAGTGGATATGAGCCTGGAGTGTGGCCAACACAAAGGTTCTACTCCTGACAACCATGTTCGTTGTCTGGACCCAGAAAGCAGTGTGGTAAGCACTTTACAACCTAACATAAGACATTTTTTTCTTGAGGCCAGTGAGATGGCTCAGGAGTCAAGGCTCCTGACAAGCGGAGTTTGATCCCCAGAACCCACATGGTAGAAGGAGAACCAACTCCTACAAGTTGTCTTCTGCCCTCCACATGAGCACCATGGACACACACACACACACACACACACACACACACACACACACACACACACACACATGAAGCCAATGCTTATTTACAGGTGTTTTTCTAGGTTTTAGTTATGTTTCATGAAGTCCGCTAAGGGATTTGAGCTGACACACACAGCCTGTTACCATTCTTCCCATTTGAAACAATGGGAAAGAGGCTCCCAGCTAGTATCTGCACACAGAACATCAATTTGAAGGAATGGATCATAGAAGGCAATGTCTACACATCAATAGACAATTGATGAAACAAAACATGGTATAAACACACACTGGGACATTGCTCGGTCTCAGAAGGGAAAGAAGGATTCTCTGATACACAACTCTGGGGGGATGATCCCTGATGGTTCTGGGTGCAGAAGACAAAGTCCCCAGAGTACAAAAATTCAGAGAGACACGTAGTCACATAGGGGTTGTGGGGAGCAGGCAGAAGGGGAGGCAGAGTGATAATTGTTTACTGGGCATGGCATTTTTATTAGGGGTAGTTAAAATATTTTAAGTAGATATAGGTGGTAGTTGGACAACATGGTGAATAATCAATGCACACTTAAAAATTACTAAAGTGAGGGCTGGAGATATGGCTCCGTGGTTAAGGGCTCTGAATGCTCTTCCAGAGGACCCAGGCTAGATTTCCAGATTCCCAGCAGCCACATGGTGGCTCACAATCATCCATAACTAGTTTCACGGGCTCTGACACCCTCTTCTGAACTCTGAGGGCATCAGACATGTGGTGTGTGTGTGTGTGTGTGTGTGTGTGTGTGTGTGTGTGTGTGTGTGTGTGTGTGTGTGTAGTTTTAAAGACTAATATAATGCATTTCTTCTCTTTTTCTACCACAATAAAACCATGAAGAGGAAAGCTATTTTAAAAAAAGTGTTTTTAGCACCAAGATTCTATAAATAAAGAAGGATTCAGGGACAATGCTTTTATCTTCTTAAAAAATTTTAATTTCATTGAGGTGGTGATGGCACACACCTTTAATCCCAGCACTCTAGAGGCCAGCCTGGTCTACTGTTGTGGGATATTGGCACACTGTGTGAAAATGTATTGTTGTGATTGGTATAATTTAAAAAAACTGAATGGTCAATAGCTAGACAGGAGGTATAGGGGAGACTTCTTGGCAGAGGGAGGTAGAAAGAGTGGAATGAATCTAGATGTGGGGGAGACACTCACAAGACATACAGAATAAAGGAAAGGTAAAAAGCCATGAGGCAAAACGTAGATTAACATAAATGGATTAATTTAAGGTATAAGAGCTAGTGAGACAAGCCTAAGCTAAAGCTAAGCTTTTATAGTTAATATTAAGTATTTGTGTCATTATTTGGTACCTGGCTGGTGGGGCACGTAAAACCTGAGAATGCTTAAAAAAAAAAAAAAAAAAAAAAGTTCCAAAAACACAGCAATCTTTCGGGTGGGCCATGTCTTACACAGATGGGGCTCCCATACTCTGTCTGTGGGCTTTAGCCAGCCAGCACCTTCTATGGAGCCTCAGCACATTAAGGCTTGGTTCACATGGTCAGGGACACTACAGGCACTTAGTAAAGCCAGGTCCAGACACAGAAAACCTCTATGTTTAAAAATGTACTTAGATGCTGAAGACAGAAAAGATAAATATGGGTGTAGACCGTCAGAGAAAAAATAGTTTAAAAATAATAAAGTCTTTAAAGAAAGAGTAAAATAACATAAAAAATAAGCCACATAAAGATGGGAAATTCACAGGGCATCTGGATCATGTATGGTGCTTTGTTGACTTTGAATTTTTTAAAAAGAAACTGCTAAATTAAACCAACCTATATATTTTAAGAATGTCTTAACTTCAAAATGTAAGTCAGAAAATATGTTGCACTGGAGGAGAAATTATGCCTTTGTTTCCACAGAGAACTAAAAGTTATGGTTCTCTTCAAAATTAATAAAGGTCAGATTTGATCAGAGGAGACCTCTTGGTGATCTTGGCTACAGATATGAAGGAAAAAACCAAGAAAGATTATGAAACAGGTGATGTATATGCTGATTCCTTGACATAGAAACAGTTCTGAGACTGGATGAGACAGGATAAGCCTTGTTGGCTACAGAGTCTTCATGACTTATTACATGCCGTCCTTTTATATGGTATGGATAGAGTTTGGTTATACAGTCCAAATGGACTTACAAAGTTGACAGATGGCTTTTATCTGCTCAAACAGAGAACAACAAAAAACATCTTTAACTGATTTGTTAACATACTTGTGTGATAAATTATATAATCTACCTTTAAAATTTTGTGTGTTTACAAAAAGGTCTAGACACCAATGAAATCAAGCAGCCCAGATAATCCAGCCTCTCAGAATGCCTCTGTTGCAGTTTCCTCAAAATGCATTCAGAATAACTACAAAGCTACCAGCCAAGATGGTCCAGCCTCATAGACTATCCAGTCAAGACTACAGGTAAGTTCTACACTTTCCCATCACCCAGGGACTAAACAAAAACAATACAGATAGATCTGCCAAGACTTGACCATTATCCACATTTTCTTAGGGTCCCCTAAAGATGTCGTCACCCCTAGACAATAGGAAGCAGCCTAAAGAACACAACACTCACCCAAAAGGTTGAGTGTGTGGTTTTTAATCATTCTGTGAATATGAATGTTTATTATTGTTGAAAGGAGTTGTTTCAAGCTGTTGTGGTAATGATCAGGGAAAAATCTGAACAAAGGAGGTTAGAATTCAGGGATCTAAGGTTTCTGAAGGGAACAGGGATATAGCATAGAAACGCTGGCATAAAAGGGTGGATTGTTGAGTATACTTTTAGACAACCATTAGTCTCGGATATTTTACATTGGTATGCATTTTTGTATAGTGATACAAGCTTAATGTTATTTTGAAACACTGTACATATGTTTCTACTCTTACTTAAGGTATTATGCCTATGCTGTGGTTATCATTGCTGTTGGGGTTTTTTGCTCTTTGCTCTTTTGGGGGGCCCACCGCCCAGCCCCCATATTATCACACAGAAACTTGGTTTGTTTCTCGACAGCTTTTCTTAATTTAAACTATTCCATCTACTTCTTGCCTTCACACTTTTATCTTTCTCTCCTCTATATGCCGTTCTTTACTTCTTACTCTGTGGCTTGCTGTGAACCTGAGTGGCTGGCTCCTGGCACCTTCCTCTCCTTCTCCTTTCTCCTCTTCTCTTTTTTCATTCTATTTATTCTGGCAGCCTCACCCATGCCTCTCCTTCCTAGCTTTTGACCATCGGCCATTGACCATTCGGCTCTTTATCAGACCAATCAGGTGTTTTAAGCAGGCAGAGTAACACCGCTGCACAGAGTTAGACAAATGCAACATAAATAAAACACATCTTTGCATCATCAAACAAATGTTCCACAGAATAAACAAATGTAACACATCTTCAACTAATATTCCACAACACTATGAAGCTCATTTTAAAATGTCATGTAAAGTTTTAGTCCTCGAAAACTATTTAGAATAATAAAGAAGGACAGGTTAGCGGCTGGTCATCTATAAGAATCGAACTTAAAGTCATGTTAAGTATGTCTCAAGGTCAAACAGGGATATATTTTAAATAGATGGTTTTTAAACACTTCAAAGGCCTACAGAATATGGCATTTAAATGTTTTTAAAGCATGAGGCTTTACATGACAATTTACTTTTAAAAATGATGATAAACATCAAAGAACCACCGTATGGAGTTTTCTTCCAATGTGGTAAAGCTAGTCATTTGTGCAAGAAGCTGCCATTGCCTCTGCTGCTGACAGTCTGCTGTCCAAATTGAACTGTCAGGCAGGACACTAAAGACAGCAACTGTCAATCTTTGCCAAGACAAAGTTAAACAGCCCTTCAAAATTCCTGCTTCACAGAAAAGTCTGTCAGAATATTTTAGGTCAGTAGGCCAAAGACAGATGTTCCAAAATTACAGAGGAACCTTGGGTAAATATCCAAACAGCCAGATGTCTCTGTCGTTTCTATAGTTTTGGAAGATGCTTGCTCTGTGAATGCTGTTTACACAGGTAATATATTCTTCTCAGGTCTCGAATGGAGTTGAACATGAGATAATTATAGTTACCATTCTCCTTGTTACCAAATTCAGAAAAGAAATTTACATAAGAGATGTAAAGTTCGCCAGACAGAGATGGCACATGTCCTTAATCTCATCACTTGGGAGGCAGAGGCAGGTGGATCTCAATGAGTTCAAGGCCAACCTGGTCTACAAAATGAATTCCAGGACAGCCAGGATTGTTACACAGAGAAACCCTATCTCAAAAATAAAATAAAAGATGTAAAGTTTATAAAGCTGAGAAACATAAAAGCTTAAGTTATTTATCTAAGAGTGTTTTGAGGTCTGAAAAGACAGTTTTGGGCTGGTGTGACAAGTTAAGATAAAAGGTAAATTAAGCACAAAACTTTGGATTCACCAAGATAAGGTTGACAATGGAATATTTTCTTTAAGTTTGCCAAGTACAGATAGACTAGACATTATAAATGTATTTCTTGCTTGAAAATTGTTCTTATTGTATATAATTTTACTGTATTAGAATTAAAACCTTTCCTTTTTATTTAGACAAAGGGGATGTTGTTGGAGGTTTTCACTCTTTGCTCTTTGCTCCTTTGGGGAGCTCTCCATCCATCGTAAAAATAAATCACACACAGTCTTATTCTTACTTATAAATGCCTGGCCTTAGCATTGGCTTGTTTCTATTCAGCTTTTCTTAAATTAGCTCATCTACCTTTTGCCTCTGGGCTTTTATCTTTCTCTATTTCTGTACACCTTTCATCATTTCTCACTCTGTGGCTTGCTGCATGGCTGGGTGGCTGGTTCCCTCTTTCCTTACTTCTTGATCCATTATTCTTCCTTCCTAATGTTTTTCTCCTTCTAGTTATTCTCTCTGCCTGTTAGCCCCACCTAGTTCTCTCTCCTGCCTTGCTATTGGCTGTTCAGCTCTTTATTAGACCAATCAGGTGTTTTAGACAGGCACAGTAACACAGCTTCACACAATTAAACAAATGCAGCATAAAAGAATGCAACATATCTTTGCATCATTAAGCAAATGTTCTACAATATAAACAAATGTAACACATCTTAAATTAATAGTCTATAACAGGGGAAATGTTGTGAAATATTTGTACACTATGTGAAAATGTATTGCTGTGACTAGTATAATAAAAAGCTGAATGGCCAGTAGGTAGGCAGGAGGTGAAGACTTCTGAGCAGAGAGCAGATGAATCTAGTATGTGTGAGGCACCAATGGAGGGAATTAGACATACATAATAAAAGAAAGGCACAAAGCCACAAGGCAAAATGTAGATTAGGATGAATGGCTTAAGTTATAAGAGCTAGTGGAACAAGCCTAAGCTAAGGCCCAGCTTTCATAATTAATAATAAATCTTTGTGTCATTATTTGGGAGCTGGCTGGTGGGACAGACATAAACTTGTTATAGTCTGTAGAGTAAGTTCCAGGATAGCTAGGGCTACACAGAGAAACTCTGTATCAAAAATTGTTTTAAAATTAATTTCTTTGAAAAGATTATGAATATATGCATTTACACACTTATGTACAAGCACATACATACACATACACATAAACATACATACACACACATATATATACACACGCATACACACATACACACACACTCACACACATATACATACACTCACACATACACACATACACACACTCACACACACACAACTGTTCCATCATATGCTTTTCTCATTCATCAACATACTCTGGCCATCTATGTTCGGTCCTTCTTCATCCCCCCTTTATGACTGCCGTGGAGTCCTCACCAGGGTGGACACACTTGGGGTCAGAGAAGCTGTACTTTCCAGGCAGATTTGCAGAGTCATTGGCAGTCAGATGTCCCCATCTGGGCCACTCTTCACTCCTCTAGGGGTAGAGTTAAAGCCTTTGCCACTCTGACCTCATTAGAAAACTGCTCAAGGAGCCACAATGGTCACAGTGACACCCTCCAATTCCTTTCTTGGATTCAGGAATATCCCTTATATTATGGTTTAAAAGAAGAGAAACCATAGACAAGTGTTCACCAGAAATATTATCTAATCCTCCCAGGAGACCTACTGTGTATCATTAGTCATTTTTACTACAGAATTACATGAAAAACAATACGTTACTAAGAGAGAAATAAAGCTTCCCAACCATGTGTACTAAATAATTCTATTTTTGTAAAAATAAAATATTATTATGTGTGCATTAAAAACTAAAGCCTAGGAGACTTCATACCAAAATATTAAAAGTGACAATACAAGGACTATAGGTGATGTTTTAATTTGAATATATGAATCTACCAGACTTTCTTTAATTAGCATGCATACTCATATATAGTGAGGGAAAAGCACTTCCTTTAAAACAGAGGTTCTAGCCGGGTGATGGTGGTGCATGCCTTTAATCCTATCACTGAAGAGGTAGAGGTAGGCTGATCTCTGTGCTCAAGGCTACCTGGTCTACAGAATGGGTTTCAGAACAGCCAATGCTGTTACACACAGAAAGCCTATCTTGAAAAACCAATAATTAATGATAATAATGATAATGACTTCCAGTCACATAGCTAATGGATAAATTAAACATCAAAAGCCATTAAACCTGATGCTGAAGCTCGAACTAGCCCTCACACTCTTCTAGAAATGCCCTAGTTCTTACTTTAAAAAGTTTTCAACCAAATCTAGCTGGCTATGGTGGCACATGCATTTAATCCCAGCACTCAGGAAGCAGATTCCCGTGGCAAGAAAAAGGAAGGAAGAAAGGAGGGAGGGAGGGAGGGAGGGAGGGAGGAAGAAAGAGAGAACCAAATCTCTTTTTATCTACCCCTCCATCTATAACCTGGACTTAGATCAAGGTGTGATGGCTCATGTCTATAATCTCAGCACTCGGGAAACTGAGTCAGGATCACCATATGTTCAAAGCCAGCTGGACTACAGAGTGAGTTCCAGAACATCCTGGGCTAAGAGTGAGGCTTTGCCTTGAAAACTAACAAAGAAAAAGGGCTAGGATATGGCTCAATGGTACAGTGATTACCTAACATGCACAAGACCCTAAGTATGGGCTCAGAATCTAAAAGTTCAGAGCCAGCCTAGCGGATGGACACAATACTGTCCAACCCTAGTAGACATGCCTCTCTCCCTCTTTACAGAGTGTTCTGTGACACAAAGAGAGCACCTGAGACAGGAGACTCAGTAGTGGATAAAGCAAATGTGCCCTTGCCCTCTGTGGACTCCTAACAGTGGGAGTGGGCGTGTCTCCGCCCTCTGTGGACTCCTAAGAGTGGGGGTGGGGGTGTCTCTGACTCTTTTGCCTGCTCTTAGGACTCTTTTCTTCTTATTGGGTTGCCTTGTCAGCCTCCACATGAAGGCTTGTGTCTTGTCATACTCTATCCTGTTTGGTTATTGTCTCTTGGAGGCATGTTATTTCCTGAAGAGAAATGGAAGGGGAAGGAATCTGGTAAAGAGGGAAGCTGGGATGGATCTAGGTAGGAGTAGAGAGAGAGGAAACTTGTCAGGATGTATATGAGAAAAATCTTTTTTCCATTTTAAAAAGAAGAAAGATGCCTAGAAAACTCATTAGTGAACGGGCACCAAACAGAACTTTGTGCATGCCAATGACCAAAGTAGATTTACTAAGAAGCAGCAGCCCAGAGGGAGAAAGGTGTGCCTAAGGTAGATGGAAGTGAGCTCAAAAGGAAATTTCTGGAGCTTTGTACTGTGGCTGGTCTATTCTTGTTTTTTCCTATGTCGTGTTTCTTCAGATCTTCAGAAGCCATAAAACTTGTTAAATTGTAAAAGACAGTGTTTCTTACAGGTATCTTGGAATAATAGGCCAAAATAGAAGATAAATTTGTTTTAAATCAATTGCCCCTCTGCATGTTGAAGAATCCATGTTTGCCAGCAGTTCATAGTGTTAAATGAAAGTGAAGTTTGTCACCCATGTACTCAGGTCCAGGAAGATAGCTGACTGCTTAAAAAAAAATCTAGGAAGTGATGTGGAGTGTTTTTGTGTATGCTGTGAATACCACTGGATAATAAAGGGACATTTTGACCTGTGGCAGAGCAGCTTAGAAGCAGGCAGGAGATCCAAGCATAGATACAGGGGAAGGAGTATGGAATTAGGAGAGACACAATCTAGCTGCCCAAGAAGCAAGATGTGAAAATACAGGTAAGCCACGAGATATGTGGCAAAATATAGATTAGTAAAAATGGGTTGAGTTAAGATGCAAGAGCTAGCTATCAATAAGCCTGAGCCATAGCCAAACCATTTATAATTAATATAAGCCTTTGTGTAATTATTTTATAAGCAACAGCAAGACCATGGGGCTCGGCAGAGCCAGATGGACCGAAAACTTACTACAAGGAAGTAGGCGTATGAAGTTTTGATGGAGCCCAGGGTGGGCTGTAAAGACACCTTCCCCGACTGCTCTTAGAAGGCCCTGCACTCACACAGCTATCATGGTAGAGCACAGGTGTTCATGAAGATGAATGGTATCTGTGTTGTTTAACAGGCCACCCTGTTCGTATTTACAGAGTAAGTCAGAGATGAGTCTGCCCAGAGGCAGCAGCAAGTTACACCACACTAGACAGCTCTCCTGTATGAATTAATTAGTTAATTAATGAGTGAATAAATGGATGAACAAGTAAATATGAGTAGGCGAAAGTTTATGGAAAGGCAGCAGGAGACTAGGAAAAGCCATTTCATCTTCTTGGAGGTTGTCTTAGGATTTCTATTGCTGTGAAGAAACACTACAACCATGATAATGCTTATAAAGAAAAACATTTAATTGGGGCTGGCTTACAATTCAGAAGTTTAGTCCATTATCATCATGGCGGAAAGCAAAGCATCATGCAGGCAGGCATGGTGCTGGAGAGGAAGTTGAGAGTCCTATATCTTGATCTGTAGGCAACAGGAAGTGAACTGTGTCCCACACTGGGTATAGCTTGAGCATAGGAAAACCTCAAAGCCCACCCCACAGTGACAGACTTCCTTCAACAGGGCCACACCTCCTAATAGTGCCACTCCCTATAGGCCAAGCATTCAAACACATGAGTCTGTGGGAGCCACACCTATTCAAACCACCGTAGAGGCATCAAGAAGTTGATTAAAGTACAAGACCTCCTAATAACTAGAACACAGGTCCTCTGCAGTCAATACACAAAGGAGTATGCCCTCACCACACCCAAATAACCCTGCCTTCATTCCATCAACTCTTCTCTCTGCCCCAGGCTGCAGAGAGGGCAGCACTCCCATCCCTCCTAGAAGACTTCCAAGTTCTTTCCTGGGGCCCTCCTCCCAGAAGCCCTTCTGATCAGGAGAGTTATGACTGCCTCCCTCCAGCCTAGTTAGAGATACAGACCAGCTTTAGCAGCCCCTGGGAAGTTATTCCAAATCATGCTACTAGACAGAAGCTTTGTATCCCCAAGCCTTTATTCATAAACCCTTGGCCAGGCATCCTCTTACCCATTCCATGGTTCAGATCCCTCACCCACACCACCCTCTCTCTGATCTGTGGCTCCTAGGGCCCCGGGTCTAGCCCCTCCTCTGAGATTCTCTGTCATTATCTTTGGACAGTGAGGCTTGTGCATCATCATTAATGGGCTAAACAGCGAGGTCAGCGAGGCAGGTAGCAGTAAACGCGCCAATTACAGCCGCACCTCCATCCCAGCGCCTTCGCTCCCAATCCATCTCCCCTCATCACCGGGCGGTGCTGAGCCGGCCCTGCCTTCATTACATTAATCAGGTTAATTCCAACTTAGATTTCACATTCTAATCAAAAGGCAATGGGGGTAGAGGGAAAAAGCTTATCCTCCCAAGGAATAGGGTTGACAGCAGGCCACAGGGATGGACACCTGACAACCTGGTCTCCAGGACCAGATCTCTTTCAGGGCCTGTTCCCACTCTGCCAGGGCTTATGTGCCTAAGACTGCCTTTGCTTTCTTGATTCCAGGCAAGGCTGAGACTCTGTATTCAGAAGTAGGCAAGGGGCAATCCCATTCTACATCTCTAAACAACGTGAAGACACCGTCCTGATTTCCCTTCTCTTTCTTACATACCGTTGGCAAGGTTAAGTATTGAGAACGCTAAGAAATTCATATTGCAGTGTATGTGGGTAGCGCATGACAGTTGCGCAACTTACAGATAGTCTAACAGCATAGAGATGCTCTGCAGGTCACCTCCAGCAAAGCCAAGTGCCCGGAGACAGTGAGAAGGCAGTGAAGGAGAGAGAGCTTATTTGGATGTCAGCAAAGATCACCAGGACCTCCTCCGCCCATAACCTCTCCATCTGCCCCATCACCCTTCCTTGGCCCCAGTTCTGTCTCTAACTATTGCTGAGCAACTTCGCTTGCTTCTGTACTTTCAAAATCATCGTGTTAGTGTAGAGCCCTGTATAGCTCAGATTTTGTCACTATAATGAAATTCCTGTGGTTATGCTATTTGGTTATTTATTTATTTCTGAGACAGGTTTTCTCTGTGTAATGCTGCCTGTCCTGAAACTCACTCTTGATGTGGGAATGCCTTTCTGTATGCTGTGATTCTCAATCTTTAAATAAAGGAGCTGTTTTGGGCCATGACAGGCACCTAGAAGAAGTAGGAGGAGAAATCAGAATAGGTAGGAGAAGCAGGGCGGAGTCAGGGGCAGATCGAGCTGAAGCCCACAGGAGCAACATATAGGAGCACAGGTGAGCCACGGGCCACGTGGCAGACAGATTAATAGAAATGGGTTGATTTAAGATGTAAGAGCTAGCTAGCAATGTGCCTGAGCCATAAGCCAAACAGCATAAAGTTAATATAAGCGTCTGAGTCATTTCTGGGGGCCTGAGCAGCAGCGGGCGGCAGCGGGCTACAAAGAGGTCTCGGGCGGCAGGTCTGTGGGTCTGGACCTCTGGCTGCCCGGGACCTAGAAACCTTACTACTACACATTCTGTAGACTAGACTGATCTCAAATTCAGAGATTTACCTGCCTCTGCCTCCTGAGTGTTGGGATTAAAGGCATTCATCCTTATGCTTAGCTTTTTTCTTTCTTTCTTTCTTTTTTTTTTTTTAGTTTTAGTTTAATTAGTTCAGTTGGAGACAAAAAGTAACAAGAGCAGGACCCTGGCTGGGATTCCCCTAGTTAGAGCCCACTGTGGCAGGTACTGTCACAGTGGTGGCAGCACACTGGAGAAGGAGCAGTCACACAGTAGGACAGGAAGTCAGAGTGAAGGGAAGGCCTGTTCTTTTCATGACACCCCCTTCTCCCCAGAAGAACAAACCCCAGGGTTCTGGGAGAACTGCTTTAATCTGCCCTTGTAGGCCATTCTGAGGGCAGTGTCCTGAGTAAGCTAAGGATGAACCACCTCTTTTTTGATGGTGTTATTGTCCATGTTTTTGTGAAAAGCTCCCATGTCACTTGTCCCCTTTTAAAGCTCCCACCATATGCTGCTGCCGTGCATGAACCCCCAGGAACAGAATGACATACAAGCCATCCCCCAATCTTTCCTACATCCCCCAGCCTCATCTCGCTGACTCTGAAAGGGAGTCGCTCCAGTCACAAAGTAGGGTGGGAACTTGCTTCTCATTCTTTGTTCAACAACTCCCTCTCCATGGAGCTGGAGAGATGGCTCAGCGGTTCAGTGCTATAAAGAGGCTGCTCTCCCAGAGGACCTAGGTTCTAGTCCCAGCACCCGCATGGCAGCTCACAGCCATCTATGACTCCAGCTCCAGGGGGTCCTATGCTCTCTTCTGGTTCCCTCAGAAACCAGGCATGCATGTGGTACCCATACATTCATATAGGCAAAACATTCATACACAGAAAATAAAATTTAATAAATAAATAGATTCCTATCCAATCAGTGCTAGAGCTTTCTTCGGAAATCATGCCAGCCTCACCCTCGGACTCCCTTTTACTTTATTTTTGCTGCCGTAACAGACACCAAAATAACCCAAATTCATTACCTTTCAGTGTGCCATCAAAAATATGGCTAGACCTCACAGAGCTCACATCAGTGTCAGCAGGGCCAGTCTTTCTGGAAGGGTTTAAGGGAGAACTCATTCTCTGGCATTCCCAGTTTCTGGAGACACTTGCATCCCTCAGCTCATGGCCCCTTCTCCATCTTCAGAGGCAGCAAAGAAGCATTGCAAGCCTCTGAGACTGACTCTCCTGTCCCTTGTTTATAAGGGTTTTTGTACACAGTGACTCTTAGCAACCTTAATTCCTCCAGCTTTGCAAGGTAATTGTAGGATCTCAGGACTAGGCTATTGGTAGGTTATTAATCTGCCTCTCAAATACTAAATGTGGAATTTATCTCCAAGTACAATATTAATTTTCTACCTTGAGGACAGCCCACCCTCTATCCAGTCCTTCTGTTCCTTACTTTGGATTGCCCAGACAGCACAGTCATATGACTACATCTTGTCCTAACCTGTCCCTTTCTAGTTCACTTCTTTTTAAAATGTTTTTAAATTTTTTAAAAAATTAAGGGCCAGGTATGATGGTGCATGCCTTGACCCTAGCACTTGGGAGGCAGAGACAGGCAAATCTCTGTAAGTTCAAGGTCAACCTGGTCTATATAGTGAGTTCCAGGACATCCAAGACTACTTAGAGAGATTCTGTCTAAATAATAATAATATATTAATTTAATTAAATGTATATATGTGTTGGGGGGTGTACATGTGAGTGCAGTACCCAAAGGGGACAGAAGAGAGCATGGGATCTCCTAGAACTGGAGTTTCAGGCAGTTATGAGTCACCTGACACAGGAGCTGGGAGCCAAACTCAGGTCCACTGCAAGAGTAGCCCGTGCTCTAAAGGACTGAGCCTTGTTCAGCCCCTCTAACTGCCTTCTTAAGCGTCTGTCTCAGTGTAGCAGGAGCCTTTCATAGGCCCTAGCAACTCCTCCTCCAAGCCTCCTTCAAGTGTAAATAAAAACCCCAGGAAAAGATATGCCAGGCCTCTGACCACAACCTTCCAGTGGGGACCTGCAGCAGCCGGTGACAGCTCTCCAGTTCAGCCTGCATGCCTCCTCAGAGGGTCCCTAACAGTGCACTTCAGTTGTCTGCAGTGACAACCTAGCTTTCTTTGGTTTTGCTCTTTATCCCTGCTCCTTAGAGTCACCTCCCAAATATACCTTTACCCAAGTTCAAGTCTCCAGCTCTGATTTCAGAGGCAATGGAGCATAGAGTGATTGCTGAAATTTGACCAGTCATCACCCCCCTTAAAGATGGTCACTAGTGTTCGGTAGCAGGTTAAAGGACTATTAATGACCTGTGGCGTGGCACTCAAAGCCCTGAGCAGCCCACTTCACCTTTCTAATCTCATCATCTTACCTACCACTCATCCTGCACACCAGCGGTGCTAGATTCCACCCTGAACTTGTATCCCCAGGCCGTTGCGCATGCTGGGGGCTCAGAGTTTCAACTCTTGCCAGTGGACGTTGATTCATGGATATCCCATGGCAAACTTAACTCGGAGCTCTAAAACTACGCTCAGCTCCCTGCTGTGCTAGTTACTGGCATGTTTCAGTTTGCCTTTGTGCTGCTCTGGTTCTGCAGCATCTTCTCGGGTTTCTTCTTCTTCCACCCACACATCCATGAGTGATGCAGGCTTTTGCCCTGGACTTCCATCTTTTTGTTAGTTTTTTGAAACAAGGTCTCAGGTGATTCAAGTCAGCCTCAAACTTGTTACTAAACTGAAGAGGACCATGGACTTCTGGCTCACTCAACCAACCGTGCTACAAATCCAGCCTCTTTCTTTCTCTTTTCCTTTTTAAGATTTATTGATTGATTGATTGATTGATTGATTGATTGATTGTGTGTGTGTGTGAGTGTGTGTGTGTGTGTGTGTGTGTGTGTGTGTGTGTGTGCATGAGTTTATGTGCAGCATGAGGAAGGTACCTGCAGATGTCAGGAGAGGGTACCAGATTCCCTGAAACTGCAGTTACAAGTAGTTATGAACTACCTGGTGTGGGTTCTGATAACAGAACCCAGTCCTCTGCAAGAGCAATAAATGTTCTTAACCACTGAGCTGTCTCTCCAGCTCCACCTTTCTTCTTTAAATTTATTTTAGCATGATTGATTGATTGATGAGGGTGCATGCATGTCACAGTGTGCATGTGGAAGTCAGAGGACAACTCTCCAGAACTGGTTCTCTCCTTCTTCAGTGTAGGTCCTTGGGGACCGAACTCAGGTCAGCAGACTTGGCAGCAAGTGCTTTTACCCACCGAGCCATCTTTCTGGCCCTTTCTTTCCTTCCCCTGACCCCCAGAAGTTCATTATCTTCCCTCCTCGGCCTCTTCAGAAACACAGACATGTACCTCTGTGTCCTGCCCCGGATACTCGTTTAAGGCTGAGATATCATGCTCAGCCTCCAACTGTTACTCTAGTGTGCTCCTTTAAAGAGCTACCTCTCTATTTAGAGACCTCTAACACGTCTCTTCCTTATTCCCTTCCCAAATCCTGATCGTCTGACCCAATCTCATCCCTCTTCCCTCTTTGCTCAGGCTATCATCACTTCTCCCCTGCATCCTTGAGAGATCTCACCTCACGTTTTGCTTCCCCAGTCCCGCTCCATCCAGCAGCCAAACCCGTCTCTCTTTTTAAAGTTGTTTTTGGTTTTTTTGAGAAGGGGTTTCTCTGTATATCCCTGCCTGTCCTGGAACTCTCTTTGTAGACAAGGCTGGCCTTGAACTCAAAGATCCATCTGTATCTGTTTTCCAAGTGCTGGGATTAAAGGCATGTGCCACCACTGCCCAGCTTAAACCCATCTTTCTAACACCGTATTTGAGAGTTACTTCCCATTCAAAGTCCACGTTTTATTCAGCCTTATCTATAGCAATGGTTTTCAACCTGTGGGCTTAGCTCTTTGGGAGTCACATATCAAATATTCTATATATCAGATGTTTATATATTATGACTCATAATAGTAGCAAAATTACAGTTTTGATATAGCAACGGAAATAATTTTTTGACAGAGGGTCACCACAGCATGAGGAACTGTATTAAAAGGTCACAGCATTAGGAAGGCTGAGAACCACTGATCTTGAGTGCTATCTGCTCCAGGGCCTACCCTCCTGAGCTTCCTGTCATGCTTTACATACTGTTGAGTTTGATCACAATGCCTATCCTGTTCCTCATGCCCAGCAATTCCTTCTCTACTTAGAAACTGTAGTCTTTCAGCCATCTCTTCTAAGAGCTTCCAGAATGATACCAGCAGAGTAATCCGCACAGTCTGAGCTGCAGCCATGGTACTGTTTCCCAGCCTCCTCTGTTGCACAGCAGCCTTCACGCAGGGACCCTGTCTCCATCATCTGTCCCGCAGTTCTATGTCTGGCTCTAGCAGCAGATCATTCGGTGCTTCTTGAACAAATGAACTGATGTCTGTGCAGCTCACACACTGGGTAGCTCTCACCCACACAATGACACACATGTAGTCACTATGTTATTCATAGTTTCATGAGCTGTGACAGCCACATCCTCAACTCCTCTCCCACTGCAGTGTACAAGGAGTCCCTGACAGCCAATCATACACCTCTAACGTCACATACCTACAACCAGTATTCACCCACACACCCACCTCCACATCAGCCAAATCACCCACCGTCACACCCACACAAACATGCCTAGTCACAAACTCCCACATAGCCCAGCACATGAGCACACAGAGCCCCACATCCACAGCTCCAAACACCTCGAGGGCACACTTCATCTCCAATTGTGAGCAAATGCTGTTGGTTTTCATTAATCTGCAGACTCTGTGTTTGCCAGTCTTTCTGGCTCCCCCTTCTCCCTCTTCCCCACTCTCTCTTTCTGCTCCGAGGCAGGTGAGCGCATCAATTTTCTCCTCGTCTGTGGCAGTTAAATTAAATGGAATCGGCCTGATTGCTGAAAATCAAAGGGAAGGCTGATAAAGCAATTAAATGCCTCTAATTCCTCGTCCTGAAAGGTGCAGCGCCTCTGAAGCTAATTAACTTCATAATGAAAATCCTTCTTCACCCTCTCAGGTTCTTCTCCCTGGGACCTCTCCTTTCTTTCCTTCTGGGGAGAAGCGGGCTACTGCAGAAGCGCTGGATCAGCAGCATTAAAAGTCAGAACCCTGGAGAGGTCCCAAAGGCCCTCTGATGCTCCCAATTCCAGCACTGTTCCCCTCCCACGTCCCATCCTCACTCACCTGCCCCCAACACCTAGCACCCCGTTTCCTCTACCTCATTTGAGTCTTAACATTGCATTTCTTCCTAGTGTCACACCCCTAGCACTACACCAACACCAAATCCACCCCTTTACTCAACCTACCTCCTCACCAGTCCCATCTCAACAACAGCCCTGTCCTCACCCCAAACACAGAGTCTCCTACATCAGTCCAGCTCGGCCCAACACTCAGCCTCAGCCAACTGCAGCCCATTCTCCTATCAGCCTACTCTACCCCACCACCTATAACAGACTTGGAAAAAGACAATGTGTGAGCACCCGGGCCTTCCCAAAGAGAAACTATCCATTTATTCTGGGTATTATAACAAAATGCCATAAACACAGTATCTTATGAAAAAAATTGAGGAGTGGGACTGTAGCTCAATTGATAGAGCATTTGCCTAGCATGCACAAAGGCCCAGGTTCAATTCCCAGCACCATAAAAAAAAAAAAAAAAAAAATGGAGTGGTGATTCAGGCTTGTAATTGGTAGAAATAGGAGAAACAGGAATTCAAGGTCAATATGGTCTATATCAAATGTTGAAGACAAACTGAGCAACTTGGGACACTGTCTCAATAAATAAATAAGAAAACATAGCCTTTAAACAGTAAAAAAGCAAAAATTTATTTCTCACAGTTGTGAAAGTAGAAACTACAAGGTCAAGGTACCAGCAGCTTGTGGCTATAAGGTCCTGTTTCTTCATGATGGTAACTTCTTGCTGCGTCCTTAAATAAGGGGCCTGCTGAGCAGAAATCCCTTTTATTAAGGTTTTGCCCTGATGACCTAATCACTTCCCAAAAGCTCCACCTACTAACATAATCTCTGTGACAGTCAAGATCTCCACATGAATTGTAGAAGGCACATGCAGGCATTCAGACCATTGTGCAAGACCATTAGAAGACACTATGGGTAGGCTTCCAGAGGTACAGGAGCCTCCTAGATGGAATCCCTTGAGTCAGCTGGGCTGAGAGGCAGAGGGAGATTGTGTCAAGGGAAAGAACTTAAAATCTGGGAGCTGAAGGGGGTGAGGCTGACAAGGACCTTGGGGGTTGGGTTGGAAAAGAGTTGTGAGACCTGAAAGGTGTGGTTATGCACAAGATAGAGGCCAGGCAGAGCCAAGTCATAGAAAGCTCTGAAGGCCATAACCAGGAGCCTTGGGTTCCCTCCGTGTCAAGGTTAGAGAAGGATCTGTGCATCAGACAGAAGCATTTTTGTTAAATATGTCCTCCTGGAATCCATGAGTGGGAACAGGTCATCAGGAAGCCTGGTTACATCACGGTCATACATGAGAATCAGCAGGTGTTCCGGCGTTGGCCTTCTGGCCTTCTAGCCTTCTATAATATGAGAGAAGATGCTTTGGTTCATGCCCTGCCTGTTGACATTGGTACAGTAGGATCCCCTTCTCTCCTGTGAAGTGTCCCCATACTTTTGAACATCCACTGATGGCAATGAGCCTCCAATAGAACAGTGTCTCATTCACCACAGCAACCCCAGGCCAACCTATCACAGATGCCCAGCGAAACAGCTGTTGACTAAGACAGAGTTGAACTGTAACTCCCAAATCTACACTCCAGCTCCAGAGCCTGTGATCCAGTGCTGACTGAACTTTTGCTCATGGATATTTCCCCCTCTCAGCATACTCAAAACCAGACTCAGGACTCTTTCAGCCTCTCCCCTAGCTCTTCTCTGCTCAGTTTCCCAAGTTAGTAAGCAGCACCATGAGTTTTAGGACTGACAAGCTAAATAGATGCTTCACTCCTGGCTCTTTCCCCTCCCACTCCGAACCCACTTCCCACCAGTTTCTAACCCTATTCATTCAGTTTCTCCTTCCTTCTTCCAATGCACAATCCAGTCCTCACCTTTCACTGTCTTTCCCAGTGACTTCTTAACTGACCTTTCTGCTTAGGTCCCAACCACCTCTACCTCATCCTTCAGAATCATCTACAGTGGGAATCATGACCACAGCATTCATCTGCTTGCTGCCCTTCAAGATGGCTCCTCACACACAGTTCCCTTGAAGAGTAAAGTTCCCTGGGAGCCGGTATACAGGGCCCCGGCCTCCAGCTGAAGTTGTACACTGCTATCTGGACTAATGGCCCCTGTCTCTGCCTGGAACAGTCTCTTCAAACCCTACTGCACCTGGTTTTTTCCACCATGACCACATTCACTCCAGAACATCCAGTGTGCTGACATACACCTTTAATCCCGCATTTAGGACATAAAGGCAAGTAGATCTCTGTGAATTCAGAGCCAATCTTGTCTACATAGAGAGTGTCAGGCCAGCCAGGGCTTCATAATGAGAATCTCCCTAAATAACAAATTAATAAATTAATAAAAAATTAAAACTCTACCACCTCTCAGGACTTTCTGAAATCTTTTTTTTTCTACTCTATAAACTTTATTTTTATTTTATGTTTATATGTGGTTTTGCTTGCACGTGTATCTGTACATCATGTACAGACAGGTGTCCAAGGAAGCCAGAAGGGGGTGTCTAATTCCCCTGGGTCTGGAATCATAGTTGTGAGCCCCGGTGCTGCCGGAATCGAACCCCAATCATCCGGTAGAGCAACCAGTGCTCTTACAAGCTAAGCCATCTCTCCTACCCAGAAGTTTTCTATTTGGTTCAAGTATGACAGTGCATATTATTCATAATCCCAATACTCCATATGCTGAGGCAGAAGGATCCAGGCTAGGTTAAATGGTACAGCCAGTTCTAGGCCACCTTAGGACACATAGTAAGAATCTCTCTAAAAACAATCAGTTTGGATTTTAGTTTAGTATGGTTTTCCTTTGAGCTTTTCTGAGCTTTCTAAGCATTCTACACTGAGCAAGTATTTGTTGGTTTTTTTTTTTTTTTTAAGGAAATGCTAGGCTGGGATATACTTTAATACCTTAATTATAGAACACTTTCTTGGTACATGCAGAATCCTAGGTTTGATCTCCAGTGAAGGAGGACCAGAGGGAGGGAAGAACATGTTTGTTGTTTGTTTCTGTAAGGCAGAAAATGTTTTTTGAAAAGAGAAAAAGGAGGTGTTTCATTGCAGCTGAGCTCTTCTCCAAGGCTTTCATTCTCATCACTGGACCTCTCTCCCCACTCCTGGGTGACGAGCATCAGTATTCGCTTGCACACTTGTCTCCCTTACATACCCTTGTGGACACGTCCATGTAACCTAGCACGGTGCTGGGCTCATCAGATGTGGCCCTATGTTTTGTCTTTTTTTTTTCCTTGTGGTGCAGGGGTTCACACCTGGGGCCTTTGGGAAGGTTAGGGAAGCCTCCACCACATAGTTATCCTACCATCTCTCTCACAGACATGATTACTGAACAATGACCGTGTGGCCTGAGAAGAAGCTGGGGGTTTCATTGAATGACAACATGAGGATTAAGGTGCTGGGGACTTAGAGAGGAGACCAGCAGTCTATGTGCCTGTCCCTGCCATATCACAGTCCCATCCAACACCAGGAGATCCTCCTGCATCCTGCCAGCTCAAAGGAAAAATGATAAGAGGATTTCCCAAAAGTAGAGGGCCATCCTAAGGACCTAAGACCCCACCCTACCCCAGGCCTGATTTATACCTCCAAAGACCTGTGGCCTGAAGCACTAGAGAAAAGTAGGGGGTGAGCATGTAAGAAGAGGGGGTGGAACAAGGGAGTGGGGATTCGGGGGGGGGGGGAGCATCAGAAATGCAAACTTAAAGAATGTCTAGGGCCATGAAGACATGGAAGAAAAACAGAAAGAGCGTCAGAAAGACTCAAGGGCAGACAGGGGGTCAGATCGCAAGGAGAGCCCAGTAGTCTCAGCACATAAAGCCAGTGTGGAGTTAGGAGATTTGGATCATGAGGAGGGAGAGAGGAAAGAGGACTCCCAGCCCTCTGCAGGTGCCAGCCCCTATTTCCAGAGCCAGCGGGCAACACCCAGCAGGGGGTAGATGAGGTTGTGAAGTGAGTGATGGGCGCTGATTTGGGCCCAGATTCTTTGCTTGTGGGGGCTGGCACTGCTCAGAGACAAGGAAGTCTGGGTAAGCAAACCAGGCTGGACTGGTGATGGAAAGAGGGAGAGCATCTCTGTGGGAAAGGGCCTGGCACCTTTCTTTGGAGCACTGGCCTAGAGCTAAATTACCAGTGATTTGTGCAAAAGCCAGGAGATTTGAGTGGGGACCCCATGCAAAGTCTGCATGGAAGAGCTTAAATACACATTCCTACACACACAAAGTATTCCCAAGACCAGAGTTCACACCTAGAACAAACTTTTAAGTAGATGGCTGCTTGCCCATACTCAGCAATACTGTTTGAATATGGGCCATGTGCCACAAGCATCTAAAACATTTGCACACTTAGTCACACCCAGCACAACCCTCAATTTCCATGCTCCCCCAAGATCCATTTCATAGACACAGCCTCAAAACTACCCAAACTTATGTTCACACCCATTCACACCCAGAAGTCAGTCTTGCCGGGCCTAAGACACTGTCACCAGCTCTCACTCACATCCTGACAGTTGTTCACAGTGAAAGGTGATTTACACAGACCTAAACCATCACACAAGACAGTCTCCCAGACATCCTCCCATGATCCCGCAAGTAGATATATACATGCACATGCAGACAAATGCACATACACACACACACACACACACACACACACACACACACACACAAAGTGTTTAGCAAAAGTGATAGGACAGCCCCAGAGAATGCTGATTTTGGAAAGTGCAAAAGACACCTTTGGGTTACTAAAGTCCCAACCCTAGCAACATTAAGTGGTGGCAAACACAGAGTCCAGGACTCTTGGGGACAGTCCTTTCACTTGACTTCCCTGCCCAGACTGTCTTCAGAAGTCCTCTACTCTACCAGGGTCCATCATCCTTATTCCCTACAGCCACCCCCTCCCTGGCCCTTCTCCTGTCAGCTCATTCTCTTCCCATCTGCATCCCTTCTTCTCCCCCCACCCCCACCCCCACCCCTCCAGCCTTGGCGATAAAAGAGCCAGATTGGAGCGGGTGCCACACAGCTTCATTCCCCACCATATGGGCCCAAAAGCCAAATCGTCAGCTAAGCGATTAAATCAAGTATGTCGAACAAAATGTTATGAACTGACATTATGGGTATATAATTTTATGCCATTTGTTGCCATCTGTTTATCTAAACAGCCCCCATTCCACACAGACATACACACTCACACCTTCCCTCCTACCCTCCATTCAGCAGATTCCCCACCCAACCAGGGCCAGAGGTCAGGGACAAGACATGTCCACAGAGGTTAAAGAACTGATGGATTTGAGATTCCTGGGAATCCAAAAGAATTGGGGGAGGGAATTCTCTGGATGGCTGGGATAGAAGAGAAGGGGTTCTTACCACTCACTAACCTGAGGGGGAGGCTTAAAGAGGTGGAGGTTAACTCTTCAGAAGTGATTACTATAAAGGCTGTGACTGGGGCCCCAGCTCAGGACTATGGACCAAAGCCAGGGAAGCTCACTGGCAAGCCTCCAGCATGGCACGTGACACGTGAGTGGGAGTGTGCTATGCTGGGCTGGCACAAGAGTAGCAGCTGTCCACAGCCATGTCTGTGGACACTTCTCTGCCCTGTCTGCTCTGGGCATGAGATCCCCTCAGAACTAAAGGCACAACTGGGGGGGGGGGGTGTTCAGAGGCTTCAGCTGGATTCACTCATATCTCAGCATGAGGCCACAGCACAGGTGCCCTGTCATGCCCAGAAACAGGGTAGCCCTTCCTGTACCCCAGCTTCAGTTAAATGACCCCTGGATGACAGGTCTGTACTCCCTATAAGTTTGAGCATGAATTTCCAGTCACAGATACTCAGCTGCTCTGTCCGTCCAACCTGTGTCTGCTCTTCAGTGTGAGGCCTTCTGCGCATCTGCCCCATGTCTACCACATAAATGTCTTACACTCTCTCATCTTCTGTTGGTTTACACCCTTTCCCAGTCCACTTCTAACTTGGTGCAGACTCGGGCCTTGAGGGTTAGCGCTTGAAGGTGATCCCCACGGAGGATATGAGCCAGGGTGAAGAGCCACCGTTAAGGAAAAGGTTACATGCCAGAGACACAGGTGGTGAACAATTCAGGTGGTCCTGGGGGCATCGGAAGTTGTGGGCTGTGTGAAGAGCCAGAAGGAGGGTGGCTGTCAGCCAGGAAGTGTGAGGAAGGTCTGAGACTCATGGCCACGCTGAACTAAACCAAAGGTGCAGGAAAATCCAGGAAAACAAATGGAAGACAATTCTCTAGTTTATTAAGACACTAACCCTAACACACACACACACACACACACACACACACACACACACACACAGCGGGTCTCTGATGCACTCCCATATCCACTCTGGCAGACACATATAAGGAACCTCACATATAGAGCCACAGTAACACCTTCCAAATACACACCATTGCAACCAAGAATCACTAGGAAAATTATTGCTCTCTGAGCCCAAACCAGGCATCCCCAGGCCCACCTTGCCCAGGAATACTGAAGAGCTAAGCCTCCACTTCCATACAATGGACCACAGAGCTACCCAGCATCATCAGAGACCCAAGTGTCCATCACTGCTGCGGGAAGAGACTGGAATCACCCAGAGGGAGCCAAAGGGAGAGACAGAAAGCCAGGAATGAAGTCGACTTATCCAGGAGAGGCTTGAGGCTAAACCCGAGACCGAGAAAGAGATGAGACAGAGACATTGGTCAAGGGACAGGAGGAGAGCAAGAAAGACAAAGAGAAGAAGGGACTCAAAGGCTAACCGGGAGAAAACGGACCAGCAAGCCGCGCGAGGGGACGCTGCGGGCGGGCGGAAGGGCGGGCGGGCGGGGCACCCGGGACGCGGGAGCCGGGCCTGCGCGGGTGGCGGCAGCGGCGGAGTCTGGAAAAGCTCATTTTGCTGGTAATTTACTCTCCTGCTTTTGGGCCGCTCCGCCTGCCGCTGCCGCCCGCCCGGGCTGCCTGTTCCAATATTAGATATAAACAAGTAAACTGTGTAATGGATCACATTAAGCAGGCCTTGCGTCTTGAGGCAGGATTTAATTTGCATGGCAGATTAGCTCGTCTTCCCAGCAAGGCACCCCGGGGCACCCCGAGCTGTAATAGGATCCCGCCTCTTAGAGCCCATTAAGGCAATTGAGAGCGCCTCCTAATCTCCCTCCCCGCCCAGCACCAGAATCCCCTCCTGCCGGACTGGGAGGGACTTGTGATGGCCGGACCCCATATTGTCACCCTGGGTGGTGCCCCATCTCATGCTCCACCTGCCCTTAAAGTGACAACCCCAAATCCTGTGGGCTGCCCTTTCTATGCCTTGCTTTCTCGCACCTAACCTCCCTCTTGTCCTTCCCAACATATCTGAGCTAGGGACACTGCTCTCATCTCCAAGTCTGCCCAAACTCCAAGCCAGTACCCCCAACTTTCTTCCCCCCACATGGCTTCTAAACCTTCCACCAACGAATGGGCTTCCTGGCTGACGTCAAAAGATAGAAAAAGTTCCATTCTGTTCTTCAGTGTCTCGCGGAGCCCCTGTTGGTGGAGACGCATGTCTAGAGACATAGTTCAGTTCAGTACTCTGACTTGCTTGCAGTTCCAAACTGGGGCTGAAGCAAGTTTTTATGATAACCCTCACTTGTGAAAGGGGTGGCTCTAAAGTTTGTAAGTGGGATCCAAAATAGGCCATGAATCTAAAATGGAACCCTTTTAGATCAACTCCACTTTAAGGCAACTGGGGCCCAGAGGAGAAAATGATTTTACTTAAGGTTAAACAGCCAGGAATGGACAGCTATTGGCCTCCTGACTCCGGTGCTGTGACCTTGTGACACACAAAGGTACTGGAATCAGCCCTTGGGTCTGGAGAGGAACAGGCAAGTTTTTGGCTAAGGACTATAAGGACTATATCATGGTCTACATCAAGATCAAGCCATCCATGGATGCCCCGCCTCACCACCATCCTCAACCTCCCACTGGAGGAGGCAAATGGAGCCCACAGCATGGGCTCATTTGACAAGAGATGCTTCTGAATGGCCTTATTGGAGCTGGGAAAATCAGAATCAAAGATGATTGATTTGTGGTAGACATGGAAGGGAGCTTCTAATTTTTCGGGCATACACCACTGCACCCCGTTATTGCTGAGGGCGGAGGACGACACAGAGCTGTATAGGTCAGGCAAAAGAACAGGCAATGGAGTCTGAAAGCAGGGAGTGGTGGCCTAGGGTGGGTGGGATGGAGCCAGCCTGGTGGAGAAGGGTCAGTGCAGCTCTGCTTGGCTCACAAAGGGTCCTTGTTGTGGGTAATGGGACTCCCCTGGCAGCTTCATTTGCTGTCAGTGGCTTTTATTAAAGTCTCCAATTTCAGACCCTCCAACCTCCAGCCATCATATGTGCTCCCCAAGGGCCCAGCCCCCCAGCCCCCAAGCCCTGGCTTAGCTGACTCCAAGGGGCCTCCTGCATGCCCTTCTCTGCCTCCCACCTCTACCTCCCAGGGTGAGAGCTTAGAAGCTGCATGCTCAGAGGGAACCTCTCAGCCTTCACTCTCAACACTCATCCTGTGTCTGATCTACCAGTTGGGCTGACACTGAACACACAGGGTGGTAAGCTGACCAGGAAGAGTTCACGGTCATGTACACATGTATGCATGTGTGTGTGTGTACTTGAGAGCTATACACCCATCTGTTTCCTTGGCCTGAGTATGCACAGATATGCTAGAATGTGTACTGCTTAGTGACTGAGATGGAAGTTATCAGGGGGACTACAGCTTGATTCTTAATCGAATTACTTAAGGGTATCTGTCAGACATCCTGATCCAGGGAATCCACCAGACCCCAGATCAGTTCTGGAGGTAGGAACATAAGATGTTCCAGCCTCAACTGTCATCTGGATACCTTCTCTCAGCTCCCTTCTCTGCTTCTGTCATAGGGATGGGAAGGAAGCGGGGGGGGGGGGGGGGGGGGGGTGCGCGGGAATGACTCAGTTTTGATCTTAGATAGGTAGAGAGTCTCAAATACACTGAATATCTGTGGGTAGTCGGAACTCGCTTAGTGCAGAGCCTCAGACTTGAATTCCTCCCCCCCCCCCCCAGAATCCAGGCATTATGGGATGCCTGGTCCTCACACACTTCTAATTGACACATCCAGCATTTGGGAGTGGAGAAACTTAGGCCAGGCTCTCCAGGATGACCTCCTGAAGCAAAGGTTTGAAAGAAATGTGAGCACTTGGTCCCAGAGAGTCCTTACTGAGCTGAAGAAATAGAAAAGGAACACAGAAAGAGGCCTGGACAGCGTCACAGGTAGAGCCTTGGGTGAAGGGTGGTTTCAGGTCCTGCCTGGGTGCTGTGCCATGCCTGGTCCCACTCTGAAGGAGCTGATGATGGCTATTCCCCTTTGTACCTCACTACATAATATCTGAGGTAGACGGTGCAAAGGCCTCTCTGGTTGTGTGTGCTTTGAGGTATGGACCATGGGCAATCTTGTCTGAATGTGTATGTGTGTATGCATACACATCTATGTGTGTGAACGTGGGTGTGTTGCTGGGGGAGGGTGCGTTGTGTGAGAACACAAGCATTTAGAATGAGTCAGGAAATCCATTTGCATGTTGTGAGTGTCTCTTCTGGGGGTGCTGCTCCTTGAGGAGCAGTGTTCTGTGTTCAAGTGGACAGTGTCTCGTGTTTGAAGGTGAATACATGTGTCTGTTGTCAGCTGTCAGTTGTACAGATATTGGAGTGTGTCCGAGATGGGGAGGGCCAGGGATTCACAACCCTCCCCAGGGTCTTCTAAGCGCCTGGCTCGCCTTGTGCCAGGCCATTTGGGGAGCGCCCGTGCTTTATGGTGCGAGGGTGAAAAATGGAAATGCTAATAAGTAGTCGTTAAGTTGTCTTGCAAAAATGTTAAATGATAAATTGGGTAATGTTATTGTTGAAATGAAATATGTAAAATAAATGAGTTATTTATTTCTAATAAATATTTTGTTTACGATATATTTGTAAGGATGTTAATTATTTTCCCCCTCAATCGGGGCAACGTATAAATTCTAATAAAGTGCAGGCTGTGGTGAAGGCATCAAGGATGGTTCCAGCTCCTCTAGGCCAGGCTCCTGGAGTTCTTCTCCCTTGATGGATGTCATTAGGACTCAGTACTGGCCCAGGGAGAAAGAAAAAGCCAGTCCAGGTAAGACACTTCTATGATCCCAGTGATTAGGTGGCTGAGGCTAGACAAGAGACTGCCTGGGCTACATAGCCAGATCTTGTCTCAAAAAGAATGGGAGGGGGGGGACAGAAAAAGACACAGAGAGAAGCTGACTGAATACCCCTAGGCTGGGCCTGGGCCTTACCTAGCTGCTCAGCTCTGGAAAGTTCTGTGGGAATGACCTTCAGGCACGTAACAGTAAACACCAACAGAAATCAAACAGCAATCTCATGTCACCTACATCTTCAACAACACTGAGCACTAGACTAGGTGCCTCAGTGACTCCTACGCTTTCCTACCCCTGTTGGAGATGCCCAGCGAGGCAGATAGTTCACCCTCCACTGTTTCCTGATCGCCACCTTGCACCCATCTGCCCAATTAAACTTTCTCTTGTCTTCCTTCAAGGAAGCCTATCCTCTCCCTCTTGATTCCATCCCTCCTCCCGTCCCTCCTCCCATCCCTCCTCCCGTCCCTCCTCCCATCCCTCCTCCCGTCCCTCCTCCCTCGGCCCTTTTCTTCCCAGTCACTCCCCCACCCCAAATGCAGGACTGTCTAGAACTAGTGGTGCCAGTGGCCTTGTCAGGGTAACCCCAAGCTGAGTCCCTTGGAGAGTCATCTGACCAGAAACCAAGCTAGGCCCAGGCCTGGCCCCTAAGGCTGAACCTTGGGGGCGGAGGGCTAGGTTGCACATTCTCCTTCAGAACAAGCTGCTTCCCTACAGGCATTATCTCCCTGTAGGTAATAAAACTACTGAGGCAGGACCACCTGGTGGGCAGGGACACGCAGCACAAGGACCTGAGGCAGGACTGTTCTGTCCCTGCCCTTAGGCGCCATCCAGCTTTCCCTCCAGTCTGCTCATCCAACTCCTGGGGCTGAACTAGACCCATGTTCCCACGATGAGTCTCTAGGCTGACCAGATGATAGAGGCCCAACCACTTAGAATGCCTTTCTCCGGGGCGTGGGGGATCACAGTGTAGGGCTCAGCAGATTCATGGTGTTCCTGAGAGTTCTTTAAAGTTGGGGTGGTGATTCATGACTCCTAGACTGGAGTGCCTAATGTAAGTAGCTCTCTGTCCTCCTACCTCTGCCCACCACCCTCATAAGCCTCCACACAGGCTTTAGAGAGAGCACCCATCCACAGGCACAGCCTGTGCACATATATGTGCACATGCAAATGTATGTGCAAGAGGCCCTGTTTGTAGGAGGACAGAGAGAGACCTTTGGCCTTGACTAAGAGGAAGGGAAATGGCATCAGTCAGCCGAGATATGCCACATGCATAGCTATACACAGACACACTTAGACACATAGCCTCGTGAGTACTTGAGTTGTATACATCCAGCCACAAAGCCTCAGTCCCATATAACCAAAGTCCCACGATGCTTCTTGTGGGGAACTTGAATCAAGCCTAGAAGTTTTGAGGCTTGACCAAACAAAAAGAGTATATGAAATAATTGCTCATCTGTGAGGCTCTGAGGTAGAAGGGGGCTATTGACACTGGGAGAAGGTGCCCCCTGCTGGACAGCACAGCCACAGGAGCTCGCCACTTGGAACTTTCTCCCTTACCCCAGCCCACTCCTAAAACACTCAATATACAAGTCTGCCACACAATGGATGAGGTGCAAGCAGGTAGCATAACTCCAGGTTCTTTTCAAAACATGTAAAATATTTGATCATCATTTGTTTAAACTGTATAAATAATCCACCCATTTTTAATAGGATTTTTCTATGAATCAGCAACAAAGCATGAAATGTGATATTTTCACCATGAGTAGCTGGGAAATTAGTCACCTCTGTCCGTGAAGCTCTGCTGGCTGGAGAACCCCATACCATCTTGACCCTCCCTCCCTTCCATCTCAAGCTACACTGGATCTTCAAAATGTTACCCCCTCAGCTTTTGCCTTTCTTGGGTAATGGAGGGGGACTTCCAAGGAGCTCCTGGTGGTTATTTGGTCTAAGAACAAAGACCAGGTACCCTGTACCCATTTCACAGGGTCTCCACCTGAGTTCAAAGCCTGTGCCCTGAGTCCCACCATAGGTTCGAAGGTTGGACTCAAATTCAAGATGAACAGTCAATGTATGGATAGTTGTCTGGACAGGGGTGTGTGTGGGTTTAAAAGTTTGAACTATTCACCATTTTCCACAGTCGGCCCCAAGGAGTTCTCAAATTTGCTCGAGCTGCTGCGTACTCACATATGTTATGCACTCTCAGGAGTGCACGACCAATGAAGAAGGCTACCCTAAAGGCTGCCAAGCTCACCACCTAGACTGGGAACAGAAGATGCTGAGACCAGGGAGCCACAGATGGTTACAAGGAAGGTCAGACCTGGAGAACCAGATCTAGGGAAACAGAAGGGGGGGAGGGTTAAAGGTGGGGATCCAACAGAGATTAGAGGTGAGATGAGGCCAGACTTCGGGAATTATATGGGCAAGAAACTATCCAATGTCCAGGAAAGATTTTCCAATTTACTTCCAGAAGTCTCTTGACTCCTGACCCCTGCCTGGCCTTCTGACCAAGCCCTGTAGTCTCAAAATATCCCTTCTCTGCCTCAGGGCCCTATCTAGAAAAGCAAACAACCCATGCCTGTGACCAAGGACCTAGGAGAAGAGCTAGCTGGCCCTGAGGCACTCAGCCAACTCAGGCCAAAGCCTGGTGAAGCTCAGCCTCAAAGTTGGGCATGGGGCCTGGGGGAGGGGAGGTGGGCTTCCCTCCAGCACCAAACCACTGTCCACGTGCTCCGCTCTGAACAGGGCCCCTTCCTTTCTGCCCCCTGCCCCTAGCCCTAGCTGAATAAAACTCAGGGGGTTAGGGGAGCTATTCATGGAACCAGAGAATGTGCGAGCTGCCCAGCAACCCCTTCTCATTAGGGGACCCCCGTCAGGTGGCGCTCATTAACTTCAAGTTGTCTCTTGTTTTAAAACTTGAGTGAGGGGGGCAGGGTGGCGGGTACATTGTCTGGCTACTGCCCCAAAGAGATTAGGCACCCGGGGAAAGGGGGCAGGCAAAAGCCCTTTAATTAGTTACTTTGAAAGGTTCCCTGTCCCTTTTCTCTCAGGTCCCCCTCCTGCCCCAACCCCCCCTGGGCCCAGCTTCCAGGGGGGACAGTCTTTTCTGCTTGGTAGAGCTGCCTGGTCACTGGGCTTAAATCCTTAGTCTTTGTTCACGCCTGGACAATGGGCCCAGTACATCAACCATAGAGGGCTGAGAAGAAGCAGGGCCGGCTCCTGTGAGGTGGGACCCAGCTGAGGCAGTGTATCCTGGCACCAGGACACAGCAGGGGCTGGACACCATGGACCCTTTCTAGGCAGACAGGAAGAGGACAGGACACACACACACACACACACACACACACACACACACACACACACACACACACAACTTGCTCCTCAGCCTCAAGGCCTAGCTTTGGCACAGAGACAGTCCTCAGGCCAGGATCCTTTTACAGAAGGAGTTTCTTGGGGGCTTACCTAGAACCTCTTCCCATCTATAAAACAGAAAGAATGGCTTGAGCCAGGCAGAGCCAAGTTAGGCTCTCTCTACAGTTTGTTAATGAGTAAATCCTATAGCTTCTGTCGCGTGTCATCCCACCCCCCACCCCCCCATTAAATGGAGGAACTGGAACCAGACATGGTGGCACACACCAGTAACCCTGAGGACACTGAGGGACCAGTAGTGAGTGAGCTTGCAGCTGGCCCGGGATAGATAGTGAATTCCAACACAACGTAGGTTGTCTCAAAACACAAACCAAACAGCGGGTCGGCTCAGCAGGTGAAGGTACTTACCACTAAGCCTGACAACCTGAATTCGATCCCCAGAACCTGTCCCATGGGAGAAAAATAGAATCAGCTGCTACAAGCTGTCCTCTGACCTCCACTTTGGCACATAGGCAAACACACAGAAACAAACAAGGGCTTGGGATGTCCCTTAGTCAGCAGAGTGGCTGCCTAACACGCATGAAGGCCCAGGCTTCATCTCCAGCACCATATAAAAACAGGTGAGGTAGAACACACCGATGATCCTAACACTCAGCAGGCAGAGGCAGGAGGATAGGAAATTGAAGGTCCTCAGTGCATTTGAGAATATCCTGGACTACGTGAAACCCTGTCTCAAAAACAAACATTAGCAGCAGCAATTTTAAAAGATGTGGAGGAAGTCACACCATCCTCTTTGGTCCTTGGGATTGGCCAGCCTGTGTAAAGGCATCTATAAAACCTATGTACTAGAAACATTCCATACACATTACAGTTTTTCCCTTGTGTCCTTCCTAGCAGTCAGTCTGACCCCACACCCTCTGCTACTAAGGAATAAGCATCTGCGACCCATTCCGTTTCTAGGTATTAGCGCCAAATAAACATAAACCGAGCAAACAAAATGCCACGTTTGAGAAAGGCTTAGTGGGCAGGAGTGAGGAGGGTGGGCTGAGGGGAAGTTAAGATAGCCAATGGGGTGGGGAGAGGGGATAAATTGAACATGAAAGTATTTCTGCTTGGTCAGGGGGTGTCTCAGGTTGGGGGGAGAGGCTGAGTTTCAGGAAGAGATGAGGATTTGCCTAGGTCAGCAGATTAATGGTACTAACGAAGTTTCTGAGAGCATGGTGAGTTGGGGGGTTGGGGGCGTCCATGTGGAAAGGCACATGACTGGGGGATTGATCAGGCTGTAGATGAAACAGAGAGAGCTTCCCGGACAGCGGAGGTAGGAAATGCCAAAACCAATTATGCCCCAACCCCTCTGGCCTCTAGATCCCTCCTCCAGAGAGCAGGAAAAAGGCTGTGACCTCTCTCTGTGGGTGTGTGCACTCACACACACACACACACACACACACACACACACACACACACACAGACACCCTGCTCACATGCCTAGGTTATGCTCTGTGTGTACAGGGGCAGACCCGGGCAGACCCACTGGTAGGAAGAGCTTCAGGATGTTAGTGTGTACAGGGGCAGACCCACTGGTAGGAAGAGCTTCAGGATGTTAGGGTTGTTTTGTGTTCTCACTCTCTCTTTCTCCACACATACACACACATTTGTATCAACATCATTTGTCTCCTCCTCATTGTCCCAATTGCCACCTCTAAGTGTCTTTGTCTAGCTAGTACATGAGTCACAAGATGGAGGTAGCCAGGGATCCACCAGGGCAGAAGAAATTATGAAGTGGGGAGTTTCTCCTCCACAAATCTACTCTGGACTCAACAGTTTTGTCATATCAGGACCATCTAGGTGACTTCTTCAAGTAGATAAACTGAAACTGGTTAACGGGAAGTGTACCCCACTTTGGGGAGACCCTCTCTTATGGAAATAATCAATTGTACATTGATTCCTTAACAGCCCAAGTTTGTTGAATGAGTAAGTGTGGCTGATTGAGCGTCCTCTCCAGTTTAAACAGTTCACAAAGGCTATCAAAGAACCAGATCAAAGGGTGAGGAAACATCCCATACAGGACCTGGAGAAGCCCTTGGTTAAAAATCAACAGTCAGGAGGCGATTGAGCACAAGATAAGGACCCTTCAAACTCCTAACACAAGCCCAACAATACTGGGGATTTGAGGGGTCTCTAGGGGAGATGGTGGGGGTGAAATGGTGAGCCAAAGGCACATGAAGGCCTAAATTTGGTTCCTGCATGGGAAGAAGCAACTTCCTTTCAAGTGGTTGGTATATGTGTTGTCAGCATCTGAACCTCTAGACACAAGGCAGAATTCATATCCTGTGCCATATGTTGAGTGCTGTTATTATAGTTATTAGTGATTATGTCTTATTATAAAATCACTTTTCCTTAAATATGTAAAAAAAAAAACACCGCTATTATTTCTAGTTTTATAGTGTGAGAATGTAAACAAACAAGCAAGTGAGAGAAAAGCCTTGAACACTCATATGAGGCCCTGTTGGATTTTGATGCATGACCCAAGGAGCCACCACCAAAGTGCTAGGATCCACATGATGTCCTTTTGTGGGATTAACTCCAAAAATACTACACACTCAGTGCCCCCCCCCCCAATTAGGGATCCTAGCCCACTCCTTAAACTCCAGTCTCACAGACTCAGTCACTGAGGATCTTGACCCTATGATGGCTCCCTTTTCCCATGCCTCCTCCCCCCATAGCTACCCTCCACCCACCCCACCCCCTTGCCTCAGTGTCTATGGGGGAGACTGCTCCTCTTGGGGCCTGCAAGCTTTTGTTAGTGTTATGTGAGCCGCTAGCAACAAGGGTCCTGAAACCCAACTCGACCAAACTCATAAAAGGGGTCACTGTCTCTTTAATTAAAGTTCCCTGTTTGGAGGTTAAAGACAAACCCGTTTGATGGTGCAGGTGTGTAGAGGTGGGGGTAGGGGAAAGATTGGAAAAGGGCTGGAGGGAAATGGAATTCTATCCTTGGAAGGGAGCAAGAAGGGGCCTCTGGAGGGGCAGACTGGCTGACCGGCTAGAAGGTCTGATGGGGGAGCTGAGGGTCCCTGGTGTGGGGAAGACCACAAGGGAATAAATCAAGGAGCCTAGAGGCCCCAGGGCAGCTGGCTCTGATGCTCCTCAAGCATGCGTGCAGTGCAGGCCCAGCGCCAAGCCAGCACATACTGCATACTGTGTGCCCTCAGCCACCCCGCCCAACATTATGCCTCAGTGACCACTCCCCTTGCCCACTCTGGGATTTCCCCCCTTTCTCATCCCAAAAGTTCTCCATTAAATGAGGGCCCAGGGCCTAATCCCATCTCCACACAGAAGCAACTTCATCACAGTTTAACATAAAAAGATCAGCTGGTATCGACCCGTAATTTGGACCCATGCCACGCTATTGGCAGGAAGACAGAATAAGTTAGGGTGGCCATGTTTCAAAAATTCTCTGTGTGCACTCAATCACAGCCCAGGGAAGGCGGGCGGGTGCGTAATAACCCAGGCGCGCTCTCCATTTCCCCTGTAGATCAATGCTAATACCAGGAGGCCCCGGAAGATGGATGGAACCGACAGGAACCTTGAAATCCCGACACGGGGGCTGGTGCCTCAACCGATAAAGAATTTCATTGCTGCTGGGGCAGGGACACTGAAACCCTTGGGGTTGTGGGGGGAGAAGAGAAGCTAGAGAGGGGCCGTCTTTCTTACTCATGGTTACCATCGCAGGCATGCGCACTAACAGGCCCTCGCTCCCACACTGCTAGCCCAAAGCGCTAACACCTTCTCCAGGAGGCCATGGCTGAGAGAACACTCGCAGGAGGTCTCAGACTCACTCAGACACCCATGGAAACTCAGACCTGCCACAAGTAGGCAGATCTGCTGCAGTGAGACACACTTACTCTTGGGCGTCCACACCGGCCAAGGTGAGAAACCAAGCTGGCAGATAGTTCCACAGTAAGGTCTTTCCTTTCATTCCCTTTGTATGTTGCTTAGAAGGTTGCTGGCTCATGGGAAGCTTGAGAACTTTCTAAGAAATAAACCCCTAAGACCAGGCCGTCTAGACAGAAGCACAGATGCTGGGCTGAAGTCCGGGGCCCTCCACAGGACAGTTCAGCTGCAGACCTTTAGGCCTCCGTTTCCACACATATAAAACCAGTCACTTGACTGGGCTATTTTCTCCCAGCCCCCTCATCGTTAAAAAAAAGTCTCATCATGTAGCACAGGCTATCCTGGAGCTCTCTGTGTAATCCAAGCTGACCTCTAACTTCTGGTGATCCCCATGCCTTAGCTTAAGTACAGGGATTATAGGATTTTAGGCATAAGTCAACATGACCAACCAGATCAGGAACATTTGTAAGGCCACCTACCTTCTGGATCGGAATTTGTCTATCTGGACATACATACTTGCAACATCACACACAAATACAAGCATTCCCAAAGCTAGCATTCCCAGTTTTGATAGGTTTTTTTTTTTTTTTAATTTAACTGATAGATTAAAACATAAAATTTGCACATATTAATATGCGGTATTAATGTTCAATACATGCTAAGCTGTGAAACTGTTTAAATGTATATTCATTTCCATAAACATAATTGTTTCTATATGATGAAAAATTAAAAAAAAACTTTCTAGATTTTTAATAGAAAGCATATAATTATTATAGGTACACTCCTTATCTTTTTAGGATGATTAGGATGATACACACACACACACACACACACACACACACACACACACACACACACACAATCACGGGTGCACAGACGGACAGACAGACGGACAGGGGATCTTTTCCACAGGAGTCTACAACAAGGATGCTGGCTTCCCATCTTTCCCAGAGCAGGATGACAAGGAGTCTCAGAAACCTACCCCTACCCCCCAGCCTCTCAACCCTCCTAGCAATCTCCTATTTGGAGCAAAGAGATCCGAGATACAGAGAACTGTCAAGAGTTTCAGATGGGGAAGGCACAGGGACTGGAGCTGGCTGCCTAGCACTGGCTGACTCCTTACCTGCTGTCTGATTTCCTCCCAGTCCTTACAGGACAGGAGCCATTTGTATGGCCTGGCACTGACATCTTGTGGCCACCTGTAAGGATTGCAAGCATCTCGATGAGACACTTGGTCTCCCTACAGAGGATGGTCATAGCCTGGTCAGGACTGCAGGTCCCATCCTTGGAAGCCTGCCTCATGCTCAGTTGTTGGGAAACACACAGGGGGCTGGTAAGCACCTCCTGGAGAGTCAGGTGACAGGGCAGGAGGCTACCTCAGAAAGAGGCTTCACTTGACAACAAGGGCTGGAGGAAGTGGATGCTTGAGGGAACTTCAGACTATGGTAGTAGAATTGTACCCTTCTATATATAACCTTCATCTGACAGGAAACTGACCCTAAGCCAGAAGCTGAAAGCTGATGGAATAGATGTGGCTTTTCCCTAGGCAACCCTATCAGAAAGAGACTCAGCTCTGCCCTCATGCATGTCCAGACTGCAGGGGAGTATTTACCCTCCTCAGACTTAACCTGTTGCAGGATGAGAAGGGGAAGGCATGACTTTGCCCTGGCAGAGCTTCTAACCCTGAGGAGCAAAAAGACTCAGGTTCTTGACAGTGCCTCATCCCTTCCTGAGGAAAATGGAAACCCCAAGCTATCACAGCCTTCCTTATAAAGCACTAGTCTGGAAGTCTAAAAGAAGCCGGCTTCCATCACCAGCCTGGTGAAAGGACCGGAGCAGAGGACTGGAGTAAATGGGATCCCCAGAGCCAGCCTCCTCCATTCTGCAGAGATCTAAGGTAGGGACTCACAGAGGTAGCCATGACTGAGGCAAGGGCCTGTCTGGGGACTCCCACTCTACAGAACCTCCTGCCACTTCTGGAACCAAGTCTCAGGCACCTACAAAGTGACATACCACAGACAGAGGCCATGAGTTCCCAGTCACAGAACCCTGGAGGTGCTTGTGCGATGAGTTTGTTATAAATTAGAGACTCATTAAGAGAAGGTGCGAAGGGCTCAGTAACAGCTTTCGGGGGTCATCTTTTCGATTTCTTGTTCAGTTTGTTTATTGCGATTGTTCTTGTCTCATAAGCTTATTGCAAAACCAATAAAAATGATCTATTCAGAGAGGGAAACTGCTCTTTTGACTAGTAAGCTGCCACTTAGTCATAGACCCCACCCTTCCCCCTTCCCAATGGCTGCAGCCCTAGCCTGGTTGACCAGCTGTCTCCTGCCGCGGGGTCAGCAGAGGGTGCCAGATTCCTGCTCACCAGAAACTGTGTCCACCTGCCATGCAGCCACCCTGGGCTGGCCTCAGGCCTCCAAGCTGGCCCCATCACACCAATGACCGTGTACCCCAGCCCTCCAGCCCAGCTAAGTTACAGGGGGATGGGAGGCCAGAACAGGATCCAAGGACAGTCATGAGAGCTTAGAATTTCAAGTGGAATGTTGCTGTTTCTTCTCTGTGCCTCAGTGATTCTGATTCATTAGCATGAGCTTCCCTGCCCTGTGTAGCCCTGAAAACTAACAGATTCTTATGGCTTTCTGAGACTCCCTACAATCAGAAGTTCCTGCTTTGACCTTGACAGAACAGATCAAAGTCACAATTAAGGTAAGGGGCATGAAAACCTCCATCTAAGGAAATGGTTCCCACACTGCAGTTTCAGGAATGACATCGGTTGCACTTAGTGACTAAAATAGTCTGAGACATTCTTGATTTCCCTGTATTACTGATGTTGATATGAGTTTAGAGATTTTCAGACGATTACAGGGGAGGGGAGCGCAGCAGAGGTGAGACTGGAAGAAAATCCAACAGCCTTCTTTGTGGACTCACACAGAATCCCACAATGCCACAGTGGGAGACTTGCAAGCCCTTTCTTCCCATTTCTTTCTCATCTCAAACATGGAATCATGGTCAGATCAGAAGTGACTTAGTCAAGGTCCCATAATCAGTGGCAGAGTTAGGGGGAGGACCCAAGATAATCAGCCTTTGCCTCTTGTTCTTTCCAAAACTTCTGTCTTCTACATCCTGCTCATGGCAAAGAATTTGGTGTCCTTTGCCAAGTTCCTACAGTCATCACAACCCCAGACTGTCCTTCCCTCCCACTCACTTGCTCTGTCTACAGCTAGACTGGTCTTCCCCAAAGGCCAGTGCACTGGCTCAACCCTGGGACCTGGAGGAGGGAATAAGCCTTGGAAAAAACATTGAGAGTTTCTCTACTACTCCCAAAAGAGAGCAGCAGATGAAGATGTCTTTATCTATTTGGAGAAGGGGACAGCAGTAAGGGAGGTGACAGCAGAGTCCCAATAACATTGACCCTTGATCTCTGTGGATTTGTTTACACTAACAAACACTTCAAATAGCCCTACTATGTGTCAGTGCTATTCTATGCATATTACTTACTCATTTGCTAATTTCATTTTATGTAAATTTTAACTGTGAATGGTGTCATACGCCTGTAACACCACCATGAGGGAAGTAGAGGCAGGAGCATCAGAAACTCAAGGTGTTCCTTCACTACAGAGCAAGTTCACACCAGGTGGGTTGCATGAGACTCTCACAATATTTATTTATTAAATAATCTTATATTGATTAAGTTATTCTGAAGTAGATTCTGTTATTAGTCCCACTGAGTCATGGAGTTTAAACAGCTTGTCCCAGGCCTCACAAACAGAAAGTGGCAGAGCAGAAAGTCATAGCCAACCATTCTGTCTCTCATCTACCACGCTAGTTACACTGAATATTGACTGAAGAGTCAATATTTTAGTCTACGAAGTAACCTGACAATAAACAGATGAACATAAGAGAGAGGCAAATGCCTTGCATGTACATGCACAAAAGCCACATAAAAGATAAGGCTCAAAAAGGGGGCAGACTGGGTTGGCGAGATGGATGACTTCAGATATGCAGAACCCACACACAAAGCCACATGTGGCACATCTGTGACCCCAGCTCTTCAGGTGTATGTGTTGGCGAGAAAGACATGAAGATGCTGAGGCTTTCTCTTTTTTTTTAAGATTTAGTTTTACGTGTAAGCGTGTTTCAACTGCATGCATGCATGTGTACCATGTTTGTGCCTGTGGAGGCTAGAAGACGGCATTGAATGAAAACAACAAATCTGGGCATCGGATCCCCTGGAACTGAACGTGGGTGCTGGAAATTGAACCCAGAGTACAGTACTCTGGGTCCTTTTTTGTTACAGTAGAAAGCACTCTCAGCCACTGAGGCATATCTCTAACCCCTCACTGGAGCCTCTGGCCACTAGCTGAGCCATTAAGAGTCTCACTGAGAGACCCTATCTCAAGGGAATAAGATAAGGAGCCATAGAGCAGGACACCAGACATCTTCCTCTGCCCCCCACACACATACACACGCCCATGTGCATATTCACACATACTGAGTTCCAGATGACTGAATGCTCTTATTATCCTTTAGTAATTTATTTTTGAGGCCTGGTTTTGCCATGGAGCCCAGGGTTGGCCTGGGACTTTCTGTGTAGCCTAAGCTGACCTTCAACTCTTGTCTCAGCCTCCCTACAGCTCGGTACACAGAAGTATGCCACCATACCTTTGTGAAATTTTTAGGCCATACATGAAAGAATTGAGGCTTGGAGCTTCTGGTAGATGACAGGATGAGCTTCATAGGCTGGTAGAGACAATGAAAGCTGAAACTGTTGTGTAATTTTGCAAGTAAAATGTCTCATGTGATAGCCCTCTAAAGAATGTGTGACATCTAGGAACAATCTCTGGACAGGAGTGTGAACCGGCCTTTCTTTCCCACAGTCAGATAAGAACTTGTTTACTTTACTAAGGGCTAATGTGGATGTCCTCTGGATGCAAAAGGCCCCAGTAAAGGGCTGAAGTTCAGGGTCAGTCTTCTGTCTTGCTGAGCCTCTGAAAAGCAGTGGGAACATATCACACTGCAGGCTTTGGAGCGGCACATTCCCATTGCTTGGGAATCTTTTTACAGACAGTACAAGAACTGGAGACCCCCTGTGATGGGGATGAAGGAAGATACTGAGCATTCCAAAGAGATATAATGTCCTCAGAGGGAACCAGTACTTGTTTACTGGGGGTCGCCTCTGCCCTTGGCTTCTTTAAAGACCAGTGTTTTCAGCTTGAGATAGGAGCATGGACCACAGATCCCTCCCATACCAATCCTATCTGGAGGAGGCTTTCTGCAAGGTTCTGGAACCCAAGGTAAGGGGTATGATGCCAAGAACCCACAGCCTCACCCCCCCCACACACACACACACACAGCAGCCTGCACTGACATCTCTGAGAAGGCCTTTGATTAAAGAGACAAGTGACTTTGCCCATTCTATTGATCAGAATAAATTACTAGCAACTAATTTATGGGCCTCCCCACTGCCGATGACATGGTGGATTGTGCGCTATTGGTCAGTAAATTGGATTGTCAAGCTAGATTATTGGTTCGTATACAGTTATCTCTCAGAGCAAATATCAGGCAGCCCAGGTAGAGGAGTGAAATCCTTTCTCTGCTGCCAGATGCCAGGATGTCAGGCAGGAGGCCTTCTCCTTGGCTGCTGGGGAGGGGCAAGGAGGAGAGGGGAGTAGAGTTGAGCAAGGCCTCTGTGCAGGATGCTTATTAATTAGTGCAGCATCACAGCATTAAAAGAACATTAGTGTGGAATCGGCGGCAGAGTGATGAGGAAATGACATTGTGGACCTCCTCCTGATTCTCCAGCTATGGCTCTGCTGGGTAGAGGCAGGGAGGGGGTTGATGAGCAGACAGGGGGATGGGAAAGATAAAGGGTGAGGGGCATAAAGGGCCACTGGGAGGGGAAGGGAGAGGAAAGGCCATATTTGCTGGGAGTTGCAAGCCGAGCGGATCTGCTAAGTGCCAGCGTCGCTGAGCCACGCTGGGGAAATGGAGCTGCCGTTCTGCTCAGTACATCACAGCCAACGATGAAAAGTTCTAGAGCTGGGATTTCTCAGGCAATTTGGCCAGTGATGCATGGGGCAGTAGATCCTCGCGCACTCTTCCGTGCCTCTGCCAAGCCAGCAATAACAAAAACTTATTTTTTGCCAGGGAAACGGATATGAGTCAGGCAGCCCATCAGGAGTAAGGGGGGCTTTACCACGCCATTGCGATTTGTACCGCTCCACTGTTTCCCGAGCTCTAAAGACCTGCCAGGAGGTGAAAAAGGCGAGACAATTTCGAGTTCACAGTCCTGTGTCCTCAAAGCATAGCAGCGTGCCATAGATGGGGACTTGCTGGGCCCATGGGTTGCAAAGTCAGCGGTCTTTCCTTCAAGCCCTCTGAGAAGGGATGGGGGGGCAGTGAGATGAGAAGGTGAGCAGGGAGTTGGGGTGCAGCTACAGACTCCTGGAAAAGGTTCACCCCAGCTCCAACCTCACAGAAGCATGGCGGAAAGAGGCCAGAGTGCAGGAAGGGACCGAAAGAGGATGGTAAGCAGGAAGAAGTATGGACTATCAGTTTAGCCAAGACCGATGAAAAGCGTCACTACTTCCAGTTAAGACTATCTGTGCCCCCTTGTCATAGACTGCCAGGGTCTCTCCTTCCCACCTAGACCCTGAGCCATCCAGTCCCTGAAGGGTTGTATTGGAAACCCCACTTAGTCTCGTTTTCTCCCTGCTTTTGAGGCCTGAGCCCTGAGGAGGTCTGCTCCTCTTCTGAGGCATGATCAGGAACACAAGCAACCTATTCTAGCCTCAGGCCTCAGGCAAACAGTCAGGTGGAGCCTTCAGTCCTGACTTTATCTATCACTCATCTGACATGGCCAGTGACCCAACAAGTAAACTCCGTGGGGCAGGGACCCAGGGCTTCCAACTTGCTTGAGCTGCCCCTGAGAACTGCCCGAAGGAAGGTCTCATTAGTATCTACAAAGACATCAATATCATTCTTCTCCTCTTGGAGCTGTTGAGCATGCTGATTTGAGTTTCCCGAGAAGAGACTCGGGCCATGAACTAAAAATATTCTACACGTTCCATAAGATAGAAGCTTCAAAGGTGAAAACCTAGCTGAGCCTCTGGGTGTATTTTATGCCTACCCTCTGGTCACTCTGCTCTCTCAAAGTTAAACTGCAGAGCCAGTGAGATAGCTCATTGGGTCACCACACTTGCTGCCAAGCCTGATGACCTGAGTTTGTTCCCTGGCACCAGCAGAAGTGATCCAAATCCTATAAGTTCTTTTCTGACTTCGTGCATCGTGTGTGCCCCCAACACACACACACACACACACACACACACACACACACACAGAGAGAGAGAGAGAGAGAGAGAGAGAGAGAGAGAGAGAGAGAGAGAGCAAATAAGTAGATGAAAAAAAAATTTTTTAAGTTACTCTGTGGCTCTTGGCTATTTCAGCATGAGCTCCTGTCCCGATTGCTTTTACCCTCTGGTGACAAACACAAAGCCAAAGAGGAATGACCTTCAAAGTCAGAAGGAACAGGACGGGGACAATGCCACTTTCTCTTTTCTGGCTGTACTATGTCCCAGTGTTCATTACAGCGACTATGTGGAAATGAGTCCACCAGGCCTCAGAGCACCCGGGCCTCTAAGATGGAGGAGTCTGCAAAGCCTGGAGAAGAAAGTAGGCCCACTGGCTGCTCTATAAATTAGAGACTCATTAAGAAGAGGCAGGAAGGGCTTTGGGGGCCTGAGCCTTTCGATTTCTTGTTGGGATAGTTTATTGCTATTGTTTCTATTTCATACGTTTATTGCAAAACCAATAAAAATTATCTATTAAGAGCAGGAAACTCATCTTTTGACTTCTTGGTGGAGGTTTCTACAGAATAAACTTTAACTGGTCCAGCATAGCTTGCAGGAGAGAAGCGAACCCCATGGAGTTACCTCCAGAGGACAGCTAAGCACGCAATAGGGGTGTCCAGACCTGGGGGTGGGGCAGACAGACTGGGGCAGTCACACAATCAAGACTCCTATACAGCCCCTGTCAGCTGGCTACATATAACATCTGCTGCTCACTGCCTAGTAACCCTGGAGCTTCACAGTTCCTACTCCAGAAAGGAAGCCCTCGGATGGAAAGAGATAGCTGAATGCTTGATTTATGGAACTATTCTTGAAATGAAACTTTGTAGGGATGTTTCCAAACCAGATGAATAAAATGTCTGAGATTCCAAAAGGAAGGTCCTGTCCAGGCGAAAGAGTAGGAAACAGCCTTTGTTGTATCCTGTGGTGCTGTGTCAGGCTCTACACTATTGCCCCCTTCGTTTGGTCTCATTTTGCACCCCTTTATTAAAATGTTTATTTATTATTGGTGTGGTGTGTATGTGCGCATGTGCATGTGGAGGTCACAGACAACTCTGTAGGGCTGGTTCTCTCTACCTTTGTGTGGATCCCAGGTATGAAACCCAGGTCACCAGGCTTGCAAAGTACCTTCACCTGCTGGGCTGTCTCACTGGTTCCTGTACCTCCCTTTTTAAGAAGAAAAAATGTATGTTATCTTGGGCTAGGGATACAGTTCAGCTGGTAAAGAGTTTGCCTAATATGCATAAAGCCTGGGTTTGAGCCCTAGCACCACATAAAACACAGTGGATGTAATCAATATTTGGGGGGTGAGACAGGAGAATCAGAAGTTCAAAGTCATTCTCGGCTCTGTAAGAAATATGAGGACAGCCTGAGATAAAAATAAAACATTTTCTAAATTAGTGTATTTTTTATGTCTGCCTGCAGGCTAGAAGAGGGCGCCAGATCTCATTACAGATGGTTGTGAGCCACCATGTGGTTGCTGGGAATTAAACTTAGGACCTCTGGAAGAGCAGCTAGTGTTTTTAACCTCTGGGCCACCTTACCAGCCCAAGTAAAACATTTTTAAAATGTGCATATTATCTCCATTTTACTAAAAGGGACACTGAAGATGGGCAATGTCAGCAGTGTGGCCTGGGGCAAAGAACAGCATAGTCCCCAGCCTGAGCACATCAGTCTTAGAAGTTAACATGTCTCTTTTGAAGAAGGAATAGGAGGTAGGAATTCTCCTTGTGGGCATCTAGGATACTTTGGAGAGGATTCACAACCAGTTGAGGGAAAACTCACCCAACCGTGACCCAAGTTAGAACTTGCCCCTAGAGTTACCCACACCCCTAAATCTAGTGTGAAAACCACAGGGATCTTCAATAGCTGCTCTGTCGGGTCACAGGATGGTGACTAATGGGCCCAGAGGAGGAGACTGTGAAAAACACTCTAGGAAATAAATTTGGGTGATTAAATTTCAAGGCAGTTCATGGACAGCAACCTGAGGGTGCAACTAAGACATCAAGTTACTAAGAGAGTCAAGATTTCACTCTAGCCACAGCTGCCCAGGAACCAGGCTTGAGACTGCAAATTATCAGTGGGACAGGAGGAAGGCCCTCCCACCAAACTTCTAAACCTTCCTTCCAAAGGTCAGCTATCAGCAAGCTAAGCTACTATTGCTGTTCCACAGTTACCAGGCCCTTTTGAACATTAAAAAGTAAAATAAAATTATTTCACACCCGTGTAAAAAAGGTTAAGGTCGGGGAAGGACCCTCTAAGTGGGCACAGGCCAGAACCACAAACAAGTTTCTGAGGTTTCGAAAATAACAGAAGCCGCCCAAGCTCTCTCTTTTATTTCAACTGAATGTCACGTACCCTGATTGGATCTAAGCCCCTAACAATCACGTTTAGTGGCTTGGGATGGAATCTACCATCACCCTTACTTCTGCCCAGTCACACCCAGGTGCCAATAAGCTTCGCAGGTAAACATCGCAGGCCTAAAGATGATGTCCCCACCCACTTTTTATAACCACTGGCCTTGTCTTTAACTTTTTTGTTGCTTTATGAATAAAGACAGGCGGGGAGAGCTGGAGACCCAGCAGCCCCTGCCATTGGGGCCCAAGTGGCTTCTAATAGAAGAGTCTAGGCAAAAAAGACCTTAGCAACTGCAGCTGTTTCTCTCTCTCTCTCTCTCTCTCTATTTCTTCCTCTCTTGAGAGTTCACCTCTCTCTGCCCTGGCTCCACCAGCTGTTTCATGCAAATCCAGCTGAGACAGCTGCTAACCCCATCCTGCTAAATTTCCAGGGGCCCTGGAACCCCCTTGGCTGTCTTGGCCCAAAGATGGGCAAATTTCTGGCTTCCAGACCAGGTTGAGATTGTTCAGAAAGTACTTTAGTAACAAACTGGGGGAAAGCCAAAAAACTAAATTGCAAAAGCAGAGAACGAGACATGTACAGAGCACCGATTATTGCTCTCATCCAATCCTAGGACAGTTTGTTTCAAGGAAAAGGAAGGAGGCCAGAACTGGCGGAGCAGCCCTGACATCCCAGTTGCTTGGGAGGCTGAGGGGGAGGATCACAAATGGATTGGGCTCAAGGCCAGCCTTGGAAACAGACTTTTTTCTCAGAATAAAAGGTCTGGAGTTATAGTTCATTGGTAAAGCAATTACCCAGCACTGAACGTCCCTAGGTTCAATCCCTAGCACCAACCTCCATCCCTGCCCCATCCCCCAAAGAAGGAGGGAGGGAAGGCAGAGGAAGAGAAAAGGAAAGGCAGATCTGTCAGAGTGGCCACACAGGACCATTGAGGGAAAACTGATCAAGAAACTTAGAACCTCTGGGCTGACTAAGGGAAGCCCCTCAGGAAGGCAGGAGGCTTTCCCATAAGCCATGCTAAAGAGATAGGTTAATGAAATAACTTACTTTTTCTTCCCAGAATTCCTGATCCCTTCCACAGTAGCTTACAGGGCCACGATCATGAGGCTTTGTTAGCTTGCCTGATTTTCTAAATTACTCAGAAAAATGTACATTTTCTTTTATCTCTGTTCTAAGGCTGTTTTCCCCCAACACTCTGCGCTTCCTTACTGTTTGCCTAAAGCCTCTCCCTGCCATGAGGCTGGCTGTTCAGGTAGGTCTCTGCATAGCCTCCCTCTCCCTCCATTCTCCCTTCCTGGCAGTTGCTGAGATTACAGCCTGCTTGCCCTGGTCTTTTCTTTTAAACCCAGTTAAAATTGTCTTCAAGCTTCTGTTTGAGTCTGTTCTAAATCATTTTATTGACGAGCCTAAGAACGTTAAGAGGAGATCCTGATTTCTCTGGTATCATCTGGCAGCCCTTTTACACGAGTCACCTAGGACCACCTGTATATCAGACACTTACATTACGATTCATCACAATAGCAAAATTTTAGTTATGGAGTAGCAACAAAAATAATTTGATGATTCGGGTGCCGTGTGATTCCACCACAATATGAGGAACTGCACTAAAGGGTTGCAGCATTAGAAAGGTTGAGAAGCGCTGCCCTACAGGTTTCTGCAGAGTTCAGCGATCCTTCCTCTCAGAGCTCTTAGGCACTGGCAGTCCCTTTAAAATGCCTGTCCTGTACCATTCAGATGCCTACTGAACCAGAGTGAGCTTCCTATATTCCAACACTCTACTGGACACAAATATTTGCCTACTTTACTGGACACACATATTTACCCACTGCCAACAAGAATCTAAAAGCCCTTCCCTCAAAGACACTCCAGAAGAGCAAAGCATGCTGGGTGATTCTTATAGTTTCATCCACAGATTGAGGCTCAGCCAAGTTCTGCTTCCATATGGACCCTTATTCCTAGTAAATACCCGTAGGGCTGATCCATTAGCACTTCAGGATCCATTGGCCAGCTTTCCTCCAACCTATACCTGCACATTCCCAGACAACCGGGACCTATTAAGTCACTTTGGATTTAACTCCTGGTTCTGTCACATCTTAGCTGAACAGCTTCCATTTCAGTCATTTTAAAGGACTAAGTGTTAGACAGACTCCCCAGTAAACTGACGGAGAGGTGCCACAGGCAGATGATCAAGATGGCTAACTTGTAGCTTCTTCTTCACCTTCCTGACCTGTGGCAAAGGCCTGGCAGGCTTTTCTTCCAGGCCCACCTGCTGGCACACTGGTCTAACAACTTCAAGGCCAGACCAGGACATGTTTACCCAAAAGTTGTGGGCCTATCAGGCTCTTTGTTTAAACTGACCAATCCTTTAAAGCCCCCAGCCCTTGAGGATAGACCAGACTTCAGAGTCCCAGACCCCCCCTCACCCCTGCCTGTTTCTGGATCTTTCTGTGTGCGTGCGTGCGTGCGTGCGTGTGTGTGTGTGTGTGTGTGTGTGTGTGTGTGTGTGTGTGTGTGTGTTTCCTCACTCCTAACAAAAGCTTTCCTTCAAAGGCTGATCCTGTCTGTTGTGCCTGAGATTTTCCCTGCTCCCTCCTGTCACACTCCAGAGCTTTTCTTTTCTGCCTTTTAATTGGAAGAGAGAATGAACAGTAACAATTTAAACCTAAACGCTTAAAATATATTTTTTTTTGCAGTGATTTTGTGTGTGGTGGTCAGAACAGCTCTCCTTTTCTGTTCTGTGACAAACTCAAGTTGTCAGGATTGGTGGCTAGCTTCTGTACCCCCACTCAGCCATTGTGATAAGCCATTTTAATAAAATGAGCTTGAGAGTTTTGTCTTTCTCATAATTTATAATTTCTCATGAATATCACCTTGAAAACCATACAGTATTTTGCCTGACACATAGTACGAAGGTTAAAAAACGTAGCTATAAATAATAAATCTTTCTTAACAAACTGGTGTCCATACAACTCGCTTCTATCCCTGAAAAGTCCGCAATGACAGAGCAGAGACTCATCATAGAATCCTTATTGGATCATTCTAGATCCTACGTAGTCTCTCTATAGATTCAGTCTTTTACCACTAGGACCAGGGGCTATTTCTAGTTTTCGGGCGGCTGAAGGTGTCAGAACTAAAACCGGAGGAAATTCTCCAAGTTCATGTCAAGGCAGCCGAAAATTTTTCTTCTCTTCGGGGGAGGGTCTTAAGAGTTCACAGGGGGACAAGTCCAGAGAAACTTCCCAGATGGCCTGCCCATCATCCACGTGGCATACTGAGTCACCTCTGTAAGGAACACCCTGGCTTTGCTGCCTATTTCCCCATTTGAAATTGATCTACGCTGGGCACCGAGCTCACACACATGTTCAGGATCTACTCGTGTTGCTGGTGGGTGGGCGGCTAGATGATTCAATGGGCCACTGGAAATTAGTACGTCTTTCCCAGGCTGAGAAGAAACAGTAGTGTCCTAGCAACCAGGGAATCTGCCTAGCAACACGGGTGAGAGGCAGTGGCTGCTGGGATTGTTTAGAATGGCTGACAAATAGGCAGACGGGAAGACCTTTCTGGATTTTGTCAAACTGAGGTCTCAAGCCAAGAGGAGAAGGGTGATCTCTAGGGATCTGAAAAGATGTGGGGGAGGCAGGGTAGACATAAGAGTACTGGCGATTTTACAGGCCCAAACTAGAAAAAGCCTCATGCATTTCCCACAGTGTGCTCAGCCAAGAGGTGGCCACCAGGAGGAAGCCCACACCCCAGAGTGAACACATATGAATAGACCTCCACCTCTTCGGTGCTCTGGTTTGCAAGGGCACATACAACAGAATACATGTGCACATGTTCTTCTGACCTGGAATTGTTCAACTCAGAAAGCCTCTTATCCTTGGAAAGGATAGAGACCTACATTCCTTACAATGAGCCCACAGGCAGCTTATGAGACTTTCCAAACAGTCTGACATTAAAAACTCTGGCTTCAATCATTTGCCCACTTCTCTACTTTCTATCAGAGGACAAGGGCCTGGATGTGCCCCCCTGTGAACTCTCAAGACCCTCCCCTGAAGAGAAGAAAAATTGTCATCCGCCTTTGACCTGATTAATAATTAAAACCGCTGAGTTTGAACTGCCCCTAACAGTGAGGTGCTCCAAAACCCCAGAAAACTTTAACAAATAACCAGCCTGCTGTGGGGAGAGGAAGCTCTCTTTACTAGACAAACTGACAATTAGCCGCTATTCAGAATCCCCCTCCAGTCTTAGCATATTGGTTCTCCTTTGAAAGTGTCTCGGCATGGGGTAGAATTTTGGCCTTGAGTTGGGAACTACTGTGCATAAAATCAAAGAATAGAAGCCAGCAGTTGAGAGAATAGAGGCTATTTGGGGATTAGTGATTTCAGGAGTTAGACTTCTAATAACTTGGTGAGTGGTGGGTTAGGAATGTCCTCCAGGAGCATCAGGCAGTCAACTCGGTGGGACATGTCCTCACATTGAACTGGAAAGCATGAGTCACTACCCCAGAGATCAGAAATACAAAATGGCAAGAGATAACTGCAACTCAGCAGCCACATGGCAAGCCACATTTTAGAACGGCTGCAGGCAACATCTCACGCTTGCAGTCTTGGGGTTACATGTGAGACCCCAAGTTGGGCTCCAAGTTTTCTCCCCAAAGAGCCACAAATATAGACCACCACCCCCATTAGGGAACACACTAATGGAGAGCAAAGGAGAGTGGATGAGATGGGAAAGCGGGGAAGGAGGGAACAGGCATCCAAACTGCTCATTTTCCCCTAGGAAGCATAAGGCCCAGCCACTACGGTGGGTGAGCAAAGCAAATTGGTAATGGGTGATCCAGATTGCATCTCGGAGTCTTGCCTGCTTTCCAGGCACTTACTGAATTTTTATAACTCTTTTGGGGGTAAGGCAGAAAACCCGTGGTTTCTTATTGACCAGTTGGGGAGAGGGAGTTGAAGCTGGCTGGCCCAAGTCTGTTGCTTCTCTGCAAGCTATACTGTAGCCCACCCAGAGATGCTTTTTAATAAATTTATTAAGGGAGAATATGCTAGAAAACCATCATGTGATCATCGGCTGCCAACAGCTTCAAGACTGCAAAAGAACTAGAAAGCAATTTTTCCAGAGAGGGAAAGCAGAAGGCAGAGACCCACACGGACCACTCTTCCTCAACACCCAGGAGGGGCAGAAAACCTTTGTGATGGTAAATTTTCTTCTTATTCTTATTTGTCTTAATTAAAATATGGCTTAGAACAGTAAAGCAAATGATCTCAAGTACATGGCTTACTAGGTATGTGAATTCATATAACTCCTGACCAGGACAAATACACGGGATAAGCCATCCCAGAAGGGGCCCTTGACTCCTCACAGTCAATATGCATTCACCTGCCCAAAGGAGGCGATATTCTCTCTATATAAACAGGCCTGATTTTGAACTTGTTATAAGGGCAATTACTAAATACTCCTATCTACCTTCTTGTGCTCAGTCTGCCTGTGAGATTCATTTATGTATATTAAGTCCTTTTCATGACAGTGTGATATTCCACCATGTAAAAAATATACACCACTACCCTGCTTTATTGGAATGGCACGGTGCCTTTTTGTTTATTGCAGAAAGCTGCTGTGAGTGTTCTTGGACTCTCTGTGGTGGATGTCAGCACTCATTTCTACTGAATATATATCCAAGCGTCAGACCGCAAGGCCACTTATCACAAAAGGGGACCATGTCTGTCGATTATCCTGTGAGATTTTCACAAAGTAGGTACTCAGCAAATATCTTTGGAAATAATAAAAGGATACTGATAGAAAAATCAATTTTACCAGAATTAATGTACACATTTGATGTGATTTTAATTGGATAACAAGAGGGTTTTTATTGTAGGTCGGAATGAATTAAATGATTTCAAAGTTACATAGCAGAATAAATACTTGAGAAAGGCAAATAAAATGTGGAAAAGGAGAAATAAAGAGTAAGACTGTCTTCCCAGATAGCGGACTGACTATAAAACCTCTGTAATTAAATCAATTTGGTATTGGCATGGGAATAGATAAGTGGATCTGTGGAATAAAATATAGAGCCCAGAAGTAGACCAAGTATACATATGAGAATTTACTATACGACAAAGTTGGTATTTCAATTCCATGAAAAAGAATGGATTATTTAATAAATGGTGCCAAGTCAACTTCCATCTGGAAGAAAATAAAACTGGATTCCTATTTTATACTACTTACAAAATATGAACTCTGTATAGATCAAAGACAAATAAATGTGAAAGAAGAAGGCAATAACAATCTTGAAAATTTAGGAAGCTATAAGCTGGGTAGAGACAGGCAGGGGCGCTCTACACAAGACTGGGAAAACAGACGCTATAAAAGAAAGACAGACATATTTTACCTTGTAGCAACTTTTTGAAAAGTTCCGTATGGCCAAAAATAAATAAATAATAAACAAACAAACAATAGACACAGGGCTGAAGAAATGGCTCAGTGGTTGAGAGCATGGCTGCTCTTCCAGAGGACCTGGGTTTGGCTCCCAGAATCCTTGTGTAATGCCACTTGCGGGTGATTTGATGCATTCTTCCAGCCTCTGTGGGCACTGCATCCACATGGTAGACAGACAAACATAAAAGCAAAACACCTATGCAAATAAGTAAAATAAAATAATTCTTAAGTAGACAAAAGTACAAACTTGTACAGGAGAAGTGGATAATAAGAAGCAATAACAAACAGAGTTTTATAAGTAGACATAAGATAAGCAAACAACCCAAGAGGAAATGAGCGACTGACAGCAGCAAGCCCATCGTGAGAGCACACGTAACTGATCAGCACACATGGGAAGAGCAGCTTACAACTTTTTTTTTTTTAGACTTATTTAATTTTTGTATGTGTATGGGTGTTTTGTCTGCATGTATATCTGGGCATCACATACACGTCTGGTGCCTTCAGAAGCCAGAAGATGGGGTTGGATCCCCTGAAACTGGAATTACAGATGGTTACAAACCACCATGTGGGCGCTGGCAAGTGAACCTGGGTCTTCTGAAAGAGCAGCCAGTGCTCTTAACCACTGAGTCATGTCTCCAGCCCTGCTCACAACTATTAATACTCAGAGAAATACAAATCAAAATGAGGTTTCATCCTTTCAGACTGCAGGAACTAAACTGAGGGCGATCGCCATTGCCGGAATGTAGGATAAGACTCCACACTGATGGTAGAAATGTGCATTTCTGTAGCCTCCGTAACCTGGCAGCAGCTGTAGAAACTGAAAATATGTATCCTTTTGATCCAGCAATCCCACTCTTAGGTATCCTGGAAGTGAAAAGGCTAGTAAGCATATGTAAGTGCTCGTATATCTAGTGCTTTGCACACACACAATCAGTCCTAACTGTATCAGTCATTTTCTCTCAGCCTTGGGGCAGGGGAGAAGAGAAACAAACTAATGAGGACTATTTGATCTTCCAAATAAGATCAGAAAAAAGTCCTCTCCCTCTAAAGATTTATTGTTTTTGTGTAGGCATGTTTTGCACCATGTGCATGCAATACCCAAAGAGGCCAGAGGGGGCGGCAGATCCCCTAGACTTGGAGTTACAAACGGTTGTTGAGCTGCCATGTGGATGCTGGGAACTGAACTTGGGTCCTCTGGGAAAGAAGTGTGTGTGAGGGGGAGACAGAGTTTCTCTTTGTAGCCCTGGCTCTCCTGGAACTCTCTTTGTAGAACAGACTGGCCTCAGACACATAGAAATAGTCTGTCTCTGCCCCTCCCCCCAGTGCTGTGATTAAAAGAATGAGCTACCACTGCCCAGCCCCAAATACCATTTTATAAAAATATTTATTCATTAATTTTTTTATGTGTCTTGGTGTTTTGTCTGTGTGTGTATTCCTGTGTAAGGGTGTCAGGAACTGTAGCTAGACAGTTGTGAGCCACTATGTGGGTACTGAGAATTAAACCCAGGTCCTCTGGAAGAGTAATCAGTGCTCTTAACCTCTGAGCCATTTCTCCAGCCCCCTAAGGCACCATTTTTTAACATCTGGAGGTTTCTATGGTGTAAATATTCCCATAATGCCCAATTTTGAGTCAGTAGTTGATGTCACTGGGGAAAAAATAGATGTGAACAATCAACTGTAGAATACCAGAGCTCAAGATACCCAGTCTTTGGATAAATTATATCTCAGCTGCATATGCATTGGTCAGGCTTTGAGAAGAATGGGCTAGTCCTTCAGAAGTGTTCTTGGTAAATTTCCAAAGGGTGCTGTTGAATGGAAAGCAAGAAACATGGAATCTCATTTTTGTAAAATATACATTGATAAAACTTGTATTTGTGTGTGCATCCTACTCGCACCCAATTATATGAATTTGAGGAGGAGCTAAGAGAAAAGTGAAGCAAGAAGGGTGTAGTGGTGTGTTACACATGCATATGCATTCAAAATTCTTAGACAAGTTCTCACGATACAGGCCTCAACAGCCTGGAACTAGCTATACAGACCAGGCTGCCCTCTAACTCACAGAGATCTGCCTGCCTCTGCTTTTGGAGTGCTGAGATTAAAGGCATGCACCACCATATTTGTCTTATATAACAATATGTTCAACTGAAAAAGAAGGAAATAAATTATATTGAGCCTCTGACATCTGTCCAGTTCTTGCCGGGTCGTGTATAGCAGGCACTCTGGAATATTAGATCATGAAAGTCATGGTTCCATTCTTTGGTTCAGCTAGAAATATAAAAACAAATACAGGAAACTTTATTATCTGCAATTTAGTATGAAATAAATTCAACATAGGGACAAATAAAATTATGGTGGGCATTTTACAGAAACTAAACCCACTACTCCCCTAACAGTCCCTGTCCCAAGCCCTGTGCTGGGACAAATACCCTCAGTCCCAGAAGGCGGCTCTTGGGCCAGCCTGCTTTCTGCTCCTGATGGAATGGCTTTGCAGCCTCTTTAGCTCTCTGTACCCTGCCTGCCCCTAATGATACATTTTATCTTTCAGCTTTTACTGTTTTACCTGGTAACTGATTTACTGCTAATCACCATGGAAACAGAGGTAGAAAATGTGGAGAAAACAACCCCAGGAAGCCACAGAAAGTAAAGAATTTTCCAGATGATACAAGGTTTGATCCGAGGGTCCGGTTCTTGCTCCTTTCCAAAATGACTCCTGGAAGCCCTCTGTGGGTTATACCTCTCTCATGTCCCAGAGCCCCATGTTCCTCCTCATTTTTCTCTCTGCTTGGGTGGCTTTGAGGAAGATCCATTACTTCAAGGGGTTTCAGTTCTTCTAGGCCTTTGGTTTACTGGTATAGCACATGAAAAAAAAAAAAATGCAGACAGCAATCTGTGCTTCCAGACCAAGGATTATTAGATAAACCCAGTAAATCCCAGTTGGCCCCAACAGTCTTTCTCCAGGAAGTTCCAGCCTCTGATGAATGCTCCACCCAGAGAGCCCCTCAGCTGGTGAGAGTCTCTCCTGCCACTGGATATCTCCACCACTCTGTATTCTTCTCACTTCAAAGAGACTACCCCACTCCAGATGCTGTTTTCAGTCACAAAACTGGTAGGCATCCTTGGCCATAGACAGACTAGCTTACCTCCAAAATTCTGGTTATGTATTATTATTTACTGGTTTTGCTTTGCCTGTTTTCTCTTTTGAGCCAGGGTGTCATTATGACCTCTAGATGGCCTGAAACTTGCTATGTAGACCAGAATGGCCTCAAACTCACAGAAACCCACCTGTCTCTGCTTCTTGAGTGATGGGATTAAAGGCCTGCACCACCATGCTGGGCTGCCTTGTTTAAAGACTTATTTTTCTTTTATGTGTATGGGTGTTTTGCCTGCATGTATGTATGTGCATCACATGTTTGCAGTGCCCACGGAGGCAAAAGGAGGGTGTTGGGTCACCAGAAACTGGACTTATAGATGGCTGTGAGTTGCCATGTGGGTGCGGGGAACCAAATTGGGGTCCTCTGTAAACTGTAAGCACAGTCAGTGTTCTTATCACTAGTCTGTCTGTCCAGTCTCTTTTTTTCTTTATGAGACAAGGTCTCATACAGCTCAGGCTAACCTTACACTTGAGATGTGGTTAAGGCTGACCTTGAACTCCTGATTCTCTTAACATCCACTCTAAGAATGCTGAGATCACAAATGAGTACTATAATGTCCAGCTGTTGCTTCAAATTTAATTATGATGCTCCGTGTTTGGAGGTTAGAGCATATATATTCCACAGAGTGTCTGTAAAAGTCATTGGACAGCTTTCCTGGGTCGTTTCCACCTTGCTGAGGCAGGATCTCACATTTCTGCTGCTGCACAGCATCCTCTAAGTTACCTTTGCCCATGAACTTCAGCCAGTTTTCCTGTCTCTGGCACCTAGCTCACTCTAGGAGTTCTGGGATTACAGATGCTTACCATGGTTCAGCATCATCCACAGGTCATAGGGATTGTACTTGAGTCAATGGGTTTTGGAGGCAAATGCTTTTACCTGCTTAACTACCTCTCTGGCTCCTAGACACAGCTCTTTGAAAATTTTCTGTGTTGACTATTTCGTTGATTACATCCAAATTTTACATTTATCTAGCTTCTTAAGCCATTTATATAAATTACTGAAATGTACAAGAAAACATTCAGGAGGAAAAGACAGTATCATTAGAAAGTCCAAGATGTTGTCAATTCTATGGAATCAATAAGTCAAAAAAGAAAAATGGAGAATATCCTCTTTTCTCTCTCTCTCTTCTGAGATGGGGTTCCTATGTTGCCTAGGCAGACCAAACTTCCTGAGTAGTAGGGACTGTGGACAAATTTTCCCAAGTCAGACTTCGGAGTCTTAATAATCAGAATGGCGACTGAGCCAGGCAGATTTGGGGGTGGCAGTGAGGCTGGAAGTCAGAGGTAGCAAAGGAAGAGCATAGAGGAAACGGAGAACCATGTTGTGAGTGAGACAACGGTGAGTGCTGGGGAGAGCTTAAGGGGAAGATTTCATTCCTGCACTTGAAGCCTGAAAAACTGAGGCAGCATTTCCTGGACAAGGCCTAACTACTCATTGTTGGCAGTTTGTTTTGGTTTTAATCTTCAGTTTTCCTGGCTACAAATACTCACTGTAAACATGTAAAAAAAAAAAAAAAAAAAAAAAAAGAGAGAGAGAGAGAGAGAGAGAGAGAGAAATGGGCAAAGTAAAAGTCTCTCTCCCAGCCTTAAAGATATAATCACATTTCTGTGTAGAAATGCACATCTTATATGAACATATTTGTAAATTGTTACAAAATCCCTATTATAGAACCATGACCATTTAGAGCTAAAGCAGTCTTAAGCCTGCAGTTACCCGTGCTCCCTCAGCTCACCTATGTATATATTAAGAATGCTAAACAGCTCTGAGGTTAAGAGCACTTGCTCTTCCAGAGGACCCGGTTTAGTTCCCAGCACTCACATGGCTGCTCACAAACATGTAACTCAAGTTCAATAGAATAAAACACCCTCTTCTGGCCTCCACTGACGCTGCACACATGTGATAAACAGACATACATGCAGGCAAAACACCCAGACACATCAAATAGAAAGAAGTAAATCTTTTTTAAATGTTAAATAATAAATAGGCAAAATGCCCAACTTTTCACTCTCCCTCTAGCCATAATCTCAATGTTCTCTTAGAAAAATGTATTCTCTCAAAAAGACTGTTATTCTTCCGGGCCAGCCTGGTCTACAGTGAGTCCCAGGACAGCCAGGGCTACATAGAGAGACCCTGTCTCAGAAATAAAACAACAAAAGATTGTTGTTCTCTAAATGGATAGTACCTACCTGTCTAGGGCCAAGCCTGGGTTTATCTCCAGACACAGATAAAAAATATCAGAAGTTGTGGCTGCACCTTTCTTTCTTGGTGCCTAAACTACATGCACAGTAGATAATATAGCAGAGCCCTCAACATATATCACCCTGGAGTTGGCTGTGCTTTATGGGCTTGGGATTGCTTTTTTCTTTTCTTCCCCCACATAAGACATCTTGGACATCTGCCCCTGTCAATATCTAAGCATTACGGTTACTGGCAGGTGTGGACTCCTCTACGGAGAAAAACAGGATTTTTCAGATGTTGGAGCCTGTAGCCACACATTAGGATCCTGGGGGAATTTTCACGCTTTAGTAAAGGAACATTACAACCACAGGCGAGTAGGGTTTCTTCAGATTTTGAATTGCATTCAGGAGCGACGGACCTGCCTTCACTCCTCCAAAGAACAAGGTGAGATATAAATTAAACTGATCATTTATTCAGAGGTCTTTCAACACAGGAGCAATGAGTTCTGTCATCATAATTAGAAGTGAAGGTTGAAAAACAAAAACAAGAACAGAGAAAATTCACCAGCTCAAGTTTTTCGTTTGTTACCTCTATTAAAAAGGTATTTATACACTTGTTATTTAACTATTACTTAATATTATACTTTTGCTTATTACTAAGTCTATTCCACTAGAGAATAGACAGAGCATTCTTTGCATGTTATCATCCTATTGGGATCTCCCTGAATCTTGCTATGGTTTTTTTTTTGTTTGTTTTTTGTTGTTGTTGTTGTTGTGTTTTGTTTTTTTTTTGCAAATATTCTACATGTGCTGGAAAAGAATGTACACTAACAATGCAGTTTTTGACTACCACCTTCAATGAAGGAAAAAAATCACAAGACTAAAGTCCACATTCCTAGCATGATTGACATCTCAGGCTGGGGATGTAGCTCAGGGGTAGAGCATTCATTCACCGAGGTGAGGCCCTGGGTTCTATTCTCATCATTGCATGACAGGTAGATAGAACAGGGAGGGAGAGGAGAGAGGGAGAAGGAGGAAGAAGAGAAGGAAGAAAAGAAGAAAGCTTTCAAGCAGAATGGTTTCTCAGGATCCTATCAGAAACCCAAATCCAAAGTTGTTCAAGTCTCTTGTATTACTTGCACATAACAATTTAGGCCACTTCTAGATTATTTATAATACCTAATACAATGTAAATGCTATATAATTACTTATAATATAGTTTAGAAGATGACAAAATATAGTCTGTGTACATTCAGAACAAAGGTTTCTTTTTCTTCAAATATTTTCAATCCTCACATAATATATACTTTTACTTATCTTTATCTGATGTGTATTAGTGTTTTTGATATCATGTAAGCATGTGTACTATATACATTCCCGGTGCTCAAAGAGTCACCTGGAGTCACAGCGGGGCCAGGAAAAGCAGCCTGTGCTCTGATCCCACAGCCACTCTTCTGTCCCAACTTGAATCCACTGATACAGAGGGTCGTGGATCCTACTTGAACATCCTAAACTTAACTTGCCAAAATCATCAAAGCTGTAGTAATACACTGTATCACCATAAAAGCCTTTTAAAAACAGAATTAAAAAAAAAATGTTTAAAGTTGTCGATCCAAGGGGCTGGAGAGATGTCTCAGTGGTTAGGGGCATTTGCTGCTCTTCCAGAGCTCTGACATCCTCTTCTGGCCTCCTTGGGTACTAGGCACCCACATCACACACAGACATACATGCAGGCGTAATACCCATACACATAAAAAGCTGTAACTCCTCATCACCAGGAGAAAGCAGCACTCAACAGTGCACTGTGTGGTTAGATTGTGATGTATAAAATGCATTTTTCCACTCAGTGTTTTCAATTTACCACAAGTTTAGCAGGCTGTAACATCACTGTCAGTCAAAGAGAAACCATATTCCCTCGTAGACATTGTCTTTGTAATACAAGAATGTTAGTAAATATTACATGCCTGATCTTAAGAAGAAAACCCACAGCACAGAAGGCGTTTCACCATATGCATACTTTGTTACACTGTGTTTTCCCCCCTTTATCTCAAAGTATCTTTTTTGTATCAGCACACTTAAATCTGCTCTAATGTTTTTAATGGTTGTATAGTATTCCAGGATAAAGTTGTTTCCATGGGGAATCTAATTGTCCTTTGATGTCCTTGAATTATTTCCAGTTTTGAGGTTATGAATAATAACACTACGGGCAGCTTTCCTTCCACACGAACTTTGTGGCTGTTCACATACTCTTCTCACTGGCCTCCCACAGTGATCCTCTTCCAAACTTTCTTCTCTCCCTCAGTGGCAGGTCCAGGTATTCTATCCTTCGCTTTGGTGGCTGCCATCTGTCCTTTGAGTTTGCCTCTAAGCCTCACTAAGCAACTTCTACTTCTAACTCTCCTGCCTGGTGATCAACACGGGGACATTTCAGTTTTAATTGGGTTTTGCCACCACTCCATAATGTAAGAGGGGAGATAAAAAAAACTCCTGAAGTGTGATTTACCTAGTAGGCCAGGGCTCTGGCTGGCTCCTTCCACCTTAGGCAAGAGTAAGGGAAATGCCTGTTTTACAGAGTTCTCCAACCAATTTCTAACTCCAATATTGGGAGGTCAGATTAATTCTTCCTCCCAAGATATCTGCTTGTCAAGCCTAAGAGTGCTATATTTTTAGAGAAATACTAGTGACTCTGAGCAGCCTAGCTGGGATCCCCACTCAATGGGCGTATGCCTTGTCAGTTCTGTTTGTCCTGACCATGAGCTCAAACCAACAAGTCCCTCTTAGTTATTATGCAGGTAGATGGCTGCAGTGTCCTATGACCAACAGTCTCAAAGGCAGCTAACCCTGAGTGAGTCACACCTAACCTCAAAGTACCTGTAACCTAGGCTGGCAGAGTCCTCAGAATTTCTGGAGCCCTCTGGAGAATTGGTTGGGGGGGGAGGGGAGTGCGGGGACACAAAAGGACCAATTTTATGAGAATTCAATCTTGAAGTGAGCGGTGGGTGTAGTATCTAGAGGGTCCGTACATCTGCAGACACCTGGTGTTTCCCCATTTGCTCTGCTGAACCAGAGCCACTCTGAATTCCCCAGGCTGATCCCTTGACTTTCATACCTGTCCACATCTAAGTGCTTCATTGTGATTGAAGCCAGCAGCTGGGGCTTCTGAAAAAAAAAAAAAAAAAAAATCAGGCGTAACACTTCTTGGCTCTATCGCACAAAAATCAAGCTAATTTTTCTGCTCCTGGCTGCTCAGAAAGGCTGCTTTCTGATCAGGCCATAAAAAGAACACAAAGTAAACATTTTGTGCTTGGAAGAGATCAGAAAGAGAACATTATGGTGAGGGACGTGTGAGCCCTTGACACGGGAAACTGGATTCAGAGGTAGTGCAACAATTCTAGTTAGCATATACTGAAATTCCAGAGCCAGGTATTGGAGGAAAGCTGGAATATCAGAGAGGAAACAGACCACAGTCAATTCTCTCACAGACAACTTCTCAGGCAAAGCAGGGAAAAATGCTATCTTCAAGGTTCCTCAGCCTGACTGGTCACTTCTACAGAATGAATAAATCTCTGCTACCTCCTGCCTTATATATCTTCCCCGCCCAGCTGTTTCACTTCCGGTTCAATTCTGTATCATAATCCTAGAATTAGGATTAAAGGTATGAGCTACTACTGCTTGGCTGTTAGGCCTTGAACTCACAGAAATCCAGAAAGATCTCTGTCTCCCGAGTGATGGGATTAAAGGCGTGGGTCACCACTCTCTGACCTTCAGGGCTTGTCTGTGGGTGATTCTGTTCTCTGATATTCCAGACTGATTTTGTTAAATATACAATATATCACCCCACAGAGGCTTGAAGCTTGCCACTTATTGAGGGCTCAGATTTGAAACTTGCTTCAACAGTGAAGGCAGACTTGGTGAGTTTGGATGGAGAAGACTGGGATGGTAGTCCAAGGTTTTACAAATGCAAAATGTTCTCCGGCTCTTTTGATACAATGTGTTTTCCCGTACCTTTAGCTGTTTCTGGCATGAAGCTGAGTGACTGGGATGGGGAGTCAAGGGAAAACAGGCAAAGAAGAAAAGCATTACTGTCAAGGAACCCAGCAAAGAGTAAGTGACTCCTGGGGGTATCCAGGTGTTGCCTAGGCTAGCACTGCTTCTGCCTTGGGTATATCTTCCTGCCAAGTGTCATCCATAATGATATAAATAAATGATAGCTATTAGTAACTAGTTAATAACAGTGATCATCAGAATGAAGATTTATTGAGCACTTAGTAAATGCTGCCAGACACTGTTACGAGCTCTTTATATGTATTAATTCAATTAATACAAACCAATGAATCTAGCGCTACTGCTATGTCCATTTCCCAAATGAGAACTCTGGGGCATGGAGGGGCTAAGTAACTTACCTAAGAGTAAAAAAGGCAACCCAAACCCAGGGAGGCTGGTTTCAGAGTATACACTCCTAGTCACCCTGATCTTCTGCCTTTGGAGACAAGCAGTCAGAGCCCTGTCCACTGACGCTTTTAATCTAAAGAAATGATACATGCACACAGTAAGTTATTTCAGTGTAAGGTCATCACAGTGACCCCAGTGTGTGTAAGGCTTGAACAAGGAGCAACGAGGTCTCTGTAGGGATGTCAGGAAAATATCTATAAGAACAAGTGCACCACAAATGGCTTGTACAAAAGCCCAGAAGCAGGGGTGAGGCTGACATGATGTTCCTGTGACTGGCTCATGGCTCAGTCTAGAGAGCACCAGGAAGAATGATCGTCCACACAGAAGACAGTGAGGAGTCAGAGGTGTCACACCAGGCATGGCAACTCTTAAAAGCTGGCGGAGGGTGGATGAGGAGGAAGGTGGTCATGTCTTATATGATTCTTCACTTAGTTTTCTTGTATATGAAAATTTCTTGTATATGAAGAATTTAAGAATAGCATGGTCAGAGATAGTGGGGGCTTTGATATGGAAAGCAGATTAAAGCATAGCAAAGTGGAAGGCAAGGAGGCCACTGTGGAAGCTGTTACAAGAAACTCTGGGGACCACTAATCTCTGTAAGTGCGCAGCTAAGAGACAGAAAGGATTTGAAATTTTGAATATTCAAAATATGGATTCTTCTAGTGAGACGGTGGTGGCACACACCTATATTTCTAACACTTGGAAGGCTGAGGCAGGCAGATATCTGTGCTTTTGATGCCAGCCTGGTCTACAGAGCAAATTCCAGTTCAGCCAAGACTACACAGAGAAATCCCATCGAGAGAGAGAAGGAGAGGAAGAGAGAGGGGGGAAGAGAGAAAAGAAAAAAAAGGAAGAAAAGAATATGGGTGAAATATAGAAATATGTAATTAACAAAAGATATTCAAGTTGTCCCTTAAATATAGAAAAAGATAGCAAACCAAATAATTAAAGTTAATGTAAAATAAAACAATGAAATGTTGGAGACTACACTAACAAAAGTGATTCTCTGAAATGTCAGTGGAGAAAAGTAGATTAGTTCAGCCATTTGTGGAAAGTATTTTAGGAGCATACAGTAAGCCCGATAATGCAATTCAGTAATTTCCCTTCTAATTATACAACCCATAGAGACTCTTGCACACAGATACAAGACACGCAGACAGAGTTGTCCATAGCAGCATGGTCTGTCACAAGCAAATAAAAAATGTAGACTATTAATATGTAAATAAAATATCCGTGTGCAAATTTTTAAGATATATAGAAAATAATCCTATACATTCTTTTTGATTAAATATGCATGAGCAAGAGCCTTTCATTTTACTTGAAAACCTGCAGTAATGGGGAAGAGGAACATGAAAAGGGAGTGGCAGTTTTAAAAACCAACAAAAGACCAGAAAAGACGAGATAAAAGATTAACAGTTGGAAATGCAAATTAGTGGATGTGTGCTTATATTATTTTTTCTATGTATCTATATACTTTACACCTGTATAAACAATCAGTTTACAAAGGTACTTGAGGTACAAAATCATTAAGATCTGCTGACATGTTCACCACAGCACAGCCTGCCTGTATAACACCCTGCCGGTGTTGGCTCGGTCATCATTTAACTCGTCAGTTCCCCTTCAGTGTTTTGCCACTGAGATTATGGCAAGAAATGCTTTCACACATTCATATTTATGGATATTTGTGTCTACTTGTAAGACGTGTAAGAACATGTCCATTTTATATTTCTGACAGATACTGATCCTTGGCCCTTACAGATGACCGTAGGCATTATTGGTACTTGTGGTACTTTCTTTAAATAAAAACTAAAGGATGAGAATGTAGTCAGTTGGTAGAGTGCTTACCTAGCACACAGGAAACCCTAAATTTGATCCTGAGCACAAACCTGGTGTGGGGACACAAGTTTATAATCTTGGCATTCCATAAGCAGAGGCAGGAAAATTCAAAGTTCAAGGTCACTTTTGGCTACATACAGAGTACAAGGCCAGACTGTGATATTCCAGACCTTGTCTTAAAGAAAAATTATTCAGTAAGAATCTTGCCTACTTTCTGGAGCATTTCTCTAGGCACCAATGCACTTATTTGTAGTAAGAGGTTTCTGGCCGACTTTCGGGCCTAGCCTCAAGGTTTAGACCCGCAGAGACACACAGATGCTTACAATAGTTTTAGGCTGATTGGCCTAAGGCCCAGGGATATAGCTTACTAACTCTTTACCCTTAAACTAACCCATGAATCTTATCCTGTTCAGCCATGGGGCTTGGTATCTTTTCTCAGAGCAGCATGGTTGTCCTCTGCTTCTTCTGGCCTCTCTCTGGCATTCTGCTCTGTTCTTGCAGTTCCCAGAGTTTTCTTAGTCTGGTAGCCCCGCCCACACTTCCCGGCTGCCTTTGGTCAATCAGCACTTTTTATTAAACCAGTGGGTGGGACAATTATTTACAATGGAACAACATAATTCCCCTATACTCATTACTTTTTTTATTTTGGCTCCAAGAAACATTTGATTGGACTGGGCTAAATAGTGGGGTATATCAGACCACAACCCACAGCTCCAGAGAAACTAGCTAACAAGGAGGACCCTAAGAGGGACACACTAATCACAATCACCCAGGAAAGAGAAAATAGATGAGATCTCCTGAGTAAACTGGGGACAAGGGGTATGGCAAAAGAGGGGAAGGCATGGGAGATGAGAATATAAGGGAATGGGATGGTCGAGCTGTAACAGGGTGTGGGAGAGCAACAAAAGGTATCTTGATAGAGGGAGACATCGTGGGGTTAGGGAGAAACCTGGGTGTAGTAAGAAACTTCTGACCTGTCTGGCCTAAGGTTGGGACCCACAGACCCACAGTCCCACAGAAACACACAAGAGGGATTATATTAATTACATGCTGTTCAGCCTATGGCTCAGGCTTATTGCTAGCTAGCTCTCACATCTTAACCCATTAATTAATGTGTCTTGCCATATGGCTTGAAGCTTACCTGCACTCCGTTAAATATTGCATCTTGGGCGACTGGATTGCTTCTCTCCTGACTCTGCCTTCTTTCCCCTGTATCTATGCTTGGATTTTCCACCTGCTTCTAAGCTGCTCTGCCATAGGCCAAAACAATTCCTTTATTCTCCAATGGTATTCACAGCATACACAAAACACCCCATATCACCTGGTGCTAGGAAAGTTACCAGAAATACATGAGGATGATCCCAGCTTCGACTATTAGCAATAATGAAGACGATGCCTGAGCTGGCCTGTCCCGGTAACCAGACTAAGACCCAGGCATATAACTTGCTGTCATTGTTGTATGCATATCGAAGGACCTCCAAAGACCACCAGCGAGCTGGATTTGATGTAAACACACGAGGGTCAGTTTATTGCTTTGGACAGGTTCAAAGGAACCTGGGTCAAAAAACTTTGTTCAGGCCCAGTGGAGGGTTTTGGCCATGAGCCCAGAGGTGAGGGTTTTTTTTTAAGAAAAGCACATGTAAACGGGGTTCTACTTGTCTTGGCATTCAGGATTGGGCAAAGGGATATGGGGTACAGAAACCATTGGCTACACTTTCAGCTTAAACCAGAGCCCTGAATCTGCTGGCTGAATTTTTAGCACAAAGCTAACTTTTGAACCCATTGGCTGTCAGGCACATTCCTGAGATTCTTTTCAGACTCAGACCTGGGCCCTGTCCTCGGGTATTAAATGCTCTTTTCCTGAAATAGTTTTGTAAAGATAAATCCATGCCTTCATAGTCATCATAGAGCCTTCATCCAGTAACTGATAGAAGCGTCACAGCCAAGCACCAGGCTGAGCTCAGGGAGTCCAGTCAAAAAGAGGGAGGAGGGATTATTTGAGCAAGGGCCGTTCAAGATCATGATGGGGAAATACACAGAGACAACTGAACCAAGCTGGTTGGAACTCACGGAACTTTAGACTGACAGCTGTGGAGCCTGCATGGGCATGGACTAGGCCCTCCTCATAGGGGAGACCATTGTGTAGTATGGTCTGTTTAAAGGGCCCCTGGCAGTGGGATCAAGATCTATCCCTGGTGCATGAGCTGGCTTTGGGGGAGCTCATTATCTATGGAGGAACATCTTGCACAGCCTTGATGCAGAGGGGAAGCGAGGAGCTTGGACATGCCTCAAATGCATGTACCAGGCTTTGCTGACACCCCAGGGGAAGCCTTACCTTTTCACAGGAGGTGATGAGGGGTGGGGCTGGGGGGGAGGGGTAAGGCTGGGGGGAGCAGGAGAGATGAGAGGGGGATCTGTGGTTGGTATGGGAAATGAAAAACTATTCTTAGAAAACTGTGGGGTATATGTTGGAGGGGTGAACATGATCTCATAGTGCTATAGAAATAAACAAGTGTTGGGGTATATGTGAAATGGCTGCTAACTCCTGCTCTGACAGCCGGCCTGCCATGTCTCATTCACAGTTCCCCAGCATTTGGTGTGAGAGGAGCAGCAACAGATCCACATTCCCATGTAGGAATTATGGTTTAGAGACACTGCTCCCATCTAGTCAGGAATGTGTCCTCCAAAGCCCCCTCCTTCCACACTGGGGCTGAGTACCAGGTACCATTTATCACCATGCTGCTATGGACACTTGACCAGGCCACCTTTTCTAATTTGTAGGAATGCAGTGATTAAGTGGGTCTGAATCCAGAAACGGCTTAGAACAGGGTCTGATCACAACATGTCCAATGAGTGCTTGTTGTGGACATCATTAGTGTTAAGATATAGTCTGTAACTCCATGTCTCTTTAAGAGGAAAATGATTGGAAGCAGGGTTTCACTGTATAGCTCTGGCTGACCTAGAACTCTCTATGTAGACCAGGCTGGCCTCAAATTCAGAAAACATTGTCTGCCTTTGCTTTCCCAATACTGAGATTAAAGGCAGCTTCCTGGGTACTAAATATTACCTACTTAGTCCCTGTAGGGTTAAGTCTAAGAACCTTGATTATATCTCTCAAAGCAAAGAAAAAAAAAAATCTAGAAGTTTGTATAGAATTCTTTTAATTTTAAATATTGCTCCATGTCTTTAAAACAATTTTTTGGGGTTTGATACAGAAATACAGGCCTATAATCCCAACCCTCTGTGATGATGAGTTTAAGACCAGTCTGGACTACATAGTATGTTCCATATTAGCCAGGCTACATAAACAAGACAGTGTCTCACAAAATCTAAGCAAGAGAATAAAACAAACAAAAATCCTCTTTGGGGCTAAATGCACACCTTTCCAGGAGCTTCCCTTCCCTTCTTGATACCCTCATGTGGTCTGTCTTTCTCTGTCAGGCTTTCAAGTTAATTGTTTCCTGTTTCTCCGACTCTGTTCCTTATCCCGCCTCTAGGACCACCCTCCACATACTCCTACACCCCCAACCCCTACCCCACCTCTCTGCCTCCCCAGCATGTGGGTCCTTGTCTCTTGGCCTGCCCTAGGGCACCTTCTGAGAGCCTTGGAGTTCATTTCCAAATAAAGCAGTCTCAACACAAAAACATGCCATTCTTGAAAAGCCAGAAGTTGCTTTTCATTTTTTCTAGCTTTTTAGCTAGTCTTCCTTCGTTATGGACTGATTATTTTCCGTATCCTCTTAATCCCTGAGTACTGAGGTTCTCTGTGAGATCATCTGTCCACATATTTAGCAAGTCTTTTTGACTCTTGGGATCTCTGGCATCCTTTAGACAATCACACTCTCCCCGCCAAGGGCGTCCACCCAGAGCTTGCCTTTTCTAGCAAACTTGCTCCATTGTTCATGTAACAATTTCTCGATGGCTTATCTCTCTCATCCCTCAACTCGGTATCAGAGCCAGTGCTCTGCACTACTGATATGGCTCACAAACAACTTATATATAGAAGCCACTGGGTGGGCAGGGCTAGAGACATGGCTCTCTGCTTCAGAGCACTGGCTGCTCTTCCAGAGGACCCAGAGTTTAATTCTCAGTACCCACATGATGGCTAAAAACTGTCTGTAACTCCATCCAGTTCTAGGATTATTCAGTGCCGCCTTCTGGCCTCTGTGAGCAGCAGGCATGCATACATGTAGACAAAATACTCACACATATAAAAATAAATAATTTAGCCTTTAGTTCCAGCATTCAGAAGGCAGGGGCAGGCCAGCCTGGTCTACAGTTTGAGTTAGAAGACAGCTGGGGGTACACAGAGAAACCCTGTCTGGAAAACCAAACTAATAAGTAAATGAATCAATATTTTAAAAAGCCATTCCATGTCATGGGTCTTTGCTTCCTTATCCTCATGCTCAGAAATCTTACCGAACTAGCCTTCCTTTCTCCAAATTCTTCAGTACCACCTGGAAATGTGTTTTGGATCTCTCACCTCGTATTTCTAATATTGTTCGCCATCATTTCTCCATCCATACCTCAGTTTTTCCCTATTCTGTCACCCCATGAGAGCACACACAAAAGCTCTTTGACAGTTTTTACAGTCTATAGTTCCCACTAAAAAGGAAAAGAGAAGAAAAAAAAAAAGTCAAATACAACCAAAGAGCTTTCACAAAACTGGGAATAGCTTAGTGGCAGTGTGCTTGCCTCAGCTGTATCACCCTGAATTTCATCCTCGGTACTTCAGAAAGGGGAACATTCCTGGGGGAAACCCTTAGGTTAGAATATGTATGTGTTTGTGCATATGTACACATTCAAATTAAATAATGAGTATAAACACAAGACAGAGGTTCAGTTCTCCTGGAGGAAAGGAGGGTCTCAGGCTCTAGCTATTTATTAGTATGTTGAATGCATCTCACCCCGCAAGCCAAATCTGTATCTTTTTTCCTGTATAGTTTAGTCAAAGAAAAGCCTTGATGTTTACTGAGGATTTAGGTAACTACTTCTCAGTTAAGGAGAGATTTTTTTTAAATTGTGCTTTCATTATGACTCCATCTCCATTTATTGATCAAGGGATTTCTTGCCTCACTTAACTTCATAATCTACTGATCAGATTAAGAAAATGTGAAAACTATTGTTTGGCAGCATGAGCAGAGACTTTAAAGTGACAGTTTGGAGGCTGGATGATTCAAATACTATAACCCAAAAAAATCGGCTAATTGATCATGTAGAATGTGCTTTTATGCTTTATTCCTTTTATGAACTGAGCATGCAATGAAATGAGTTGGCTTAAAAGTTTTGTGGATGTGCTGTTAGAAGCAGAGACTTCCTAGTATAGAAATAGCCAACCAAGGAAGGGATAGAAAATAATGTACATAAAAAGGCATAAACAAACATGTTATGCAACATATTTCCAGTACCCATTGTGTTCTTTTTAAATATATGGAATAATATATATAAGTAGCACAGTAAATTCTCAGTCATAAGAAGCAGAAAAGTGACCTTGCTTTTGGTATTTCCTTGTTTACGCCTTTCCTACCTACTATATTGCTGTGCACTCTGGGAAGACCTGTGTTTACCCTTTACCTCCTTCTTGCCAGCTTATTGGTCACTTTATTCTCATTAATTCTTCCTCTTGAGGGCTGGGGGGGGGAGGAAAGAGGTGAACTTCAGGTCAGTCTAGTGTGCTTAGAAACAGAAGCAATTCAGTCTCAGTATAATAAATGTGAAAGACCTGTTAATTTTTTTGTGTCATTTAAGAATTTGTTCTGTCCAGCTGAGGGGACATTCCTGTTAATTAAAGCCTGGACATCTCTGAGATTGATATTTTGTTTATTAATGAACATATTACAATAGAATTTTTTTCAGTCTCTGAAAGATTTTAGCGCTTTTGAGACAAGTTCTTGCTACATTGTTAAAACTAGCCTCAATATTATCTCTCTCTCTCTGTTTTTCAAGACAGGATTTCTTGGTATAGCCTTGGCTAGCCTGAAACTAGCTCTGCTGGCCTTGAGCTCACAGAGATTCACCTGCTTCTGCCTACTGAGTGCTGGGACACCACCACCTGGCTATTTCTCATTCTCTTAAAAAAAAGTGTCTTTTATTACATTTATTTCATGTGTGTGTATATGTTGACAAAACTCCCAGGATAACTTGCTGGATGGAATCAGTTGTCACCTTCTGCCATGTGGTCCTGGGTCATGAAAGCAAAGCAAGTCCCTTTATACTCTGAGCTATCACCACAGTCATGGCTTCAATCTTGACCCTTCTACTTCAATCCCAAGTACTAGGATTCTGGCCTGTTACTGTAGGAATCTGTCTGAAGGACAAAGGAAAGGAAATCATGTATTTGTACCAATTACATGATAGAATCTAAACCTGTTTACATTGCTGGTTTTTATTGCTTAAAATTACCTAGAGACGTGAGTAATATACCCATTCTATATACAGGGACAGTGAGGCTTAGAAATACTGTCTGACCAGTCTCTCAGTTTGCAATGAAAACCGATCTTAACAGCCTTCAAAGCACAAGCCCTTTACAGATGAGGACTGGTACATCCAAAAATCTCCAAAAACATGTATTTGCAGGGACTTCGTGGGAAATCCATTACAGACAAAACGTTTTTACAGAATAAAAATGTCTAATTCAATGGTTGGGTGTCTTCCCTACCCCTGCCCTTGGGGAGTGCGGGGGAATCATATTACTGTATACAAGATCCCTCACAGAACGGTCAAATCACAATGGACAGAGCAGATTACTGAGAAAATGGTGACAGCATTGTGGCACTTTGGCCTAAAATGCTAAAGTGACTATGTAATATTAGCGCAGCTGTGCTATTATGTAGCACAACTGTGACAACTGTTGGCTATGCTCACTGCAGACAGCTGCAGGCTCGGGTTTACTTCTGCATACCTCACCCCTAGCCCTCGATCCGGCGGGTGTCGCCAGCTGTCGCAGCACCCGCCACAGCCTCCGCTTTCCCACTCCCACGCACCCGCCAAGGCCGACGCGGAGGCGCGCGCCCCTGGCGCACGTGACGGGTCTGGGGAGGGCAGTTTTCATTCTCCCTTCCCCCTTCCAGAAATCCCCGCCTTCTCCTTACAGGCCGAGGCTTTCTATTGCGCCACCACCAGAGTGACCCCTAGGTCAGCCAATCAGGATGCGGCACCTCAAGTAAGGTCCGCCTCCTGATGGTCCTCAGGTTCCTTCCCGCTCACACCGGAGTCACTTCCGAAGAGAGAACCGCCATGAAGAGAGTAGGGGGTGCCGCCCACCTCTGCACCGACAGCCTCCCGGAGTCCCAGCAGCAAAACGGCAACCACGCACCCAGCTTCTCCAGCCACAGCTCATGCCGCCGTCACCAGCGGCGCCGACATGACAAGGCGCTGCATGCCCGCTAGGCCAGGTTTCCCCTCATCCCCAGCCCCGGGGTCGTCGCCCCCGCGCTGCCATCTGAGACCCGGTAGTACCGCCCCTGCTGCAGCAGGAAAAAGAACAGAGTGTCCTGGGGACAGGTACCGTGCAGAGGGCTTGAGAAGGGGCCGGGTCGCGGGGGCACGGGTAGAAGGGAGGACTGCGGACGGCGCTTTTCAGTTCCCGCCATCCTCAGCGAGCTCAGGCCTTGATGTTCTGGGGCCTGCAAGCCCTTGCCCCGCCTCCACGCGGGGTCTTCTGGGAGTTGGAGTCTCCTTTTTTGTAGTTAGGTTGTTGCATTTGGTTTAGTGGCTACCGAGCGCTCGCCTTAGATAAAAGGTTATTTTTATTTTTATTTTTTTCGAGAGCTTGACCCGGGACCTTCCCTATTCGATGCATCTATTTAGATCGTTCTGATGCTGGGATTTCTACACTGTGAGTGAAATTATGTAAGATGTGATAAGGAAAACCCATAAATTACTTTATAGTACAGTATACACGATCATTCACACTAAAAAAACATTTTTGGAATGCGCCTGTTTTCTCTTTTGAGTAACTTTCTGCAAGAGACCTCTCATTTCCTTTTTCCTTTTCTTTTCTTTTTTTTCTTTTTTTTTTTTGGTAAAGATTTTCTGGGAGCTATGTAATGATGGAGCATTTCATCACCTGGCATCTTTTGACAATAAAACATGTTTTAATTATCTACGAACTTGGTACTGTCTCTTTTGTTTTAAATTTAAAAAGTGGTAACACTTTTAAAAGTAAATTTATGCTTTAATTTTGTGGCACAGATTCACAATCCTTTATCTTAATTCTGAATGAAAGCTATGAAAAGGAAATGTTTTCAACCACAGCCTACTTGGCAGCTGAGCCAGGTTGTCCAGAATTAACTTGAGGTTGTGGATGGTCTTTATTCTAATGAGTGTCTTAGGGCTTTGCTAAAGAAATATTAGTATGTTTGACTGCAGATCCTTCTGGGGACCACGCATAATACATTCAAATTATTTCCTCTCCAAAATCCAGTAAATCTAAAATTCCAACATATTTGGTCTCTGAACTTTCAGATAAAAGTTTGTGAGGCTGTCATAATTTCTCTTAACCACTTAGATAAGTATGGGCATTTTTGTGCATTTAAACTTAGGAAGCAATTTTTTTTACCTCTAGAGAATTTCATTTATGGTTACATAATTTACCCCAAACCATTTTTTTCCCTTTCTGGTATATTGAAGAGGAGTATTAGGTTTAATGCTTTGGGGGAGATAATGGTGTTATATTTAGCAAAGAGATTTTAGTATATCTTGATTTGAATTATCTACTTCTGGGTTCTTTTGAACCTTTCTAACTGCCAATCATAGGGCATCATTTGTCCTTTGCGGACTCTGGCATTTCTTCCTTTACTTGGTGGTAGTTAATTTACTTTCTGTAAACAAATACATGTATTCTCCTTTAACCTGTCACTTATATTTTACTCAGAACCATTTAGGTTCTTTCTATCAGCATACCTGTAGAGTCTAGAGTCTAGGTAAACCAGGAAAGGTGTACATTGCTCCTCTGATGTGATCAGTAAAATGTACACGATAGAAAAGGAGATGAGCCTTGGATTTGGATTGCTCAGGCTTCTCACTGAGTATTCCATCCTCAGAGCTTGGAGGAGATGCATTTAGAGACACCTGTAGCCTACTGCTTACTTGCTTTTAGCCAAATGGATGCATTTCAGTAAATTCTCTACATCTAACATCTCCCCTTCTATAGATGAGAACTCAGCATGCATGAACAAATCAGTATAGGTTCTGGTAATTGTTGTGTGCCCATGTTAGAGCACAGTAACTTATAAAAATTATTAAGACAATTTAGTTTGGTTTTTTTTGTTGTTAACTTTCATATTTGTTTTCATTTTACTTGGGTGTATGCTGCTTCCTTAAAAAAATTCCTTGAGAGTGTTTCTAAATATTTTACAAACTTTTACTTTATGTGTACGAGTGTTTTTGCTGCATGTATGTCTACACCATGTATGTGCCTGGTGCCTGAGGAGACCTGAAGACAGGGCATCACGTGCCCTGGAACTAGAGTTAGATATTTGTAAACAGCCAAATTCTCTTCTTTGCAAGAATAGCAAGTGTTGAGCCATCTCTTTAGCACCTTGAACTCTTTTTGTGGAGTTTTTTTGTTTGGTTTTGTGTGTGTATGTGTGTGTGTGTGTCAGTCACCCCTGAGACAAGGTCTTACTATGTAGCCCTGACTGGCCTAGAATTCACTACATAGGCTATACACTGGTCTCATACTTACACAGATACACCTGCCTCTGTCTCCTGAGTACTTACATTAAAGCTGTGAGCCACTGCTCCTGGCTAATCTTAAGGAATCTTAGATTAAAAAACAACAAAATTGAAACACAGGTTGTGGCTCATTGTTTTTGCTGTTCTTTAGTGTAAGAGTCGTAAATGACCCTCTGCTTTTGCCTTTCACAGCCCTTCCACTGACTTCCCCAGGTGAACCTGACTTGCTCATTCTCCCATGTGTTGCTCCTCTTGCAGGAGCCTGTTAATGGTTTATGGTCTCCATTCCTCATCAGGGGTTTCTATTTGAATAGTCAGTCACTAGAGGAAACACACTGAATCAGGTGCTTCTCCCCACCATGTAGGTGTGAATCAGGTGCTTCTCCCGGGTGGGGGGGGGGGTGTCTTCTACCTCACCATGTAGGTGTGAATGGGGTACTTTTCCCTGGGCGCTTTAGTCGGGATTGGTTATTTTCAAGTTTCTTGTGGCTTAGCAGAGTTAGCATTTTCAGAAGTTGGTTAGTTAAATCAGATAATGGGATCCAGCCTGTAATATATAAACCTAATTCACCACTCCATCTAAAACATTGAGGTTTTAATGCCTGCTTTTGTGATGCCATATTAGTTGTGCTTTTATTTTCAGGAAACAATCAATCATAGATTTCTTCAAGCCAGCTTCAAAACAAGGTATGCATACTGTTTATGTATTTTTGATGGGTTGTTTAAACAGTGAAGAGACCCCCATACTTTGATTATACTGTTGAGAATTAAAAATTGTACAGTTACAATGAAGATGTGGTAAACTTGAAGTGATCTGTTCTATAGTCTTAATATTTAAAATAATCCAGTTTATAGTGTTGGTTTGTTTGTTTCCTTTTTTTCCAAGACAGTTTCTCTGTGTAGCCCTGCCTGTGCAGGAACTCGCTCTGTAGATCAGGCTGACCTCAAACTCACAGATCTTCCTGCCTCTGCCTCCCAATGTTTATACTATTTTTATTCTCTAGTATAGTAGCTCACAAATAGAGCCATAGGGAGGTTAGATGATGTAGCAGGAAGGATTCATGAATGTAAACTTAACAAAAGGTAAACCTGTTTAATTTCTCTTCCAAAATATATTTTATTACCCAAATATTAATTGGCTTGATTTTTTCGTAGCTTCAGTACAGTTATAAATTGATTATTTAAATAGAAACATTAGTTTATTTTTAATAACATACAGTTTGTGTGTGTGTTTTAATTGTGACTATTTTAGACAAACATATGTTGGATTCTCCACAAAAATCAAACATCAAATATGGAGGAAATGGAATATCCATCAGTGGGACAGAGCAATTTGAAAGGAAATTATCTTCACCAAAAAAATCTAAACCCAAAAGAATGTCATCAGAAGAAAGCCCTATTTTAGAAGCTTTCATGAAAGGTGGCAAAGAGCACCACAGAGATCGTGGTGTACATGAGTCACATCGGCCTTGTATGTCAGTAAGTTCCAAATATTTAGTCAAAGGAGCCGGTATGTATGCTCCCTCCTCTTACCGAGTGTCCAAAGAGATGAAGATCCGGAAGAAAAAACACCGGTCTCCAGAGAAAAGGAAGTCACTGTTCGTTCATGAAAGTAACAGGGAGAAGAATGACAGAGATCGAGGCAAGACCAGTGAAGACCCCAGAAAGCAGGCCCCGGCGACAGAAGGTGACATCTTCAAGAACAGCTCCAGAAGTGTCAGTAGTAGAAGCAGCCTGTCCCGGCACCACCCAGAAGAAAGCTCACTGGGAGCTAGGTTCCAGATGTCATTAGCTTCTTACTGCCGAGAACGAGAACAGAAGAAGTTGAGGAAGGAACAAATGGAGCAGAGAATCAGCTCGGAAAATTCTTTCTCAGAAACAAGCAACCTTTCCTTAAAATCCTCTAGTATAGGGAAAAAATATAAGCCAAGGCATGAACACAGTAAACAGAATGATGCTGTACCTGGAAAGAGTAATCTTCCAAATCTGGTATGTACAGTAATTACTGCGTTTGCTTTGCCACTGCCGCACCTTGGTTAGATCCTAAGTCTAACGATACTTATGAATCATAGTACCTAAGGAAATACAGGGACACAATGAGCTGACGCTGGCTCATTAGGTTTCCTCCAGCTCCTCTTTATTGAATTCAGTAAGATTTTTACTTAATTTTTTTCAGATCTTTTCTAATGGGAAGTAAACATTCTTTCAGCCAAATATAGCCATTCTTTTTAAAGTTAAGGTTTCCAAAAGATGCTTAAGGAATACCAAATATAAAAGAACAGGAAACAACACGGAGCCATTATCCTCAAGATGTCCTAGGAGTAATAGTGTCAGCAGCACTTGGGATTTGTCAGAATTACAGTCTCTGCTTAGTGAGAAACAGTTGAGCTAGAGCCCAGCACTCTTTGGTTATAAGTCCTCCAGATAACTAATGTACTTCAAGAGTTCAAGAATCTCTGTTTCGATAAACCTGCAGTGTGGAGGTGTCCATATAGGCCAGAAGAAGTCATCAGATACCCTGGAGTTGGAGTTACAGATGGTTGTGAGCTACCTGATGTGGGGCTAAGAACACAAGACACTTAACTGCTGAGCTATTTCTCCAGCCCCGTGTATAAATCTTAGGTAATTGATTAGATAGGAGTTGTAGAAACATACTGATAACTTAGAAAACTACGTGTATTTTTAGCCCTATTGTTTTGTTTTGAGAATACAGGTTTAGGTTAGCATCAAAGCTTTCCCTCTTCCCTAGAAAGTCAGCTGTGCTGGCCTACATATCCTAATCCTGCCTCAGAAGCAAAAACAGTGTGGAACTGGGAGTGCAGCTTTGTGGTGGAGTGCTTGCCCAGCATTTGAGAAGCCCTAGATTGAGTCTCCGACACTGCAGAGAAGTCCAGTATTGATAAGTTACTCTGAAAATTTGAAACCAGAAAAACCAAAATAAAACATTCTAGGAGTGAATAAAAAGAAACCTTGGCATTGTGTATTACTAGAAGGTATTTGTAAATTCAGAGGTCTCTTTGCAATAAGATAGTACCCTTATACTGTTACTAATGATCAGTAGACATAATATTTGGTATGTAGACATAGTCTCCAATTAATGTAATAATTTTTGAGTTATGAATATAAATTACTGTGGGCTTCATTTTTTAAAACGTGTTTCCCTAGTGCTAGATATTGCATTTGAACCTCATGTGTCTGTACAAGCATTACCACTGAGCTACATCTCCAACCCATACCCTTCATCTCAAGATCTTTAAAGGCCTTTTTTTTTTTTTTTTTTTTTTTTTAATTACCTCTGAATATAGGTGCTTGCTTCATGGTCTAGAAGTCTGTTCAAATTCATATTCTTTACTTCCTCATATAGGAAAATGGACATCTCTCAAGAAAAAGATCATCTTCAGATTCGTGGGAACTTTCAGGTAGGTAACATTAGACTTAAACATACAGTTTCTAAGTAAGTTTTCATTTTCCTTATATCACTTTTAAAAATAAATTTATTCAAGTATTCAATTCCCTTTCTAGAATAAATGTCTCAGATAATATGATAAAATTACATCCAAAAGACTAATAAAAATCAGAGTTAGGTATGGCGGCACACACCTTTAATCTCAAGTACTCGATAAGACCTGACCTCAAAAGTGCTTGAACTTTTTCTACATAATCTATTGTCTTGATTTTTCTTTGCCTTCTTCAGGAGTTCCTAATAGTATGTTTTAACAGTGTGTTCTTTATACTGGTATTGAGTGTGTTTCACTATTGAATCCTTAGCTACATCAAGAAGCATAATTCTGATATTAGGCCTGATGGCACATACCTGTGATTCTAGCATTCAGTAGGCCGAGGGAAGAGGATTTCGAGTTTGGGGCTGCCTTGGGCTCCAGTGGGATGCTGTCCCAGAACAAATGAGCAGCAGCATACTCTTGTATTCCTGGTGTACTGTTAAAGATACTTTGTATGAAGTTAAAATGAGATCCAAGTATTCCAAATACAAAGATGCCTTTCTAATGTGACATCTATAAAATATTAATACTTTAATATCTGTTCATTAAGAAGATACATCACAAATAGTTACTCTTAACTCAGGAATCCTTTTGTTTGTTTAGTTTGGTTTTGTGTTTTTGCTTTGTTTTAGTTTTTGGTTTTTTTGAGACATGGTCTCTCTTTACAGCCTTGGCTGTCCTGGAACCTTGTGTAGATTATGCTGGCCTGGAACTAACAGAGATGCACCTGCCTCTGCCTTTCCAGTTCTGGGATGAAAGGCATGCACCACCATGACCATCTAAATCAGGAGTTCTTAACAGTTAAAAAAAAAAAAAAAAAAACACTAAAATTTAAACACTGAAAGTGTGCCTGATAGAACTTGGTTTGGTTCTGAGGAGCATCATTCATATGTTAAATCTCTTCCTACAGAAAGATTTGAAGTAACTTAGATGAAAACCATGTATAAAATGATTTAAAGTAAGGATCCAAAATTACAGTATTAAATTTAACACTGAAAAAACTTATTAATTGAAAAAATGAAAGGCCCCTCGAAATAATCTTACTCAACTAGTGTGTCAGCTTTTTCTGCCATAACTTCAAACTTTGAAAAATGACTGTATAGATTCTTCCTACATTCAGGAAGGTATTAAAAATGGAGCTGTACATGGTAGTTCATGCCTATAACCACAGCACCTAGAATGCTGAAATAGTTTGGTTTAAGTTCTAGGCTGCCTCAGAAAGCAAAAACAAAGGTAGAGAGATGCTTGCTTGATAAAGCACTTGCTGCCAAAGGACCACAGTTAGTTCTCTAGTGTCTTTGTGTAAAGCTTGCTATGCACTGCTCACCTATAACCCCAGTCTGGGAGTCAGAGGATGCCTGCGACTTGCCAGCCAGCTAGTTTTGCTGAACTGAGGAGTTCCAGGTCCAGAGAGAGACCCTGTCTCAAAAAGAAAGTTAAGATTGATGGAGGACATCTAGTGTTGACCTCTTGAGAGCCTCCACATACTTAGGCATGCATATACATGCACACACACCTACATAAAGACATGCTTGAGTGCATGTAGGATTTGTACATGAGAACATATACACATACACTAAAAATGGTAAGTCTGGTAGTTACATTGGGTGGGTGTGATAATGAGACACATATATACACACACATATTTATATTATTAGATGCTACAAGTTTAAGAATTTTCAAATGTTGGTAGACATGAATTTGACCTTCCAAAGCCGCCCTTTGACTGCATCCTGAAGTCAAATTTAATCGGTCTTGGTACATTTGATTGTTTAATGACTAGTCTCCTTAATTGATCAACATTGAATTTTTCTTCCCCGCCCTCCTCTGAGTTTTACAAGCTCAGCCCATCTTTTATCTACATATTTTGTGTTAATAAAGTACTGTGAAACAAATATCCAGCCTATAGACTAAAAAGTTGAAAAATAACTGAAAATTTTTTAATTCCTCTACTTCATAGAAAGCTTAAAAAAGAGCACTTCAGACTTGGGAAGGACGGCTCCATAGGTGAAATGCCCACAAATACTTGAGTCTGGGTCTCTAGCACTCATGTAAAAGCTAGGGTCAACGAGACCTGCTTGTGGTCCCATTGCTCAGGGATCGGAGAAAGATGTCCAGGAGCCCACTGGTCAGCCATTCTAGTCAAAATGACGATCCCAAGTTTTAGCGAAAGACTGCCTTAGAATCAAGATAGAGAGCAAAGGGCATCAGCCTCTGGCTTCCACATGTACATGTAGACACAAAGATGGAGCCCTCTTATTTCTAGATACTGTATAGTCTAGATCCTTCCACATCTCCTTCTAAAGTGTTCTGCTTACAGGCATGGACCACTATATATATATCTGGATGAAATAATAAAAATTCTTTGTAATCTGACTTGTCCTAAAATATTTTCATAAACAATTTTTGTTTCCAAATAGTTCTGACCAAATCAAGATTTTGTCATTTCTGTCTGTATTAAAATGATCTGGCTTCTGTAGTATCTGTAGTAGTTCTTCTGTAGTTACTGTCTTTGTAACATCCTACTTAAGATAATCTGCTTGACTACCTCAACCTTGTCTCCTAGTCATTTGATTTCTCTTCCTGCATTGTTGTTTTGTTTTTTACAAGACAAGGTTTTTCTGTGCAGCCCTGGCTGTCCTGGAACTCCCTCTGTAGACCAGGCTGGGCTCAAACTCACAGAGATCCACTGCCTGAGTGCTGGGATTAAAAGCATACACTGCCAATGCTGGGCAAATCTATAGCTATTAAAGTGTTTCTGGTTGCAGCTGTTACTGAACACAGTCATCTGTAACAAAGTACCCGAGCTAGGGTAGCTTACAATTATTACTACATATTAATTCGGGTATGTCTGTGAAGACCCTGTTCCCAGTGAAGTTCTCATCTTGTAGTGCTGACAGTCACCTTTTTTGGAAAGACAGTACAACCTATAGCAGCTGAAAACTAGGACATAAGAATTGGTGATAATTACTAGGTGGAAATACTTGGAGGTTTTTGAGACAGGGTTGTCCAATTCCCCTACCGCCTTTAGCCCAGACTGGCCTTGTATTCATGATCCTCTGCCTCAGACTCCCGACTGCTGCAATGCAAGGTAGATGGCAGTGAAGGTAGAATTGATTTATTGATTTTTTTTTTTTTTTTTTTTTTTTGCTTGCTTGCTTTTATGTGTGGGGGGGTGTCTCTCTGTAGCTTTGGCTGTCTTGAAACTCTGTGTAGGCTAAGCTGGCTTTAAATGCACAGAGATCCCCTTGTGTCTGCCTCCCAAGTGCTGGGATTATAGGCATGAGCCATAACACCCAGTAAATTTATGTTTAAATAAGTTGTTTGCCTTTTAGTCCTGTATTTGCTTATAATCTAAAACCACCTCACCGTTAGATGTAGAAGTGTTTCATTCTAGAACCTGGTAATGTGGAAGCTTTCGAAGAACATCACTTTGACCAGAAGTACTGTAGAATCCCTTTATTAGTGCCAGTGTGCAGGGACTTAGGTGTTAGGGAATGCTACCTTTGGTAAGACAGTAACCTAATAGACTTTCAGTAAAAATGAGCGTGGCATTAACTCAGTTTTTTGGACACTGTCGGTTCTCTCTTCATTACGTATATATAGTGAATCCTCTCAGCCTAAACTCAGAATTTAAGCATGCCATAGTGCTCGAATAAGCTTGAGCCAGACAGTATACTTTTCACTGATGTGACAAAAATTAATTTTAGGCTCTAAGCAGAATAAACTCTCCGACAAAAGAAAAAGGAACTCTGTGGACTCTGATCTGAAAAGCACAAAAGAATCTGTCATACCAAAAGCAAAAGAGTCCTCCTTAGAAAAACGTCCAGACACATCCCATCCGAGAGAAAAGTTTATAAGACACATTGCACTGAAGACACCTGGTGGTGTTCTGCGCTTGGAAGATATAGCCAAGGAGCCTGATGATGAGAGAGATCGTTCTTCTGCCGACTTGGCACCTTCAAATTCTGGCCACCATTCTTCCAGGAATAATGACCAAGTCCGTGCAGCAAGTACCAAAGAGACTAAAATACAAAAACTTCACTTACCTTTACCTCAGGAAAAATCTACAATTAAAAGAGCTAGCAACCTTCAGAAAAGTAAAATGGCTGGCTCTGTGACATCAAAAGAGACAAAACTACCTTTACTGTCCCATGTTCCAAGTGCTGTTTCCTCTCGAGTACCGTTAAATGCTAAAAATTGCACTCTTCCAGTCCTTAAAAAAGATAAAGAGCGTTCCTCCTCTAAAGAACGTTCTGGGCATTCTACAGAATCCTCCAAACACAAGGAACACAAAGCAAAGACTGTTAAGGCTGTTCCTAATGAATCTTCAGGGAAAAGTTCTGGGGGATCTTTGCATTCAGAGTACAGCCCTCCTACAGCGTCTCCCCCAGCTGCCTTGGAAGTTGTGCCGCATGTCCCAAGCCCTGCAGCACCTTCAGAGAAAGAGAGTTCAGGAAACTGTAATACAGGTAGCAGTGCACTGAAAAGGAGATTCAGGGGTGATCTTGATAGTGATGAAGAAAGTTTAGGTTACACCTTAGAGAGTGATGAGGAAGAGGAGACATTAAAATCACTGGAAGAAATAATGGCTTTGAACTTCAACCAGACTGCTACAGCTTCGGGAAAGCCTCCTGTCTTTTCCAAGGGGCTTAGATCCCAGTCATCAGACTATATAGTAAGTAATTCTGTGATAATCTGTCTTCACTTGATGGGGAAAGGATGAATTAACTAAAGAAGATAGAGTATTAATTTACTTTAAAATTCAGTGTTTACTGTTATAACTCATCATTGGACTGACTTGGGTGTCAATTTCTCTTTTGGTAAATGAGTTTCCCATATCTCCGATTTTATTATTGTAAATCAGTGGTCTCCAAACTTTTTTGATCACATGTACTTTTTTTAATAAAAGGAAACTTTAAGCATGTATCCCAATATATATGTAATTCATAGATTCTATACATGTACCACGATAATGCTGTGTACTTTTAAATAAGGTATATACAAAAACAGGATTTAGATGGAAAAGAAAACTGAAGTATTTTCCTGTGGCAGTTACATAGACGTTACTATAGATTAAGTTCTACTGGAGTTTCTATGGAAGTTCCATATAAATAGAAGTTCTATTATTTTCTTCCTGCACCCCAATGGATCACCTTGCACACCCCCTGCTTTGGAGACCACTGCTGTAAATGAAGGTAGAGTGTAGAAATGTTGTTAATTGTGGTGTGCAATTTTATTTATAAGTGCTTCATTCTATCTTGGGAGTAAACTGTATTAATTTTAAGATTTCTGTAAAGTTTGGTGGGGAAGGTATAATATTCCATGGTAGTTAGTAGTTGGTTTCACTAAAATAGAATGCAGAAGCAAGGTTAGGGATGCCACAGAGCCCTTGGGTGTTTGCATTCAGATCCTGGGGTTAGCAGGCATGTTGGAATCAAATTGCCTGCAGCAAAGAATGCTAGATTTAAAGCATGATGATGAGATCTTTCCTTTAAGAAGGGTATCATCCAGACCCAGGTTACTGACAGAAAGTAGTCGTTAGTACTCTGAGTGACTTAGTATCCCAGTTCTTCCACTAAGATAAGTTATAAAGTATTTTGAACTTTCTTTTTGTTTTAGGAATATGCTCAGAGTGGAACTTATACAAATACTTTAGAGCGTCTTGTAAAGGAGATGGAAGACACACAAAGGTTGGTTAAAATCACAATCTGTTAAACTTTAGAACTGCTTTGCTTATGTGGTTGACTTTTAGTTTAACTTAGAATGATAAATTAGTGTATATGGGGCTGGGATTTAGCTCAGTAGTAAAGTGATTGCCAAGCCAGGTGTAAAGCCCTGACTTGAGTCTCCAGCACCAGAAATCCCAAGAGAACTAGAAATTACCATGTACTTTGTAGAGTACCATTGTTACAGTTCTCTTGTTAACTGCTGTAGGAATAGGATGTGTTCTCTCATTTGAGATATCCAGAGATACTGGTTTTACAGCATACTTTGTATTGTTTATTAGAACAGTATCTTAACTGATATCCTGTAAAGCATGGGTAGAACCTATTTTTATTGTGTGTGTGCACAGTTGATGCCTGAGAGTGCTAGTGCATGTTTGCTGTAGCATGTGAAGCTCTGAGGACAGGCTTCCATTGTGTATGCCAGGCTAGCTGAGCCATAGGCTGTAGGGAGTCTCCTGTCTCTGCCTCCCATCTCCCTGTAGGAGCACTGGGATTACAGACACTTCTGCTATGCATCCATTGCTTTTTATTTATTTATTTTAGATAAGTGTCTCACTCTAGCCCTGGCTGACCTAAGATTTACAGAATGCTGCCTGCCTCTGTCTACTAGGTTCTGGGACTAAAAGTGTGTACTATCACACCCGGCATACACATCCAGCTTTTATGTGGGTCCTGAGAATTCAAACTCGGGTCCTGAAGCTTGTGCACTGAGTGCTTCACTCACAGCCATCACCACAGCCCTAGATTTTATTTTGAATAGTTCAGTTTAGGTTATTACACTAAATCAGTATAGCCATCATTACCACCACCTACCTCCAGAACATTCTTCATCTTCTCAAACTGAAATTTCATGCCAATTACCATTTTGATCCCTGCCTTTGATAAACCACCATTTTTATTTTTCTTCCTATTTCTATGAAGTTAACTACTCTGGATATGTCATGTGAGATTATTTAGTAATTTGTTAGATCAGGAATATTGTACTTAGTTGGCATAATGTCGTTTTTAGTGAAGACAGAGTCAGAATTCCCCTTTTAAGGTTGACTGTTCTGTCTTACACATGCCACATTTTGTTCATTTACCCATTAGTGACCACTTGGGCAATGCCCTCTTTATAGCTGTTGGGGGGTTGGGGGAATGGACACTATGATGATGTGTCTGGGTATATACCACACACAGACTTAATGAGTCATGAAGTGATTGTTGGGGTCTGGTAGAGCTTCCACACACTGTAAGAGCCATCTCAAAAGGTATGGAATGGTTGCTTATCATGATTTTGACTAGCATTTTAAGTATATTTTTATGTGGTATTAGGCTTTTTCATAACTGTGGAGAAATATCCGTTCAGAGCCTTTTCTGTTTTTAATCAATTACTTTTTATTGTTGGCACAAAGATACTGCCTTTTCTTAGAATATTTTTATATTTGTGCTTGCTTCAGCAACACGTATACTACAATTGGAACAATGTGTGATTAGCATGGCTCCTGTGCAAGGATGGCATGCAGATTTAGGAACCTTTCCATATTTTTTTTTTTTAATTAACATTTAATTCTGATGAACCTCAGTTTTTGTATAAAATGTATATAATGTACTCTGAGTAGGGAACCATTGTTATTCTTTGTTATAAATAAATTGATTTCGCTTAGGGAAATAAACATTATTATTATTTTTCCCCCCCTGTGGATTTTTTTTTTTTTTTCTTGAGATAGGGTTTTTCTGTAGCTCTGGCTGTCCTGAAACTCACTTTGTAGACCAGGCTGGTCTCAAACTACAGAGATCTCTGCTTCTGCCAAATGAGTGTGGGGATTAATGGTGTGTGTCACCACCACCCAGCAGAAATACATTTTTAAAACCCTCAAATTTTTTTCATGTTTACCAATTTCAAGCAATTTTGTTACCGTTTTCTTGGGCAAGGGAAAGGGTTATTTGCCTAGTTAGGCATAGTCTCACTTTGTTGTCATGGCTGGCCCCAGTGTTTGAATTTTTCTGCCCCCAAATTCTGGGATTACAATTGTGTTTTGCTATGCCCAGCATTAAGTACAAGTTTTAAAACCAAGATGACCATACATGTATTCCTGTATTGTGTGACTCTTTGGAGGAATAGTTCAAATTGATGATAAGCAGCCCACTTATCACATATCTGAAAACTGAGAATTATAATTTTCCTAATGAAATGAATATAGTGATAATTGCTGTAATTCAGGAGCTTGGGGGACTGAGGAAGGAAGAGTGCCGTGAGTTCACTGTCTGTCTCCGTAAATAAATGGCCACTGAGATGGGTAAAAGCACTTGCTGCCAAGTTTGACATCCAGTGTTCAGTCGACAAGACTCTAAGGTGAAGGAGAAGTGACTCTTGAGATGGATAGCCTCTGACCTGCACACACACACCTAGTGTGCATGCACATGTGCAAACACACACCTAGTATACATGCACACATGAACATGCATACATGCAAATGAATGTAATTTTGGTTTTTTGAGATAGGGTCTCATGTAGCTTTGGCTGTCCTGGTACTCAATGTGTACATTAAGCTGGTCTCAAACTCACCGAGTTCTGCCTGCCTCAGCCTCCTGAATGCTTGGATTAAAGGCATTTGCCTGGCTTAAAGTATAATTTTAAAAATCAAAAAATAAATAATTTTAAACATGCCTCACTGTCTAAGCACACTTGCTGTTCTTCCAAAGGGCCTGAATTTGTTTTCCAAAACCCCTGTCTGATAGCTTACAACCACCTCCAAGAGTTCCAACATCCTCTTCTGGCCTCTGTGGAAACACAGACACATATGGCACACACATATAAATTAAACTGTAAATTGAAAAATTATGTGGCTGATTTCAGACCTATTGCTAATGAGAACAACATGCTTTATTTATTCAAAGACTATCCATGAAACTAGCCCAGAAAGTTTCATTTTAAAGTTTAGCTGACTGGAGTAGATGAGCTATCTCAGTGACCTTGAATTCACAGAGATCTAAATGCTGGGATGTGCCACTGCTCCTAGTTTCAAAATCAGTTTTAAGTCACTTTAAAAGTAAGTTCAGCTGACTGGATCACATAAAAGTTTATATAAACCTTAAACTTTTTAAACAATGTAATTATAGAAAATTTACAGACATTTAGGTTAAAAGTCCCCGTCCCCCCCCGAATTTAGAGAAATTGTTTAAGATTAAGCATTGCTACATGTGATACACACCAGTAATCTCAACACATAAGGAAGATCTCAGATGTGAGGCCAACCTAGGATATATCACAAGACCTATTTTAGCATGTGCTATTTGGCGTGCTGTTTGACCCATTGATATTAATACAGTTCAGTGAGTTTATTGATCACTTATTTTCCTTTAGGCTCACCAAGGGTTTATGGTTGGGTGTGCCATAGTAAGTGCTCAGTGTCAGGTGTGGTTATGATAATAATAAGACGACCATGATGAAAACAAGAACCTAATATTATCAGGATATTGGTCTACAAGATGTCAATGGATATTAAAGATTAGAGAAGATAATCAAATTTGCTCATTATTTACCATCTTTTTTCTGTTCTCTGGTTTGGACAGATCATCCTTAAATTTCTAGCTGTAAAGAAATATTCAAGGGGCTAGAAAAATGTTCAGTGACCAAGAGCACTGGCTGCTCTTCTAGAGGACCCAGGTTTGATTTCCAGCACCCACATGGTGGCTCACCATTTGTGACTCTAGTGCCAGGAGATCCAACACCCTCTTCTGGCCTCTGTGAGCTCTACATGCACATGGTTCACAGACATGCATGTAGACAAAAGGCATACCCATAACATAGAATATTTTGAAAATAGTATATTGTGGAGATTTGATTTCCTCTATATTTTAACAGAGTTGTTTAAAATAGAGTGTTTAGTAAGAGTTTTGCTTAGGACTGCTTTCAGATAACAGCTAAAGTTGTCTGGATTTTTGTTTGTTTGTGGGGGCATTGTCTGTTGCTTTGTTTGTTTGCTTGATTGGTTGGTTGGTTTTTTTGAGACAGGGTTTCTTTGTGTACCCTTAGCTGTGCTGGAACTAGGTCTATAAATGAGATGCCTGGCTCTAGTTGACTGTTTTTTTTTAAAAAAAAAAAAAAAAATAAGTCATAAGCCTGGCCTGGTTTGCAGGCTTTTACTCCCAGCACTCGGGAGGCAGAGGCAGGTGAATCTCTGTTGGATTTGAGACCAGACTGATATATATAGAGAGTTCTAAGACTACATGGAAAGAACCAGTTATAAATCATTTATTAGGACGTCTTTCAATTTTCAGGCTAGATGAACTACAGAAGCAGCTACAGGAAGACATAAGACAAGGCCGAGGCATTAAATCTCCTATCAGACTTGGTGATCAGGACAGTACAGATGATGAGGATGGCCTCTTAGAAGAACACAGGTACTGTCTTTTCACACTATTTATAAGCTTCTAGTACTATTTACTATTTTTAATTTGATTTTATAAGACAGCTGGGCCACTGATGAATGGCTGCTCAGTGACTGAGATATACTTGGGTTTTATTTTAAGGCAAACATTAAAACCAAGATACACAAAGTAGTGGTGATGCACGCCTTTGATGGCAACATTCAGGAGGCAGTGGTGGGCAGATCTCTGAGTTCTAAATTAGAGGTCAGCCTGATCTACAGAGTGAGTTCCAAGACAGCCACCTATACAGAGAAACACTGTCTTGAAAAGCAAAAAACAGAATTACATGATAAGTCTTCACACTGAGAGACTCAGTGGACTTTTACTACTAGCTTTAGGAGAAGGGTAAAATAAATACTCTTTTCAAGACAGAGTTTCTCCGTGTTGCCTTGATTGCCCTAGAACTCAATTTGTAGACAAGGCTGGCCTTGAACTCACAGAACTGCCTACTTCTCCCAAGTACTGAGATCATAGATAATGCACCACCACAGCCTGGCTGACTGCCTTCATCTTTTAAGTACAAAATTATTTGTATCCTAATCCTTTGATATTCAATCATCTTTGTGTTTCAGGGAGTTTCTAAAGAAATTTTCAGTTACAATTGATGCTATTCCTGATCATCATCCAGGTGAAGAAATATTCAATTTCCTCAATTCTGGAAAAATTTTCAATCAATATACCTTAGATTTAAGAGACTCTGGTTTTATCGGAGAAAGTGCTGTGGAAAAGCTTATTCTCAAGTAAGTAAATCATAAACATTTGGAATTTTTCTGTAAATTGTTCTAAGGGCTGGAGCGATGGCTCATTGGTTATAATTATACTTACTATGATGTGATGTCAGTGCATACACCTTTAATCCTAGCACTAGGGAAGCAGGTGGATCTCTGAATTTGAGGCCAGCCTGGTCTACAGAGTGAATTACAGGAAAGCCAGAGTTACACAGAGAAACCCTGTCTTGGAAAAGAAAAATAAAATAACACTTACTGCTCTTATAGAAGACCTGGGTTCAGTTTCCAGCATCTGCATGATGGCTCACAACTATTTATAACTCCAGTTCTAGGGAATATGACAGGCGTCTGAACTTTGTGGCACCAGACATTTATGTGGTGCACATATGTGCATGCAGGTGTATCAGTCAGTGATCTCGAGAACAGTGGTTCTCAGTCTGTGGGTCTTCACCCCTGTGGGAGTTAAATGATGTTTTTACTGGAGTCCCCCTAAGACCATCGGAAAATGCAGATATTTGTGTTGCAACTCAACAGTAGCAAAGTCACAGTTATGAAGTAGCAACAAAAGTAACTTTATGTTGGGGGTCACCACAGCATGAGGAGTATTAAGAGCTGCGGCATTAAGAAGGCTGAGAACCACTGCTCTAGAGGAATGGCATTTATGGAATTATCTGTATATATAGAAAGGGAACTTAATAGAATGGTTTACAGGTTGTGGTTCAGCTAGTTCAGCGATGGCTGTCCATCAAGGGAAGGTCTAAAAATCCACTTGTTCAGTCCACGAGATTGGATGTATCCGCTGGTCTCCAGTGTGTGCTGGAATTTTAAAGTAGTAGCCTCTAATACCAGTGAGTGAGTGAACTCTCTCTAGGGAGAGCAAGAGCTAGATCAGGCAGAGAACGATCCTTTTTCTTCCATTTTCTCTATATTAGCTGCCAGCAGAAGGTGAGACCCACATTAAATTTGTGTCTTTCCTCCTCAAAGTTTCAGGTTAGAAATGAGTCATTCCAAAGTAGGCAGTTGGCACTCACCTTTAATCCCAGCACTCAGGATGCAGAGGCAGGTGGATCTCTGTGAGTTCAAGCCTGGTCCACAGAGTCAGTTCCAGGACAGCCAGGGCCACACAGGAACTTTGTTTCAAGCAACCAAAAAAAGGAGGAGGGGAGTCTTCACACTTAAAATGATTTAATCAAGGAAAAAAAATCCCTCACATTTGAGTTTTAGTTAATTCTATCTGTAGTCAAGTTGGCCAAGAATGGCTATCACAGACAGAGGCAAAATACTCATACACATAAGCTAACATCTTTTTTAAAAGTTACTCTTAAAAGCTTCTGATTAGAGACCAATTTAAAAATAAAAGCCTTCATCTGCCTCCTGGGTACTGGGCTAGCCCCATATCAACATGGACGTTTCTTTTTGTTTACAGTGCTAGAAGTAAAACCTAAAACTGCGAGCGGTACATCCTTTACTGTTTTTATCAGCTAGGATTAAAGTCAGTGTGTCATGACTGGGGATATAGCTCCTTAGCTAGAGTGATTATGTGGTATATCCAGGGCCCTGGGTTGGGTCTTCAGCACCACATAAATCAGAAGTCATGGCATATACCTGTAGTCCCACCACTTGGTAGGTAAAGGTTCTGAGTGTTCTTCAGCTACTTGCAAGTTTATGGCCTGCCTTGGTTACAGGAGATGCTATCTCAAAGAGGGTAATTGAATATATAAATTCCCAGCCAGGACAGTTTGCAGCTATAATCCTAGAGTTGTTGCTGCAAGAAGATTGCATGTTTGGAGTCACCCTGAGTTACAGAGCAAGACCTTATCTCCAGAAACATATTCCCAGCACCACAACAAAAAGGATTAATGGAAAAGACAGTGGGGCCTTACGCTGAGTTGTTTTCCTTCATGCTTAGGAAGTCCTGGCTCTGGTGTTCCCTCTCCACTCACTCAGTATCTTATTGCTCAGTAGTGCTGGCTTTCTCTTGAGATTCCCAGAGAGCACATAAACCTGTGCTTGCGTTCTGCTGAGTGAGTGCATGTCAGTCGCAGTGCCACACATGGCACGTGATATTGCCCAGCTAAAATTCAGAACTTAGGTACCATTGAGAAAGACAAAACACAGAAACTGGGTGGATAGCTCTTAGGATCAGCCCAGTGCCTAGACTAGGATGACTGTTGTCAGTGTGTGGCATCTCATGCCTAGAAAATCCATGTGGATTCTGGTGCTGAGTTTTAGGAAGTTCATCCCTAAACTGACAGAAGCTCATGTCGAGATTGGGTAGACTCTGAGCACTGCATACAAGTGTAGCTTTGTCCACAGAGGAATGTGGAGCCCACCAACCAACCGAGTCAGCTAGGCCATCAGTTACACTTTTATGTGTAAACCTGTTCCGTGTTAGTATGGAAATTACCTCTATTGACTGAGATTTGCTTACTCATTTTTCTGATTATGTCAAATGTGTGCTAGAAGTGTTTTGCCATGGGTAACAATCACTGATCTTCTGTTTCCAGATCAGGAAAAACAGATCAGATTTTTTTGACAACACAAGGCTTCCTTACCTCTGCATACCACTACGTCCAGTGTCCGGTACCTGTATTAAAGTGGCTGTTTCGGGTAAGAAATGTTTGGGGCGTATAGTGTGTTTCTACTGTGTTTCCTACTCAATAAATGGATAGGGCCTGACAACCTCAGTTTAGTTCCTAGGCCTCATGGTGGAAGGAAAGACTCACCTCAGGAAAATTGTGCTCTGGCTTCCATGTGGACCAAGTGTACACCCCAAACACACACTAAATAAATGAATAGATGAAAATTTTTCTTAATTTATTTTTCACTTTAAGCAGAAAAAAGTTAATGTATTACACCCATGATGTTGTGGGAATAAAATGAGGCAGGGAGAGCAATGTTCTCTGTTCATATATGTGTCTGTTTATGGATATGTATATATGAGTGCAGGTGCCTGTGGAGGCCAGAGGAGTCGGATCTCTTGGAGTTGTGCAGGCCTTACAGGTGACTGAGTCACCAGACTTGGGTGCTAGGAACTGTAATCCAGTTCTCTCCAGAGCAGTACGGGCTTTTACTCTTAACCATTCATTCATGTCTGCAGCCCATGTATTTGTTTATGCAAACACATCTGCTTCTCTTCCCTGTCCATATTTAACATTAGATCCATTTATATATCTTCTTGTTTCTTCTCTGGTTTTTTGAGATGGCATTTCTTTGTTTCTCTGTGTCTATCTGTAACTCTGGCTGTCCTGGAACTTGCTCTGTAGACCAGGCTGGCCTCAAACTCCCAGAGGTCCTCCTGCCTTTGCCTCTTGAGTGCTGGGATTAAAGTCATGTGCCACCATGCCCAGCTATATCTTCACTTTTGTTTTATTTAAGTGGTGTTGATTTTATATATTGCTTTGATGTTCCTCTACATATTTTGGGCGCAAATATAGATGTTTGTTACTCTTGGCATATCAAGAATACAGTAATTTAGGATTTAATACAGTATACTTTGACAGAGCTGGAAGGCCATGGAGAAGGCTTCAGTGCTGCAGTAGATTCTGTTTACAATGATGCCCCGTTAAGAAAAAATTATTTTCCTTCCAAGGACACGAATTATGTCACGTTTTTCTCAGGCTATTGGAGTGTTTTATTTTAGTAAAATTCTGAGTGTATGGAAAATAATAGGAATAAACAGTTTTTAAGTATAAAAGAATATTTTACTTTATGTAAAAGTTTGCCTTATCCTCAGAGGAGATGTCTCTTGTACAAGCACAAGGGATCTAAATTCAGATTCTAAGGATTAGTCTGGAAGCCAGGAGTAGCAATACATCTCTGCAACTCCAGAGCCAGGTGTGGATACAGGGAGATCCTAGGGGTCCACTGGCCAGCTATTCTAGCTAAATCAATAAGCTTCAGGTTCAACAAGAAATCCTTTCTTAAAAGGTAAGATGAAATTGGCTGAGCAAGCTGTCTCATTCAACAACTGTGCTTGCTTTTAAGCCTGATGGCCTGGATTCAGTCTCTAAAACCCATATGGTAGGTGACGGCAGGCTCCAGAGGTGGACCTTTGACCACCACTGGCTTGCCATGTATGTTTGGTCCATCTACCCCCAATAAGTTAAGATCAAAGTCATGAAGAAAGACCTTTGTCCTAATGGGGCCTGTATGAGTGAGTATGCCTTCATGAACATACACACAAATGTCATGTCTTAGAAATGACAAGTCGTATTATGTAGTCCTCACTGGCCTGGAACTCACTGTGTAAAGCAGGCCTCCAACAGAGATCTGGGCTAGGGAGGATGAGTCAGCAGTTAAGAGCACTGGCTGCTTATGCAGAGGAGCTAGGTATTATGGCTATCAGAAAACTCCATTATATGTTGTCTTAGTTAGGGTTTCTATTGCTGTGAAGAGACCCCATAACCATGGCAACTTTTTTAAGGGAAAACATTTAATTGGGGCTGGCTTACAGTTCAGAGGTTTAGCCCATTATTGTCATGGCAGCATGTAGGCAGACTTAGTGCTAGAGACGTAGTTGAGAATTCTACATCTGGATTTGCAGGTAGCAGGAAGAACGACCCTGGACCTGGCTTGATCATCTGAAACCTCCAAACCCATTTCCAGTGTGACACATTCTTCCAACAAAGCCACACCTCCTAATAGTGCACTTCCTGTGAGCCTATGGGGGCCATTTTCATTCAAACAAGCACTAAGATGTGGAGGGAAATACAGCATTTCTACTCTAGACTTTTGAGAGCATGCCAAGGAATCTCGTGGTTGGCAAGAATTAGCCATTCCAGGATAGTCTTCTTTTAATTTTCCCATGTGGCTGACATATTTAGTGTCGGCTGTGCCAGGCACTGGCTGGAGCAGCACCTGAAGCCCACATTGTTAGAAGGGATGAGGGATTTAAGTGTACAGTCCTGTGAAAGAAACTTTAGGTGACCAAGATAACGATGGAAAGTATAAAAAGAAAGGGGTTTTTGTTGTTTTTTTTTTTTTTTTTTTGATGGAAGGTAGTTAATGAGGTTTTTGATACTGGTATTTTGGTTTTTTGAGCCAGGGTTTCTCTGCTCAGCACTGTCTGTCCTGGAACTAGCTCTGTAGACCAGGCTGGTCTTGAACCTGCCTCTACCTCCCAAATGCTCATGCTAAAGGCATGTGCCACCACTGCCCAGCTATCCTGTCTTTGAAGCCAACTAATACCTAGTTAACTTTTTGTGTCTCTGTTGATAATTGAACATCTTTTTAAGTGTGCCTTATTTGGGCCTGGGGAGATGGCTTAATGGGTAAAGTGCTTCCTTTACAAGCATGAGGACCTGAGTTCAGATCCCAGCAGTCACATAAAGGCTCTGCACAGTTATGCACATCTGTAATCCCAGAAATGCCATGGGAGGGCAGAGGCCAGTAAATAGAGGGAGGGGGATTGCTGGCAACCCATTCTGGACAAATAGTGCACTCCAGGTTCAGTGAAAGACCCACACTGTGGTCTTTCTTTAGGAGAATTTGAGCCTGAACAACATGAGACCCTGTCTCAAAAATAAATGATGAATAAATGCTGTTTGACTAGTGTAGGTGCAATGTGACCAACCACTTGTCCTGTCTCCATGCCTTTCCTACTGTAATAAGGTGATCACCTAAACAGTAACTCAGGAAAAGTCTTTCCTCCCTACAAAGGACACTTGTGCCACCCGTAGACCTAGACTTGGGAGACAGAAATAAGAAGGCAAGAGTTAAAGTCAATTTCAGATACTCAGCTAGTTTGAATCCAGAAGAGACTGCTTAAGACCCAGATTCGAGTTCTCTTTCCTAATTAAAAACATACAGGATTATTATTTATTTGTAACTTCAATTACTAATTTACTAATTTGTAATTTGATTTTCCTGTGACTGTGCTTAAATGTAGAGGCCAGGGTCAACCTTGGATGTTGTTCCTTAAGCACCACCATCTTTGTTCTTTGTGAACAAGGGTCTCTTGTTGGCCTGGAGTTGCTGTGGAAGCTAGTCTACATGATAATGTTTTCATTAGGGCTTTATTGCTGTGAAGAGATACCATGATCACAGCAACTCTTATAAAACAAAACATTTAATTGGGACTAGCTCAGAAGTTTAGTCTGTTAGCATTATGGTGGGAAGCATAGCCACACTCTAGAGGCGCTGACAGTTCTGAATCTGGATTAGCAAGCAGCAGGAAGGGAGAGTGACAATGGGCGGGTTTGAGCTGAAACCTCAAAGCCTCTCCAGTGTCACACTCTCCAACAGTGCCATACCTTCTAATAGCACCATTCTCTATGAGCCTATGGGGCCGTTTTCATTCAGACCACCATCCAGCAAGCCCCAGGAACTCACCTCTCTGCCTCCTTAGCATGTGATTACATGCACATGACATCCCACCTGCTTTTTTTTCTTTTTTAATATGGGTAAGTGATGGTGATTGTACTTAGGTTCTCTTCCTCCACAGGAGACATTTTACCAGCTAAACTATCTTCCCAGCCCTGTGTGAATTTTGCCCTTGTCTTTTTCTTTATGGTTAATGGGGTGGAGGTTTCAGGGTGTGTGTGTGTGTGCGCGCGCGTACTCATGTGTTTGCTAGGGGTTGACAACACGGTGTTAGTTGTTTTCCATTTTATTTTTTGAAAGTCTTTCACTAAACCCGGACCTCACTTATTGGCTAGATTGGGTTGACCAATGAGCTCCAAGGATCCTTTTGTAGCTGTTTCCCCAAAGCTAGGAATTACAAATACAAACCACCCTGCTGGAGAGATGGCTCAGTGGTAAGAGCACACAACTAACTCTAGTCCCAGGAGATCCGATGTCCTCTTTTGGTCTCCATGGGAGCTGTATTTGTGTGGTACACAGACATAATCAGGCAAAATACTCATACATATAAAAGTAACAAATAAAATACAAAAAAGAAAAAAAACTCAAAATGTATGACACCATACTTAGGTTTGTTTGTATTTTGAGATGAGGTCTTGCTTAGCCCTAGATGATAGGGAATTCTCTAGACCAGGCTGGCTTCTAACTGATAAGAGATCTCTGCCTGCCTTTACCTCCCAAGTTCTAAGATTAAAGGTGTGCACTACCACCCCCAGCCATACTTGGGTTTTATGTGTGGACTGAACTCAGGTCCTCACACTTGTTCACCAATACTTTAATAACTAAGTCATCTTCCTTCCCAGCCCTTCCTTCATGTTTAGTTTGGGGTGCTACATCCCAGAAAAGTGACTTTTTATTGTTTCAAATGGTGTTTACCTAGTTACAAGTAGAAGTTGTAAAAGTAAGAAACAAACACCAGAACTCAAGTAGCCTGTTAGAATGGAAAGAGACCTGACCTGAGACTAGAGCTGTGTTTGCTTCCAGCTCCTGTGGACCCATTAGTGAGTGTGTGTCTCATTGGTAGGTATTGGTCTGTTTATACAAACTATGAAAACTCTCTTAGGTGGTTATGTTAACTAAGTGCACATGAAGCTATTTTGGAAGTGAGATGTCAGTGCTTTGCCCAGGCTGGACTCACATTCACAGTTTTCCTGTCTCTGCCTCCTAAGGAGCTAGGATCAGGAACATTCTCCATAGCATATGTCTTAGAATAGCTTCATATGAGCCTAGAAAATTCTAAACTCATGTTTTATTTCTTTCTAACACCTTGTTATTTATCTGTTTTTAACAGATGATGTCAGTTCACACGAATTGTATTGTGTCCGTACAAATTTTAAGTACATTGATGGAAATAACCATTAGAAATGGTGAGTACACACATTGATTTATAGTATGTGCTATTGTTTATTATGTAATTTCTTTTATATTGCTTAATGTTAGAATTGTGGTTTTGTTTGTTTTGAATTTTTGCTGGTACTGGAGATTAAACATGGGACCTCATGAATGCTAAAGAAGGTATATCCCTAGGTCTAAAATTATTTGTAATCACACGTTTTGTTTTGTTTTGTTTATTTATTTTTCTTTTATGTGCATTGGTGTTTTGTCATGGGTGACAGGTCCCCTGGAACTGGAATTATAATTGTGAGCTGCTGTGTGTGTGCTGGGAATTGAACCTGAGTCCTCTGGAAGAGCAGTCAGTGCTGTTAACCACTGAGCCATCTCTCCAGCTACATAATCATACATCTTTAAAAAAGGAATGAAATACCAGTCAAAAGCAAGATTTTCTATATTCTTTGAGGAAACAGATCTCAGATCTTATAGATGACAACCCTTAATATTTAGCATGTGAGTCATTTTATTATAGGATCAGTAAAAATATTTGGAAACTTACACGTTAAGTCACCCAACTAAAGATTATTATTTAGGCTTAGTGTTACTGTTTGGCAGTCTCATGTAGCTGAGACTGTAACTAACTTTGTAGCCTGGGCTGGCCTTGAACTTTGATCCTCCCACTTCAGCCTCCTGAGTGCTAGGATTACAAGTGCATACCTCTGGGTTCAGACTTAACCAATAGATTTTATTTTGATTATGAGTTGACAACAGTATTGTGCTAACAGTGCCTTAAGGAAGATTGAAACCATCTATTCTAAGCGTGAGTGTTGCTTTCTTTCCTTTGAAAGCACTTTTAATACAAGAAAGATTGTGACTTAGCCAATCACTTATTTGAGGGGTGAAGACTACAATGGCAAAGTTAGGATTCTAACCAGTGTTGTGTCTAATTATTTTAAAACATGTTACTTCACTATGACCTACACTCTGATGGATCGATCACTCAGATATTTTCTTTGTATTGTTCAGTTCACACAATCTGGTAAGTTATACTTTCTATGATGTACCTTAGCTATATTGTTAATATACCATTAGCAGCTATCATTTCTGTGGAATCATTGTGATAAAAGCCAAGTATGGTGGCATCTGCCTGTGATCCCAGCATAGGCTGTATAGTGAGACTCTCAGAGTCACAAGTGAAAGAAGGAGAAACGATAATAATCTGTCTCACTTTGCCGTGTGCAATGTACGTGAGTGGTCTGAATTAAAATAATTTCTTTTGTTAACCAGATACTTTCAGTGACTCACCAGTTTGGCCTTGGATCCCATCACTCTCAGATATAGCAGCTGTGTTTTTAAATATGGGCGTTGGTTTTGAATCTTTGTTCCCTCTGGATGCTCTTCAGCCAGACTTTAATGAAGACAGTCTAATGTAAGTCTTCTTCTCATAGTAAATACCGAAAAGATCTTTGCGGGTTTTGGTTGAGACAGTATCCTACTCTGTAGCCCTATCTGGCCTGAAACTTGCTATGTAAAATATTCTGGCTGGCCTTGATCTAACAGAAATTCACCTTGCCTCTGCCTCCTAAGTGCTGAAATTAAAGGTGTGTGCCACCACACAGGGATCAAAAAGATTTTTAATGATATATCCCTCCATTGTTATATAATTGATTTAATAAATTCAGTATTCATTCTTGACTCAAATTCAAAGCTGAAATCAGTCTAGAAATACTTCCTTAGTATCTGCTCTAATCTAAAAGTTGTCTTCATGTTTAGTGGGGCAATAATAGAAACATTTTTGTAAAGAGTTTTAAAGTTTTCTCATTGTTATTAACATTGTTTTACCAGGCCAGCAAGATGGCTAATCAAGTAAAAGCACTTCCCATGCAAGCCAGATAACTTCACCTCAGTTTTATCTTTGGGACACAAGATAGAAGGAAATAACTTGACTCCCAAAAGTTGATCTCTGACCTCCATACTGGGCCCTTGGCATACACACCCACACTCACACACCACCTACCCACCTATATACCCATCCCCACCCTCAATAAATTTAATTTTTAAAAAGTGTTATGCAGGTATTTATTGGGCAAAGTGGATAGACAAGAGGAGGGAAAACTGTAGTGTGAGGTTTCTGGCCCGGACTTTCGGGTCTAACCTCAAGGTCTAGGCCCGCAGACCCACAGAGACATACAGATGCTTTCAATAGTTTTAGGCTGATCAGCCTCAGGCCCAAGCATATTATTTGCTAGCTCTCTACCTTTCATCTAACCCATGTTTCTTGTTCAGCCATGCGGCTTGGTACCTTTCTTTAGAGCTGCATGGTTGTCCTCTGCTTCTTCAGGGCCTCTCTCTGGAATTCTCTCTGGTGTTCTGTTCTCAGAGTTTTTAGTCTGGTAGCCCCGCCTACACTTCCTGCCTGCCTTTGGCCAATCAGCTCTTTTTATTAAACCAGTGGTTGGGACAATTATTTAAAATGAAACAACACAACCTCCCACATATCCCCTTTTCTCTTCTTAAAACAAAAAGAACTCCAAATCTAATTCTTTCCCCCCCTTCTCTGTAACAACCTATAAACAACACTGTAAATAAACACAAACATCCATAATCCATGTTTTGGGAATGTGGGTGTCGTTCTCTAGGCTACTTCCTGCTGAATGGGGCGCTGACAATCTCATGGGAATCCAAAGAAAAATGTAGGATTATGTAGAGTTCTTTAGTGGAATAGTCTGTAAGGCTGGGTCATCTCAGCCAGTCTCCTTGAAATTGTTTTGGATTCAGAGCTCTGGAACTTCAACAGAGGTGCTCTGAAATGCTGGATCATCTGGTCCATCCATTTCCATTGGAGATTTTTCAGGGGGTCTTCCTCTATCAAACTTTATGTTCTTTATCCAGGAAGAAATCCACAGTCTTTTATTTTCTGTGAAAATAAAAGGAAAACCTCTTCTCCAAAGTAGCATATCTTTGCATTTCAATTTTAAAGTAAACTCATTTACAAAATATATAGGTTGAATTACTCCAACAACATTTATAATCAGCTCTCTTTTAGCAGCTTTTACTAAGTCATTTTCAGTCAAGAAGCTTAAAGATAAGACAATAACATACAGTATCCAGACACTCTTTGTATTTTCCATCTTTACGTGGCTTATTTTTTATTCATTTATTTATTTTATTTTATTTCTTTTTTAAAGGATTTCTCTAACCTTTCTTTTCTTTCTCTAAGCCTATATATATATTTTTTCAGCACACTCTAAACCACTTAGACATTTTATAAAAATCTGTCTTTACTGTATATTTATTTCTTAACTTTTTCTGTTTCTGACCACACCTTTAATCTGCCACTATCTCTGACTGTCTCTGACCACACCTTTGCTAGTCTAGGGTGATTGACTCCACCCAGATTCTTCTATTTCTTCTGTTTCTGAACACACCTTTAATCTGCCAGGATTAAAGGCTGATATGATGGGTGGATGGCTCCACCCAGCTCCTAGTTTAATTTTATAGAATTTATCTTTTTAACCCAGGTAGTCTGGGAATTTTAGGGTCCATATAATTATCAAGTAAAGCTTTGCCATCTGCTACTCATTAACTCCATTTAAGTGTTAGGTAGCAGGGCCTCTTTAAAAACTCACAAGTGTTTTGCTTCTAATGCTGAATCAGGAAGCTTCTCTTAAAACCAAGCCACAGTTTGCCTCCGGCAAACAAGAGCTGATCCAAGAAAACACTGCCACTAGAAAGCCATCTTTGACTCTGTTCCCTTTTTCTCCTTTTGAACAGAAACCTTAAATACATCACTTATAAACTTTTTTTTATATTGAGGGTCCTGTGAGACTTCAGGAGCCAGCCATTATACACCTTAAATTGCACTCCAAAAGCCCGCTATTGTAGCTCAAGCCCAAGTGCCTCACCAGGGCATCTCTGTACCACGGCTCATGTGGGAGACACAATTCAGAGGCTGCTTTGGGCTCTAGACCATTTTTTAAGCTTTCTATGGCTTTTTGTGGGTATATTTGCCACACGTTGGGCTGCCACTTGTAGTACGAGGTTTCTGGCCCAGACATTCGGGCCTAACCTCAAAGTTTAGGTCCGCAGACCCACAGACCCGCAGTCCTACAGAGACACACACATGTTTTCAATAGTTTTAGGCTGATCAGCCTCAGACCCAGGCATATCACTTGCTAGCTCTCTACCCTTCATCTAACCCATGACTCTTCCTGTTCAGCCATGCGGCTCGGTACCTTTCTTAGGGCAGCATAGTTCTCCTCTGCATCTGCTGGCTTCTCTCTGGAATTCTCTCTGGTGTTCTGTTCTCAGAGTTTTTAGTCTGGTAGCCCCACCCACACTTCCTGCCTGCCTTTGGCCAATCAGCTCTTTTTATTAAACCAGTGGGTGGGACAGTTATTTTCCATGAAACAACACATTACCCCTACAGAAAACCTTAAAATTTGACAAATGATTCAGTTTATGCATAAAGCCTAAGAATAAACTGACTCTTGACAGATTTGGTGTGGACACTAGGGAGTAAAATTATTTTACAAAAAGCCAACAAGCTTCAGGTATCTGATCAGTAACTAGTTAAAAGTATGCCAAAAGACAGGAATTGTGACAGTGAGGGAGGGGATCTAGAAAATAAGCCCAACTAGAAATGAGTGCCTAAAAATTCCTAAAGAGGAAACTTAGGGTGTGTGTGTGATGGAATTCTAGCCTAGGTATTCAGATTAGGACAATATGTGAGCAGGATTTGGGGGAATAGAAGTGTTGGATGTGAGTGCTGGAACTTGAACTCGGGACCTCTGGAAGAGCAGCCAGTGCTCTAATTGCTGAGCCTTTGCTCCAGCCCCAGCAATGATTATTTTTTAGTAATGTCAAGGAAAACCTTCAACAAAGGGATGAAAACACAGGGCAGGAGCACAAGTGAGGGAGGGCACATCCTGGCCACAGACAGGAGCAGAAGGAACCAGACAGGAAAAAGAAATGACTGCAGGAAAAAGATGTAAACTGTTATAACATGGTGTGTCCACAACCAAATTCACTCTACAGTTCTCTTTCACTGCGCCTGGACCCAGTTACTTAGGTACTTCACATCAGAAAATGTGTTGAATAGCAAAATTTTAGATATGTTCTAATACTTTAAAATAGAAGAAATAATGCCTTCCTAGCCTATCCAAAAATCCCCTTATATTATTAGAACATTCTGTTCATGTTTTGAAACAGTAGCTCTGGCCTGAACTTGAACTCCTGCTTCTGCCTCATAAGTTATGGGATTTTCGGTATGTGCCACCACACCCAGCCAGCTAAATAGCTCTCCCTCCACCACCTCAGAAACAGAGTTTCATGATGTGGGCCCTGGCTGGCCTGCAACATGTGTAGACCAGCTGGCCTTAAGTTCACAAGAATTCACCTGCCTCTGCTTCCCAAGTGCTGGGGTCAAAGACATGTACCATCACCACACCCAGCTATATACCCACTTTAAAATAGATATAGACAGTTAAGGGGCTGGAGAAATGGCTTAGCAGTAAAACTCTTGTAGAGAATTCAAGTTTGGTTCCTAGCACCCATGTTCATTGATTTGCAACTCCATCTCTAGGGAATCCAATGTCACTCAACCCTATGACATATGCACACAGGATACACACAACACTAACAAATACATAAACATTTAAAACATCAACTACATTATTTTAATAAACTTAGTAGTATGTAGTAGTTTTCTATGTTGTATGCAATGAATTTGAATTTTTAGTTGATTTTAGTGAGCATGTAAAGTGGTGGGATTGAATAATTGCATTAATACAAAAATGTAATATTTAGTAATATAATTTGAAGGGTTTTCTGGAGACAAGGTTCTGTGATAAAGAGCATTTGCTGTTCTTCCAGAGGACCTAAGTGGTCAGGCTCCTCACAACTGCCTCTAATTTCAGCTTCACAAGATCCAGTACTCCTCTTCTGGACTCTGTGGGCACTGCACTTACATGTACACAAACTCACACATAGATGCACATATATACCTAAGTAAAAATAAAATAACTCTTTAAAATTACAATCTTGATTATTTAAGATTTGCCTCAGTCCAGATCAGTAACTAGACAGGGAAGGTGAGGAGCAGGTAAATTATCATGAAGTGTAGTGACAGGTACTCCAGAGCAGTGTGTTTAGAGAGGAGTGTCTGGTGCAGGGTGTAACAAGTCTGTCTTTGTCCCACCAGCCAACTCTTCTTATTAATTATGAAAACTCAGCCAATAGCTTAGGCTTGTTACTAAACACAATAAAACTATATACAATAAAAACAATTATCAAGAATTACATTTACAATATCCAGTCCATTTGTATTTGGCAGTTTCAGAGAAAATACTTATCTATTTTATCTTGTTGAGTACTAAGTTTTATATGTAAGCCACTTTTCTTTTGTCAGAACTTGTATTATCACCCCAAAACTATCTTTTTAGACCTCAAAATATTTTCTTAAGCAATAACAAGATTTTATGTTTCTCAACCTTATAAACTTTATACCTCTCTTAGTTCTTAGTGAATTTCTTTTCTGAATTTGGTAGCAAAGGAAGCTATGACCATCTCGTCTTCAATTCCATCAGAGACCCGAGAAGGATATAATATTATCTGAGTAAACAGGAAGTAGAGATCAAACATCTTCCCAGACTATAGAAATGATAGAAGCAGCTGGCTGCCTGAACAGCCAAGGTTCCTCTGCAATGTTGGGGCATCCATCTTTAGCCTACAGGCCTAGAATACCTGAAGGACTGTCCCACTTGGTCTTGGCCAAGTTTGGCAGTTGCTTTCTTTTGTGTCCTGCTCAATAGCCCAGTTTAGACAGCAGCAGTCAGTAATCCAGGCTAGGGCAGTTTATTGCCAAATGGCTCACTTCGCCACATTAGAAGCAGACTCCATATGGAGGTTCTTTGATGCCCATCATCCTCCTCTGAAGTAGATTGGTGCCTCCAGAAGCAGGTATGTTTCACTGTCATGAAAAGCCTGTGTTATTAAAACACTTTAAATGCCATATTAGGTAGGTCTTTAAAGTGTTTGAAGACCATCTATATATTGAAAATATCTATTTGACCTTGAAAACACACCTAACGTGGCCACAAATTTGATTATTAGATAGCTAACAAATAACCTGTATTTCTTAACTATCCTAAATAGTTTGTAATAACTTTCAAGGACTAGAAATTTACATTGCATTGTTAAATTATCTGTATAGGTAAAATACCTGAAACAAAGAAACATATATAGTATGACAAAAAATAACCTTAAATTTGTATCAATATGCAAAATTCATACACTGTAAAATATTTGAGACACGAGTTATTTTTTAGTTCAATGTAGCCTCAATGATGTACACTTTCATCATATAATTTCTATACTGGTATCCATCCCCCTTTTCTTCCCCTTCTAAAAGAGATCCCTGAATCTAATCTCTTTTGTTCAGCTTTTTTTCTGACCATGTTCAATATCAACTTATAACCAATTCCTACAAAAAATGATAAATATCCATAACCCACCAAATGATCAAAATCACAAACCCCACCTCTTGGGAATTCGGGCATTGTGTTCTATAGACTTTTCTGTTATCCATGGACAACAGCATCTTTAGAGAACCTAAGAAAATTAAGGTAATTATCAAGGTCTAGCCATAACATTTGTCCAGTCTCTGTGCAGTGGGAAAGCGTCAGACTTATTTGTAATCAAATAGTCTGAGAGACTGGGCCGTCTCAGGCAGTAGCCTTGAAGCTGTTCAGATGCAGAACTCTGAGGAGACTGCAGCACAGGTGCTTCGAGAAGCTGCATCACCTGGGCCACCTGTCTTTTTATTTTGTTTTTGGTGTCTGGTCCCCATGCTCTGAAATTCACAAACTTTCAAAGGTAACATACATATCTGCATTAACACAAGTATGGACTGTGCATTGTACACAAGCTAGACAAAGATGATCTTTTGTTTTATGTTTGAGCAGATAAAAAATGTAAGTCACCTCTCTTACAGTTTTTCAAGGTCTGTTTCTTCATGTCGATAGCCAGGATTTTCAACCAAAACTGATCCCTGTCAACCTTGAATGAATCCACAACCATTTGTTTTCTGTGGAAACAAAAGCATAACCTCTTACCAATGCAATACGTTTTCTGACTCCCATTTTAAAGTTAAGGCATTCCTAAATTATCTAGGCTGGTTTAATTCCGCAGTCCCTCTTACAATCCCATGACTCCAAGTAGCCATTCTTTACTCATCAGCAATAAAAAAAGTTCAAAGTCAGCAAGACTTTAGAGGATTCAGACTGTATTTTTTCATCTTGGCGTATCCTTTTTATATTATTTTATTCTCTTCAAAGTCTTTATCTTATTACTTGTAAATAATTTTTCTATGACTGTTTATACCCATTTTTTTAAACCTACACATATTTTTTAAACACATTGTAATCTGTTTAGAGTTTTGGTTTTTTTTCCATCTGAATCTGTCTTTACTGAGCTTCTGTAGCATTCTCTGACCATGTGAGACAAATTAAAGCTGCCCTGTCAGCCACCTCAAGCCTCAGCTTAGCACATGGTGCTGCTGGCACTGGCAACTGGTAGCAGCTCTGAGCATCAGCCCACCTGAGAGCTGTAGGACTCCTTGTCCAGAACTTTTCTTAGCATTCTCTGGCCTTTTGATAGGATTTTAGAACCCCCACATTGCACATTGTAAGGCTTTTTGAGGGGTCCAAATCATGACTTGGAGATTTACTATAAATTATGAAAACTAAGTCTTAGCTTAGGCTTGTTCTTATCTAGTTCTTTTAATTTAAATTAGCCTGTGTCTTTTAATCTACATTTTTTTGTGTGGCTTGGCAGCTTTGCCTTTCTTCTTAGAGCTCTCTGTCCAAAATGCCTGCCTTTACCTCCTGCCTAGGTATTGGCCAGTTAGCTTTTTATTAAACCAGTCACAGTGAGATGTCTTTACACAGTATAACTGAATATCTCACAGCATTCGGGCAGTTTCTTGCTCAGTGGCTAACTTTGTGAAAATACAAGCAAACTCCATATGGAGGTTCTTTGATGCTCATCATCCTTTTTTGAAGTAAATTGGTGCTGCCAGGAGCAGACATGACATGAAAAGCCTTGTTATTAGAACATCTTAAATACCATGTTCTATACATCTCTGAAGGGTTTGAAGACCACATATCTATCTAAAATCTGTTTAACCTTGAAAACATATCTAACATGACAAGTTTGATTATTATAAGTGACTACTAACCTGTGTTTTTAAAAATTCATTTATTATACATACAGTATTCTGCCTGCATGTATTTCTGCATGCCAGAAGAGGGCGCCAGATGATTGTGAGCCACCATGTGGTTATGGGGAGTTGAACTCAAGACGTCTGGAAGAGCTGCCAGTGCATTTAACCTCTGAGCCGTCTCTCCAGCCCATGTACTTCTTATACATTACATTTTAAAATGAGATGCATAGGTACAAAATGTTAAGCAAGAGTAGGAACATAATACAATATGTTAAAATACAAATAATCTTAAATTTGTATCAATACTCAAAAATCCATACCAATGTAAAATATTTAAGATTACAGTTGTTTTTTATTTTTAAAGTAGGTTCAATAATCTACCCTTTTCCTATCATTTCTATACTATATCCCCTTTTCTTTTCAGAATGACATCTGTGAGTCTAATCTTTCTCCGACCATGATCAGGAACAACTTGTAAACAGCCCTCTAAACAATGACCATTCATAATCCATTAAATGGCCAAAAAGCATCCATTGCACCTCTTAGGAATGTGGGCATCATGTTCTGTAAACTACTTCCTGTTGTTTGGGGGACCCTGAGAAAATTAGGACAATGATCAAGTCGTCAGAGAGCTAGCTTTATTATTATTTTGTTGTTGTCTCCACAAAGTGTAAGTTTATCTGAAGTCTTGGCTGAAGTATCTATTTGGGGGGGTTGGGGTGGGGGGTGGACCACTTCAGCTGGCAGCTTTGAAGTAGTTCTGGATGCAGATTGTGACAGGCACTTTGAGAGACTGGACTACCAGGACTCCTTGTCTTCACAGGTGTTTGATCCTTTTTTCCTGAAAACACTCAAACTTTGAAGGTTCTATGTTTGAGCAAGTAAAAGGCATCTGTCAATCTTATAAGTCTTTTTGGTTGGACTGTGTAATCAAACTATAAATCTCCATGTTATAGGAAAGGATTGCATGTAATAATAAGTCATAAGAATTTATCGTGTCTCACCCCTTTTCTCATCCCCCATAGTTGAGGGATCAGCATATATGTCACTTGTCCTGTAGTCTTTCTTGGTTTCTTCATGTCTATAGTGAGGATTTTCAGGAGGTCTCCCCCAATCAAATCTGATCTTTATTAATTTTGAAGAGAGCCATGTAACTTTGTTTTCTGTGGAAACAAAGGCATAACTTCTTTCCAATGCAACACATTTTTTAACTTCTGAAGTTAAGACATTCTTAAAATATATAGAGTGGTTTAATTTAGCAGTTTTTATAATCCAGCGTCTCAGCAGCCATTGTTTTTTGTTCCTAGTTGGATCCCATATTTAATGAGTCTTTCTTTGTCCAGCTCCCAGATAATGACATGGAGAGTTTTTTCGATTATAAAAGTTCAGCCCATAGCTTAGGATTGATCCTAACTAGCTCTTAAAACTTAAATTAGCCATTCATTTAATCTATGTTCTATCATGTGGTATTACCTCTCTTCCATCTTGTACCTCTTGTTTCTTCTCTGTGTCTCCTGGAGTTCCCTTGATTCCCCCTCCTCTTCCTCTTCCTCCTCCTCCTTTCTCTCTCTGCCTAGCTATTGGCAGTTTTTATTAAATCAGTCACTGTGGCACATCTTTACATGGTGTAATCAGTTATCTTACAACAGCAGCTTGTTCAGAGAGGAATATGAAGTACAGTGTCAAAGATGCCACAGTCCCAACTGACTTAGAATTTGAGTCCTGAGACCACTGTGCCATTTTCAGTTGCTATCCCGTCAGTTCTTACATGCAGGATTTTCTTCTGTCTGTCTCATGGCCATCTCCTTCTTTATAGGGTTGCTCTCAGCCTTAAGGCACACCCTCTCTCTGTGCCTAGCCTGCCTAGCACTTTTCTAGCGTTTCTTTCTCCAAGACTCTTCACTGATAGAAGAAATCTTTGTACTTTTATATCGTATATTGAGTTTATAATTTTACTTAACCTTTTTTCTATATTTCTCCCCACTGGAGACAAGGCTCACTATGTTACCTGAGTCCGGGTGCAAAATGAGATTTGTCAGCTTAAACCTAAGAGCTGTGAATTACTGGACCTTTTGTTCTTAGCAAATTAATCTGTCACTTTTGCACATCACTGTTGGGAGCCTTTTTATAGCGTTTTCTGTGTGTCAGACACAGTTGAGGGTTTGACATAATATCTTGGTATAGTCAACTACAGTATTACTAATAATTCATTCCCGTTTACAAATGTGTCGATCACAGAAAGATGAAGTTATTTGCTGAAAGTTATACAGAGAGTGGGACTAAGATCCAATAAGAAGCTACTTAGAAAAAGGAAAAAAATGCTGGGTGTGGTGGCTCACAGCTGTGATCAGTACTTTCTAGGCCAGCCAGGGCTGTAGTTACCTTGTTCTCTTTTTGTTTGCTTTTGAGACAAAGTATCTGTGTAGCCCTGGCCATCCTGGAATGTGCTCTGTAGACCAGGCTGGTCTCACTCAGATCCACCTACTGGGACTAAATGGATGCATCACCACTGCCCAGGTCTTTGTTTTCTTCCTTCCTTCCTTTTTTTAAATTTTTTTTGTTTTGTTTTGGGGGTTTTGTTGGTGTTTTGGGGGTTTCTCTGTATAGCCCTGGCAGTTCTGGGTCTCCATCTGTAGCTAAAGTTGGCCTTGAACTCACAGAGATCTGAGTGCTCAGATTAAAAGTGAGTGCCACTACCACCTAGCTTTTTTTTAATTTTTTTAAGTAACTATATGGTGCCTCATGTTTGTAACCCCAGCATGTAAGAAGCTAAGGCAGGAGGACGACCATAAATTAGAGGCTAGCCTGGACTATAGAGTGAAACCATCTCAAAAACAAAAAAATGCTCCAAAGCCCAGGGAATATATCCCAGAAGGAAGGACAGGAAGTGCAGGTTGGCGGTTGGGAGGAGGGCTGTGAGAGCCTGTCTTCAGCGCATAGCCTGGCTGTTATACCTATAAGCTTAGCAGTGACCTACAGGAGACCCATGAGGATCTGCCCTTCCTTATGGAACTATAAGGAGAGCAGGACCGTCTTACTCTTCGCTGTGGCAAGAAGTAAAGCCCCATCATGCTCACACAAGTGTCCCCCATAAAAGGGGGACAGAGAAAAGAGGAATTCTACATGCAGCATGGAGGGATCTTCCTGGTACATTCCTAAGAGAAAGCAGGAAATAGAGAACAGTACATGGAGTGTCACTGTAGTAAAGTGGGTACAGAGGGCCATTGTGAAAGGCTGAAAACATTTATTCTTACACCAAATTTGTGGGTTTTCCACCTAAACATCAAAATGTGGAGGGGAGTCGTTTTTTAGCCACCAAGCAATCTCCAGTCCAACTTAAGAGTTCTTATAGATCCATTTCACAAGGATAGTGGATGAAACCACCATCTGATGGTCATCTGATGATCGATTTGCTCTCTAGACCCTCTGGGTGGAAATTAATTTCTAACCCTCTAATCACAGGTTAGTTACTGTGGGCTTCATGAATCACCTTATCTGCCTGCAGGGAGTTTCAGCAGTTAAGACCTCTTGCTGAGACCTGAAAACAAGACCAGTTGTATGTTCTCAAATCACAGGGCCTTGTGCTCATGTTTGCTTTTTATATGGAAGGTGCTTACAGAAGGAAGGTGCTCTGGAAGGAGGAAGCAAGAGCTGAAAGAGTCCAGTTGGGAAGGCACATCATTTGATACCTGTGGGGGTTTTGGTTTTGGTTTTGCCAAATAAATATTGTTGGGGTTTTGTTGTTTTAAGTAGAAATATATCTCAAAAGTCAAAATCAGAGGCTGAAGAGATTGCGCAAGTGGTTAAAGAGCACATACTGTTCTTATTAGATGACCTGAATTTAGGTCCCATAATCTGTATTGTAGGTCCATGGGTTTCCATGCCTTCTAGCCTCCATTGGCATTATACTCATGTGCACAAACTCACACATATACATATAATTAAAACTAAGAAAGCCAAGTTCATTTTCTTCTTTTTTCAAATGCTTAGAATTGGTGGTGTGTATTTGTATGTGGTGCATGCATGTAATGTGCTTGTACCTACTACTCTGCATGCAGAGGCCAGAGCAGGAGATTGAGTATCTTCTATATGACTTCCCACTCAATTGCCTTGAGACAAGGTCTTCTTACTTCATCTAAGCAACTCCCAGTGCTGGAATTTCAGAAATGTATGGCCATGCGTGGAATGCACATGGTTGTTAGAGATTAGAATTCAAGTCTTCTTGTTTGTTTTGCAAAGCACCTAGCTATCTCCTTAGCCTCTGTAATCATCTCTTTATATTAGCTTGGCAGTTTCTTTAGGTCATTCATAGGACCTGTAACAATCACCAGCTCATTATTGTTATATCAACCCTGTCTTACATAGCTTTCTGACATGAGGAACATTAAGGAAAGTGACTATTTCAAATGGAAACTGTGGCATGCACCTGTATTCCCAGTTTCTTGGGAGGATGAGGCCGGGTGAATAGAAGTTTGGGGCTTGCCTGGGCAGCATAGTGAGACCCTGACTTAAAGTAGTTGTTCAGTGTTTTCTACAGTGAATATTTTATGCTTGATTCCATACCTGCTTTCTCAGTGGTTCTGAAACACATGCTTTATTCCCTCAAATAGTTTTGAAACACAGAAAACACTGGGGGGAAGAGGAAGCGATGATTCATCTTGTGATCCCGTTTTTTCAACTCTTCCTGAAACCAACATTTTAAATGTAGTTAAGGTATGAAAGACTTTGTGTATCTGTTGCAAAGAGTCAGAATGAGTTTTGTGCTTAATTGTTTAAAATTCCACTGGTTTCTTACCAAGTAGAAGGTCTTAGCAATTGTGTTCTGTTACAAATGCATTTTTCATTAAATATTAAGAGAAAAAAGGAACTCCAGGTCAGAAGTTCACTGTTAGAAATGTTACACTCTGACTTAGTGACCGGGAAGTAATTGCAGCGTGGTAATATTTTAGTTACTGAACAATCAGTACCGCTGAAAATGGAGACGATGTTTTCCTGCCTGTGGCCTGCGTTTGTTGCAATTTCCACCTTCTCTTGATATTTGTTACCTATGTGGTCTTTTTATCTTCTGTCAATCTCATTTAAACTCTTGGTAATTTTTTTTCTTTACATTTTTGGCAGTTCCTAGGCTTGTGTACATCTATACATCCAGAAGGTTACCAAGATCGTGAGATAATGTTGCTGATTTTAATGCTATTTAAAATGAGTTTGGAAAAAGAGCTGAAACAGATTCCATTAGTAGACTTTCAAAGTCTCCTGATAAATCTCATGAAAAACATCAGAGATTGGAACACAAAGGTAACATTTCTTAAAATTTCGGTGTTACACCAAGGATCGCCTATAATTGTAGCATTTCTGAGTAAAGGCAAGAAGTTGAAGGAGCACCAAAGTCATCTTGGACTGAGCAGTGCTTATAGGAGACCAGCCTACCGACAGTAATAGGTCTTGTATAGCATTACATTGTTTCTTTTCTTTTTTGTTAAATTATTTAACTTTATTTTATTTGATTTGAAGGTATCAGATTTCCCTTGGAACTGGGGTTATAGACAGTTGTGAGCTGACATGTGGGTACTGGGAATGGAACCCAGGTACTTTGAAAGAGCAGTCATTGCTCTTAACTACTGAGCCATCTCTCCAGCCCTAACATTGTTTCATATGCACTCAAAATGCAAAGATTCTAGGCTCAGTTAAGATGTTTAAAAATGAAAAGTAGCTCAGAAAAGCACAGTTTGCTGGAACTCTGTTGCTTAAGTTAATAACTGGGTTATTTCTAAAAGTAGCAGTCTTTTCCACATTTTACTGGGAATTCACTCTGAGCAGTTACAGGTTCTAGCTAGTTGGCTCCTTTGCCCTTTCTATGGCTCATGCAGTCAGAGGATAAGTCAAGTGATGCAGATGTGGTAATCTTTAAGGTTAAGATAAAGGGTGACCAAAGTGGCAAGATTAGCACAGCAGGGCTGCAGTGATGTCATCTGAGGCCTTGAGGGATAGTCTTTCTGAAATGACCTCTGAGCACAAATGACATGTTATACCTGCAGCTGGGATTGAGTTGGATTTAAATAGCCATGTGGGGCTGAGCATGGGTAATTTTATTTTTTAGTTAAATTTTCAGCCATTTTTGGTAGAAGCTTTTAAACTGGAGCCGAAAGAAGTGTAATCAATTCCTCAGTGCTGGGTTGTCATGGCCCACGAGGCAGGCAGATCTCTGTGAGTTTGAGGCCAGACTGGTTTATAGAGCTAGTTTTAGGTCAGCCAAGGCTACACAAAGAAACCTATATTCGCAAAAAACTTCTTGAAAACAACAAAGATAACTAAACTGAGTAACTGTCACCAAGCCCTCCCCCTACAATTATCAAAAGATAATCCATTTTGTCTGATAATATCACATGCTTCCCATGCTCATCAGTTTATTTTGAAGCATCTATCAGTTTTTAATATCATGATAGGCAGCTAGAGAGCTAAGGCATAGTTCGGTGGTTGAGTGTGTGACTAGCAATATGGGGCGGGGCTCTATAGCACAAGAAAGCAAAAATTCTGTAGTAGGATTCAAGTGTGCAGGAATTTTCAGGTGTCAAATATATATAATCTTGTGTGTGTTGTTATACACACTGAGGCAACAGGTATTTGAATACTTTATTCTTTGAAGAAAGACCATCAAATATAAGTCAAGTGTACTAACAACGTGAAGGTCTAGTAGCTGTATGTAACCATTCCAAGGTACTTAAGAAAAAACTCAGAATTTGTGTCATCTGCATTGTAGTAGGTTCTAAATGGCATATGTTTTCAAAAATTAAGAGTTCTGTTTTAGTGACTTCCATCAAAGCAAGGAGGTCCTTAGGTCTGACCCTGGGCTTGCTTTCTTTGTTTCAGATGCATGAACTCTGTGTGGGCATAAGTGAGCTCTCTGGTCATCCCCACAACCTTCTGTGGTTGGTACAGCTGGTCCCTAACTGGACATCTCGTGGAAGGTATTGAAAGTGAGATAAGCATCAAGATGCGTTATGATGCTAGTTAAACCTTTGGAGCTCCTACTGTGGAATAGGGTCTTACTGTGTAGTCTGACTGGCCTCTGCCTCTCCTGAGCGTCACAGGGCTAGGCCACCACATCGACCTTGAAACTTTTGTTTCTACTTACCATTTTTTGAATGTTCTTTTATTTTATTGAGGGGAAATGTGTAGAAATACTGATTATGTTACTTAATTCAGAACATGACTATTCTTGGTTTTTATTTTTAGCTTATCAGATAAGTCTCAGTACTTCTCAACCTTCTAATCATGTGACACTTTAATACAGTTCCTCATATTGTGGTGGACCCCAACCATAAAATTATTTTTGTTACTACTTTATAACTGTAATTTTACTATGGTTATGAATCATAATGTAAATATATCCGTTGTGCAGGATACCTGATGTTTTATCCCTGTATAAGGAGTATTCTGTTCTAACCACCACCACAACCAGGGCTTGAGACTGCTGGTATAGATGATACACAACAAAAATCAGTTTACTTTTTGGAGGGGTAGAAGGAGGTGAAACAGGGTTTCTCTGTGTATCCCTGGCTGTTCTTGAACTCTGTGTATACCAGCCTGACCTTGAATTCAGAGATCTGCTTGTCTCCACTTCCCAAGCTCTGAGATTAAGGACATGCACCACCACACTCAGATTTCTTTTCTACTTTTATAAAGCAAGGTCTAAGGAACTTAAACAGAGTCTGAAGCTCACTGTAAGGAAGAGGAAGGTATTGAACTTCAGCTCTTCCTGCTGAACACTAGGATTACAGACATGCACTGCCATGACAGGTCTTAGTGCATGCTAGGTAGGCACTCTACCAACTGAATCATCTCCAGCTCTAGGTAGTTCTAACTTGTGCACATAGTTTACATGGACACTGCTGCTCTGGAACAGTTGGTTCCAATACAGCTTTAAGAGACTAATGCTCCTTTTAGCTCATTTGCTTGTTTATTGAGTAGTTTTCTTTAAACACATAATAAAATCTTTTCATTTCCAATTCCAGGCAATTGAGGCAGTGCCTCAGTCTAGTGATTATTTCAAAGCTTTTGGGTGAAAAGCATGAAGATATTCCTAATGCCAATAATCTTCAGGTATGAATATACTTTTTGTTTCTAATAAATAGAAGAGTTGGTGAGATATTGGGAAATTTGATGAATCCTGAATTAGAAGTCCTGAGTAGCCAGACATGGTGGCCTGTGCCTTTAATCCCAGCACTTGGAAGACAAGAAACCCTGTCTCAAAAAAAAGTACTGAGTAAACTCAGCTTTCAAGCATTACACTACTGATGTCATTTTTTTCATTGTAGACCTAGTTTATTATCTGCAAAGTGGAGATGGTATAGCTTCTACCCTATAGGGCAATTATAGACAGATAAATTAAAATCTGTCAATAGACTATTGAGAAAACCATAATGTGCTGTTAGCAGCTATAACACTGAGAATTTATTCAATTTCCCAAGATTGGTTGAATTAGAAATTGTGATTATGGGATTAGAAATTGCAAAGCTATTAACCACATCTTAAACATATTTTAATATAAGTGGTCTTTATGAATTCTAGTACTTAATGTGATTTGCCTCCAGTGCTTGTTCAGTAGAGGGTATGGTAGATGTATATGAATATCTGTGTATATATATATTTTTTAAGATTTTATTTATACAGCGTTCTACCTGCACATATGTGTGGTGGGATTTAGGTGTCAGCTGATAAGGTCTGAAGACGTTTATCTAGGGTCTCAGGCTCTTGAAGGGGGAGTGGCCAACTTTATAAGGGGATGTTGGGATCTTGGGAAGCCTCGTTTTCTTGATTTTTGACTGTTAGAGAGACTGCATGTCAGAAGCAGACACCAGATGTCATTATAGATGGTTGTGAGCCACCATGTGGTTGCTGGGAATTGAACTCAGGACCTCTGGAAGAGCAGTCAGTGCTCTTAACCTCTGAGCCACCTCTTCAGCCCCTGTAAATATATTTTATAGGAGCACCACTCTGAGTTGAAAACATCAATAGCACAAATAGGGCTGTGGTGCTTTGAATGTAATTAGACCCCATAATCTCATGGGATGTGGCACTATTAGGAGGCATGGCTTTGTTGGAGGAAGAGTGTCATTGTGGGGACAGGCTTTGAGGTTTCCTATGTTCAGGTTACTGCTCAGTGTCTCACTCAACTTCCTGTTGCCTTCTGATCAAGATGTAGCTAGCATCATGTCTGCCATGTTCCCCACCATGATAATAATGGACTAAACCTCTGAAACTGCAAGCGGGCCATCCCAATTAAATGTCTTCCTTATAAGAGTTGCTGTGGTCATGGTTTCTTCACAGCAATAGAAACCTTAACTAAGACAGAGACTGCCCTTAGTTGGATTTGAAAATTCACAAAACTTTGGGTGATACTGTATTCTTGTTTGAATTACAATTCACTATAAGTTACTAGGTTATGTTCTAGAGAGAAATAAAAAGTGAGACTGTACTCTGGAGGACATAATCTAGTAGTATGAACCATTGTGTAAGAGCAATATTAGAATATGCACAAGATACTTTTAGACAGAACTGACTACCGCAGATACATGGGTACCATTCCTGAGCCACTAAGATAATTAACTGTATTCAATCCATTCAGCAATATTTATAGCCACCAAGAGATCCAGGATAATATTTCTGCTGTTAGCCTTACTAATGTTTGTCTTATCTGTCACCTTTTCCCTTTACGTCTGTAGAAAAGAGCTACTACTTGATGTTAGCCAGACCTGCCGCTCACTAAGAGCCCAGTCAGCTTTGAACTCCCAGTGGTCTTTCTGCTTCAGCATCAAGTGTTAGGATCACAAGCATGAGCCACCTCATTGGGTAGATAGTGCCGCTTTTTTAGAATTCAGTGATCTCTATATCATTTGATCTCATTCTAAGCATTTAACCTAGATTAAAAATACACTTTCTTAAGGAATTGAGAACTTTGTAGTAAACAGAAAAATAGGTTTCATAGAATTAGCCAGGTAGGAAAGGAGCCATACTGGCAGTGAGCACACTAGGATTAGCTCAAGAAAAGAGTGCTACACTAGACCTGACTAAGTCTCTCCCCTTGATAGGTCTCAGTCTTACATCGCTATCTAGTGCAGATGAAGCCTTCTGACTTGTTGAAGAAAATGGTCTTGAAGAAAAGGGCTGAACAACCGAATGGAACTATCGATGACAGTCTTCATTTAGAACTCGAAAAGCAGGTACCCAGAACTGGAGCTCGGGATGCGTAGGGCATGTAGTAAACTATTGGGAAACTCTTCAGAGCAGAGTTGTGGTGAAAGGGCAGTTGTCAGTAATTGGATGTGTTCTGCTGTGGCCTGTATTGCAGCCGTTGTAAGGTGGGGAGAAGAAAGCACTTAATTCTGAAACCAAAGATCTGGTTTAAGGGCATGGCTTTTCTTTGTCACAGTTAAATTCTATCCAGTCTTCCTGGCGACTGAGCTAATCAGTAGAGCCGTGAGGTGTTTGTGCTAGCGTTTTCATGGCAGTGACTTTCTCCATCTCTCTAACAGGCATATTACCTGACCTACGTTCTGCTTCATTTACTTGGGGAAGTTAGTTGTTCTCATTCTTTCTCTGCTGGACAACGGGTAGGTAACACTGAGTCATGGTAAACCGGGGTTCATTGGCGGGTAGATGGGCAATGGATGCATAAGATGCCAGTGTCCCAAATGGTCATCTGTTAGCTGGTTTCTTCTCACTCCCTTTTGTTGAACCTCTACTTGTTTTCCTTTAGAAAAACTAAAATGCCTTTTTAAATGCTTATTTAGAGGAGCCTGGAAGGTAGCTTAGTGCTATAAAGGTTCTTGTTACCAGGTTTGACAATCCCCGGGCCCCACATGATGGAAAGAGTGCTTGGCCTATGAAGTGTTTGGCTGTACACTGTGGCACATGTATGCACACGCACAAAATAAAAATTTTGGAGACAACGGTGTATATATATGTGTGTGTGTGTGTGTGTATGTATGTATACATACTCTGATTATACTGGAACTAGCTCTGTAGACAAGGCTGTCCTCAAACTTAGAGAGATCCCCTGCCTTCACCTCCCAGTTACTGGGCTCAAAGATGTGTGACACCACTGCCATAACCACCACCACTGCCATCCAGCAAGAGTTTCACCTTTTGTTTCCTACTTCTAAGACAAAGTCTCACTATATAGCAGTGGTTTTCAGCCTGTGAGTTGAGACCCCTTCAAGAATCACATATCAGATTTCCTGTATATCATATATTTATATTACAATTCACAACAGTAGCAAGATTATAGTTATAAAGTAGTTAAAGTAGTTATAAAATAATGTTATGGTTGGGGGTCACAACAACATAAGGAAGTGTATAATGGGTCACAGCATTGAAAGGTTGAGAGCCCCCGCTCTGTAGGCTAGTCTGGAACTCACTATATAGTCCAGGCACAAACTCATGGTTATCTTCCTTTCTCAATCTCTAAGATTCTGGGATTATAGGCACAAGCCAGTATAGCCAGCAAGCATAGGCTTTTATTACTGAGAATCAAATTTATTTACTCGAAAAAGTTTGCTTGTCTGGAGAGGTACATGCCTTTAATCCTAGCTCTTGGAAGGTAGAAGGAGGATCAGAAGTTCAAGGTCATCCTCATCTACATCAGGAGTTAGAAGCCAGCCTGGGCTATATAAGACACTGTCTTAAAACACACAAAAATAGAAGTCCTGTTAGCACATACTTTTAATCCAGTTCTTAGGGGTGCTGGGATTAAGTGTGTACGCTCTTATGCCTGGCTTCAAAATGCCAGGCATTGTTGACACATGCACTGCAAGCCTTTAATCCCAGCACGCAGGAGGAAGAGGCAAGTAATCCTAAATGGGAGACCAGCATGGACAGCTTGGTAAGAAGGAGGCTGGGGACATAGCTCAGTGTTACAGCACTTTCTAGGTTGTTGGAGACAATCTCAAGTATTGGTGGGAAAGAGATTAGCCAGGAGTTCTGGCTCATCCTAACCACTCCGGAGAGTAGGTAAGAGGATTGCTTGCACCCAGGGTTTCAAGGCCAGCCTGAATAATACAGCCACACTACCTCTCAGAAGACTAGGAAAGAATACAGCTAAAAGTAATGAAAGAGACTGACAAGGTCCACACGTGCACAGTAGTGTATACAGGCCCATGCAGACACATACATACACAATAATAAAAGGGCTTTTTAATTTTTAAAAAAGTTTTATTTTCATGTAGGTGCATGAGCCTTCATGTAGGTATGCACACATGAGTGCAGGTGCCCTTGGAGGCCAGAGACCATGGATCCCTTAGAGAGCTACAGTTAACAAATAGCTGTGAGATGCCTAATGTGGATACTAGGAACCAAAATCTACTGAGCCATCTCTCCAAGCCCAATAAAGGACAGAGAGGTAGGGTTTTTATAAATTTTTTGTTAAGAGCCAAGAGTAATGTCACATGCCTGTAACCACAGTACTCTGCACTCAGAAGGTGAGGAAAAGTATTAAATTGTGTACACATGAGCATGCCAAAGCCCACATGGCAGTCAGGGCTCTCTCCATCTTGTGGGTGCTGACGGTTGAGCTCAGGTCAGGCCTGGCAGCAAGGACTTTACCCACTAAATGATTCCAACAGACCTGATTTTTTTCCAAGTGAAAGGATCTCATCATTTTGTCATGATGTTCTTTAGCCTCCCGAATAGCTAGAACTATTAAGCATTTGGTGTGCCACATCTCACCTAGTTTCTGTGTATACTTTTTTAACTAACTGGCAACGAATCATAAATCTTTGACTGGTGGGACTTCATTAAGTAAGTTTTAAGCAAATTAGCCTTTTTATCTACATTGTCTTATTTTGCAAGACTTCAAAATTATTTTTATCTATTTCATTTGTTTTACATAGAAACACTTGGTGCTGCTCTGTGGGGCTTTGGAAAAACATGTGAAGTGTGATATTAGGGAAGATGCAAGGCTCTTCTACAGAACTAAAGTAAGTATTATTTATGGTGGGTGGCTGTGGGGTGTAAGCATGCATGTGACATGGTACACATGGGGTGTCTAACGACAGTTATCCCTTATTTAAGACGGAGACTAGTTGTCCATGGAGCTTCCAGTATTACATATGTGTACTACCATACCTGGCTTTACAGTGGCTCTGGGGATTTGAACTCCAGTCCTCAGGCTCACTAAGTGCTCTTCCTCCTAGTTGTGTGTGTTTTTGGCAGTGCCGCCTATAATCCTGGCACTTGGGAGACTAAGGCAGAAAACCCATGTTCCAGGCCTTCTTGTGCAGCACAGTGAGGTTCTGTTTGAAGACAAAGAAAATATAAGCAAGAGAAATGCACAGCTGCGTTTTGAGGGGTAGACATAAGGACTTAAGATACAGTTTAGTGGTGGTGCTTGAGACCATTTCATTGGATGCTTGTTTTATATACATTTCAAAGAACATAAAGACTACTTTTTAAATGAAGACATGTTAATTATACAGCCCCAACCTGTCTCAGCTCTTTTTGTTTCTTGAGACAGGGTCTCACTGTGTAGCCCTGGCTGCCTGGACCTCACTGTGTACATGAGGCTGTCTGGGATCCGTCTATCTGTGGATCCAAGTGGGGATCACAAGCATCCACTATGCCTAGCTTTCCTCAAACATTTGGGGGCTTTGTTTGTTTGTTCCGTTTGTTTGTTCCTTGTTTGGTGTGGGGGTACACATGCTGCAGTGTATGCATATTATTTGGGGTATAGGTCATAGGAAACAGGTGGAAGTAGGTTTCTTCCTTCTGCCTTGTGGATCCTGAGGCATCACCTACTAAAGTATCTCACTAGCTCCTCCTGCCTCAGCCTTTCCAGTACTGGTGTTAATTACCACTCTGAGTTAGGACTTGGATAACAAACCAGCTTCTACTAAGAACTTTTCTAGCTAGATTGAAAGTACAACTTTAAAAAAAAAAAAAAAATCTTAAAGCAAATACATTTTTCACTTTTTGTTCTGAAATTCCTGACACCCAAAGAAAATTCTTTCAGCGCTATTGAGACTTTTTTTTCTCCCCATTGTACAAAGCAGAGCACTTACTCCGGGTGTGGTAAAGTGCCTGGTGCACATGGACACCGCACCTGTGTAAGTGGGAGTGGTAGGCACATCTGTGACCCTGCTACTGGGTGCAGAGACAGAAAGGATTCCCAGGGCTCACTGGTCAGCCATCTAGTGGGAACTCTGGAGTCAGTATATGACTTTAATGGTGAAGGAAGACACTGTCCCCCATACAAGAAACACCTTGTGTGCGGGAATGCTTCAAAGATTGATATGTTTACATTTACATGCATATATAATTACAAAGCAATCCATGGTGGTAGAAAAGCCATTTTATTTGTGGAGAAGAAACAGAATAGCGCTACCGTTTGATACCTGCTGAACCTTCTTGACTTTTGTCTACATAGTCAATGATAGCTGTTCTGCGTGTGTCTTTGTATATTTATATTGGTTGGTTGCAGAGGCTGGTTATTTAAACAGTTCTTGTTGGAAATTGTGTGTGTGACTTTAATGTAAATATGAAAATGAACGGCTGATGAAGTTGAGGTAGATTTCCAGATACACCAGGCAGACGTCGTCCCTGGTCTTAGAAGTGTGCTCTGGAGCGTGACTAGTTACTGGCCTGTGTAGGTGGTGCTAGTGGCTGCTGCTGACAGACCTCCTAAGAGGGATACTGAGGTTTATGGTTCATTCTTCTTTTTTCTTCACCACATTTTATTTACTATTTGGGAAGGGTGTGTGAACCACACTGTTCATACGGGGTTTGTAGGACAACTCACATGGTCCCAGGAATGGAACTCCGGCCACCAGACTTATATAGCAAGCACTTTCATTTGAGCACTGAGCCATTTTACTCACCTGGCTTTTGTTTCTTAAAGCTAGCCCATCAAGGTTGTTACCAGAGCTTCTCTTAGAGGGTGAGCCAGTGGTTCATGGGAATTGCTTCAGGGGATGATGTCATTGAAATAGGTTAGTAGTTTCACACTTCTCCAAAACCTCTAGTAGAGGAGTAGTAGTTGTCATGAGGACAGCTTGCTAAACTTTACATAGTGGGGGAAAGTGGAGATTTTGTTCATCTTGAGTCAGAGTTTCTCTGTATATCCCTAGCTGTCCTGGAACTCTCTGTAGTCTAGGCTGGCCTCGAACTCAGAGATCCATCTGCCTCTATCTCCAGTTGCCTGCTTCTTCCTGACTTAAGGCCTGGAATGGTGGATCACATCTTTAATACTAGCTCTCAGGAGACAGAGATAAACATTTTTATTATAGGTGTGGTAGAACATGCTGCGCTCTCACCACCGCGGCCCGGGTTCCATTCCTGGTCAAAAAAAAAAGAACAGGACTCCAAGATCCCAACAGCCCTTTATGAATGGGGTTAGCCACTCCCCCATCTGGAGCCCGGGACCCTGGGTAGGCATCTTTGGACCTTATCAGCTGACACCTGAGTCCCACCACAGCATGCCTGTAATGCCAGCCCTTGACAGATGGAGGCAGGAAAAAAAGAAAAACCAGTCAGAGTCAGCGATGGCTAGCTACATAAGGAGTTTGAGGCCAGCCTGGAATACATTAGACCACACAGGAGGAGGGGTCTCAAGCAATAAAAGTCTAAGAGATCATTAAGAGTGGTAAATGGGCTTCTGCATCGCTCATTTGCCTATGTGGAGCACTAGGGAGAGCTTCCCTTTGTGCAAACCTTTGAGTTTGGCAGACTGACTAAACCTCTGCGCTAGCAGGTGCCAGGTGCAAAGGTTTGTATAGGTTACAAGGGGAGTGGCAGCAAGTTTGGATCTTCTAGTTTGTGGAAGGGAGCAAGTGACACATTAGAAAAAAAATGTTTATAGACTTGTGTAATTTTATGTGTATTTTCCTTGAGTGTATGTCTGTGCGGTGTGTTTGTGCCTAGTACCCCAGGGACCTTTAAAAGGTATTGAAGTCCCTGAAGCTCAGCCTTCTCGTTGTGAGCGGCCATGTAGGTTCTGGTACTCAAACCTTTGTTCTCTGCAAGAGCAACAAGTACTTTTAGTCACTGAGCTACATTTTCTGTTGTACTTCTATTGAGCCTTTAAGAGCAAGCTATGGCAAAGCTGAAACAGCCAATGTACTGGGCCCTATATAATGCTCCACCCTTCCGCTTCCCTAGCTGGGTTCAAAGCCAGAGAGTAGAAAGTAGAAATTGCTTTAAATGCGGAGCTGTGGTTCTCTGGACCATCTCGACTATCTTTAGTAACAGAAAATCAGAGATGTTGGTTCATTGTTGTAATCCCTGTACTTGGGAGGCAGAGGCAGGAAAATTGTTTTAAATTTAAGGGTATCCAGGGCTAAATGGGGCAACCCTGTCTCATAGGATAATAATTTTTAAAGGGTAATTAAAGACTGGAGAGATGGCTTAGTGGTTAAAGAACTGACTTTTTCTAGAGGACACAGATTAGATTTGCAGCGCTTACGAGGCAGCTAACAGCCATCTATATGTAATAACTCCAGTTCCAGGGGATCTGAAGCCCTCTTCTGGCCTTAGTGGGCAATGAACAGATGGTATATGTAAGCAGAACACCCATACACATAAAATAAAATGAAAGACAATTAAGACTGAGTGTTGTGGCTTATACCTAATCCCAGCACTCAGGAAGCAGGGGCAGGTGGACCTCTGTGAGTTTGAGGCCGTCCTGATCTACATAGGGAGTTCCAGGATATATAGAGAGACCTTGTTTCAAAAAAACAAGCAAATAAGAAAATTAAGTCATAATCATTTGACATTTTAGATTGTGAAAAAATAATTTATGGTAATAAAAGAAAACATCTTGTCATTTGAAAGCCTCCCCAAAAGATAAGTAGTCTTTTGTTTTCAGCAATCAAAGAATTGTTGGGTGTGGGCCTGTGGTAGCTGTGAGATAGAGTATGTAGCTTTTATACTTTTATACTTACGTTGTTTTACTGTTTTGTTGCAGTTTTTGAAGCAGGAACTCAGACTACAGCTCAGACTGGCTTTGGACTTTGAGCAGCCCTCCTGAGTGGGGAAGTGCAGCCATATGCCTCCATAGCAGCACCTGAGAGGCTATCAAGTTAAATTGATTTTAAGTGAGGATACTCTGATCTGATATCTTTTCTTTTTGTTATTTTTCAAGGTAAAAGACTTGGTTGCCAGGATACATGGAAAATGGCAGGAAATAATCCAGAACTGTCGGCCTATTCAGGTGGTTTTATTTATTATGAAACCTACTGCATGTTGTATGGTTTCTGTCTGATTCTAAGGGTTTGTTTGCACCCATTTAAAAGTGTTAAATTGCATCAAATGGAGGTTATTTCACAAGAAATGTAGCAATTCTGTTAAGATAAAATGCATGTTTTACATGTCTGTGGTGACTATCATAGTCACAGGACGGAGCACAGCATCACCAAGCTTTGGCAGTCCCTCCCTGTCCCTCCCCGTCCCTCCCCGTCCTCCACCACCTTCAGCCCTCTCTTCGCTCCCATCTGCTTTCTGTTGAGATTTTCTTCTAGATCCCTACACGTGAATAAACTATGTGGTCTTTTGTGGCCAATTTCTCTTACCAAACAATGATAAATTCATGTTGTAATATGTATATTCTTTATACTGCTAAATGATACTTAGCTGTATGAATATGTAACATTTATTTATCCACTTAAAGGTGAGCACACATTTCTACTTTCTAATGATAAAGAATAATATTTCTCTGCCAGTGGTGGTACACACCTTTAGTCTCAGCGCTGGGGAGGCAGAGGCAATTGGATCTCCATGAGTTAAAGGCCATCTTGGTCTAGAGAGCTAGTCCCAGCACAGCCAAGGCTACACAGAGAAACCCTGCCTCCAAAAAAATCAAAAAGAAAAGTAAATATTTCCATGAACATTTTTATATACAAGTTTTTATATAAATACGTGTTCAAAGGAAAACATCTTGAGCATATTCTTGGGTAGAATCTGTGTCTTACAGCATTTCAGTGTTTGTATGGGACTCAGGCTGCTCTTGAACCAACCCTTCCTCCACTGCTAGGATTGCAGGTATACACCACCACATCCCGTTTATTCTGAGCTGAGGATCAAATCCAGGGCCTTGTGCATGCGAGGAAGACATCTGCCAAGTGCAGTGTGGGGCTTTTTGTTGTTTTTTGATGGTTATTATTTTATGACTTATGCACAGGTTTTGTCTTTGTGTGTGTCTATGTGGTGATATATAATATACCAGTTGCTTGCCAGATAACCTTGGAGGCCAGACAGTATCAGCTATTCTGGGACTGGAGTTCCAGGCAGTGTGAGCTGCTATGTGGGTGCTGAGAATTAAATCCAGGTCCTCTAAAGAGTGATCAGTGTTGTTAACCACTGGGATGTCTCTCCAGTTCCCTCAATAAAATGTTAAGGCTCTATATCAATGTAGCATTAATAGCAAAACTTTATATTAATCAGCTTAACACATTAATCTTCTTAAATATGTCCCTTGGTTGATTGTGCCCATGAGAAAAAAATGTCCTTTTTTTGTATTATGCTTTTTTACTGCCAGAGCACAAAGTGTAAAGGTTATAAAATGATGAGAAATTTTCAACTGGGCGTGGTGGCTTCACACTTGAAAGGCAGAAGCAGGTAGATTGCTGGAAGTTCAGGGCTGGCCAGAACTAATAGTAAGGCCCTGTCTGCTCTCGTTATCAATGTCCACTGTCCAATGGTTAAAAGGATTAAGTCATAATCTCACTAAATTTTCCTTCTTTCCCCCTTCTCCAGGGGCAGCTTCATGACTTCTGGGTGCCAGATTCTTAACAGGAGTTACAGCAGCAGAAATACAAAGAAGGGCCTTTCCAAGAGGGTTACCATGGGATCCAGCAGATGCTAAGGAACGCAGCTGTGTGCCGCTTACACATGTAGTGTGAGGCTGGTGACGAAGACTTTGCCGTTTCTGAAACAGATATGAAGTGCCATCTGCGGCTAAGCCGGGAGAAAAGAACAGGGGCCTGTAAAAGAAGGATAGGAAGGAGTAGGTGCGTGCAGCTGGTCCGAGAGTCCAGCCCACCCTTCCTAGTGCCTCCTGTTAGGTTCTCAGCAGTCATTTTGTTTGGTGGCTTCATAGCACTTGGATCATCACAGAAAATAAGGAGGAAAATGTGGACCAACTTGAGGAATTGGACATTGGAATGAAGGCCGAGGTCTAGCTGGTTTTCATTTCCCTCTTGGTTATTTTAGGATACAAAGGGAAAGCCTAGAATAGTGCTCTGTAATCAGAAATGTGGGTCTCTTCTGTAACTCCGTAAACCATAGGCAGTTTCAGTCTATAAATTGTCCCTTTACTATTCAAGATTATAAATCTGAAGCTTTTAAATCTATTTAAAGTCGATTAAGGAGCAGACATGCTGTCAGATTGCCGTTAAAGGAAGAGATTAAGCTACAAAGTAGTGGCTGTATTTAAAATGCCAGAACATTCATAGGCAGTTTGTTTAGGATTTCTTGTAAATGCATATATTTTTAAAATACTGGTTCAATCATAAAATCATAGTTAAGCCAGAATTCTGGCCATTGGTAACTATATTACAGAAGTCTCTGTATAAAGGCTTAAAAATCTGGAAGTTTCCAAAAACCTTGCTCCCACGAGTATATAATTTAGCAGAGACCTTGATGGTGTTTATTTTGAGGACACTGTGTGTGTGTGTGTGTGTGTGTGTGTGTGTGTGTGTGTGTACACATGCGTGCGTGCGCGTGTGCACTCGAGCGTTTGTATCTTGAAGTTGTTGCACTTGAAAACCACAGCTGCTCTAAAAGTTCTTTTTAAACACTGGAAAGCCATCCTTTAGTTTAGATGGTAGAAGGTTAGCAGAGGTGTACATGCTTCATTGAGCCTGAGGCCCTTTGAAACCTTTGGTAGTAACACTCTTGCTGACCATCGTCTGTTTGGGGAGGATTTGCTTCCTGAAAAGGATGCCAACTGCTTATTCTTTAAAAATGGGCTTGCTCCCTCCTGAGCATCCTAATGTCTGCGTGCGTTCAGGAGGGAGGGGAAAGGGAACTGGGTTCAGTGTTTATGGTTTGAGAGGAGAGAATAAGTTCTGAGAGCTAACTTTCTACCTCTAAATTGAGGCTTAGGAATAAAAACCATTTTATCTTAAATTTATCATTTAAAATAACATTAGAACATTTGAGCTCATGTCAAGCATTGGGCAGTTAGAGAATTTATAGGGAAGGCTAAACAAATCAAATTTTTAAGAATTGAGGCTGATTGAGGCTCCAAGAGTCAGACCAACAAAGGTTTTCTTCTGTGTTGAGTTTACCAGTAAGAATAGTATCTTGAAGCTACCTCTCAAGGGTATTGTTACAATATGCCACTATGGTTAAAGAGATAGTTGACAGAAGCTTGAAACTCTGGCATCTATCTGCCCAACAATGGGGGCTTTCACTCTGTAATTTAATACCTTGTAGATACATTATTTGTGTGTAATTTTATAAGTGTTCATATTTTTCTCATTTTGCATTGTGTAAAGTGTACAAAATCTCAAAGTATAAAATCTGCTTATATTGCTTGTAATTACAGTGTGTAAATATTTTCTATTGTGTACATTAACAGGGACAAGTGGGTTATTCAGGTTTTTAAGTGACCCTTTTATATTGCAGTTTCAGCTGATAACCTCCCATCAAATTTAAAACCACTTTGATACATTCTTATTTAGCAGTTCCAATAAGAGTAAAGTCTCTATTTTCAATTGTCTTTTCTCCTTTAAATTATCCTTCCCTTTAAAATAAATGGCCAGACATCAGTTCAGGCCCGCATACTTATGACTCTGGTAGTAGTCCTCAGCAGGTCATAGTCCAGTCAGTATTTGCATTTGGGTTTTCATAGATATTTTGTGATTCTATTTTAGCACAGTAGCTCATGGTTTTTCTCCCAAATCAAGTATTTTCCACCTCCTGAGTCCCCATGCTTTGTCCCCCTCCAGCTGTTATTACCCAGAGAATGGGATGGAGAGAGGAAATGCTCATTGCACAACGCTGTCAGGCCACATTTGGGACTTGGCAAACAAAGCTTGCACTGAGTGGTGGTGTGTTTGGCGGTCTTACTGTGCCAAAAATCACCTTGCCTAATTTTCTGGATGTGTATGTCAAACTTATTACCCTTACTGCAAGCTGAAAATGACTTGTGTTTCTGCTTTTGTGTGTAACTGTTTGCCTTTCCTCACCTGCTTTTCTTGTTATCTGAAATACAGTTCTGTAGTAGCGTACGTGAAGAGGCTCCCTGCACAGATGATCTGTGTGACACTAACGTCAGCTTCCGTGCAGTTTTGTCTCACTCCTCCTGATGGCAGTGGTGCCTTTGCCACCTTGTGGAAGGTTGGCATTTCGTTTTTGTTTTTAAGTGCAAGTAGTAGCTTGCTTTTGACTTCACAAAAAAATATAGATATATATATCCCCAGTAAAAGATAGATAAGATAGTGTGTACCATCAGGCTCTGTTGAAGCTTTTTTCTTTTTCTTTTTTTTTCCTCCCCCAATCAAAATAGATACAGTTGGTGGGGACTGGCCAGTAATAATGTGTGGAGTCTTTAAACCAAGAGTAATTTTTTACATTTAGAAAGTGACACACTGACAAGCAGCTGAGTTAAGAAAACTGACTTGGCTTGTCTCCCAGGAGGCAAGGGTATAGGGTACAGGTGGTAGGTATGTGAATCAGTCAGCCAGTCCAGTCTCCGTGGGTGTGATGACCTACGGGATGGATGGTGCAGGCACACCTCATCCGTGTCAGTTTCCCTGGGCGTTCTTGTCAGCCACTTAATCTTCTAGCTCTTAGGCAGTAAATGAAATGGTTCCTCTTCTTCCCCCCACCCCCTTTGTTTAAGATTTTATACTATGTCTTGTTTAAAGTCCTCTGAATGTATGTGTATGTGTTATTAAAACTTTTTTTTCTCAGTTTAAACGTGTCTGGTGACATTTGATTGAGGAGTGGAGGTAACTAAGTATCTGGAATGTCCTGGGTTAAACTGACTTCTTCCTTCCTTTAGGTTCTGTAGGGTTTTTAGCTGCATGTCTATCTGTAAGAACAAAGCCGCAGCAGTCCACAGTTCATGTTCACATCAGCAATTAATAACTTGTTGTATACTTTACAGTCAGAAATTTAATAATCTCATTCTTACCTCATTCTCCACATCTATTTAACTACTATTGAGTACCTATTTGTTAGGATTTGGTGACAAACAACATGAAGCTCATGACTTACCTGCTGCTATCTGAGGAAAAGAGAGAAGAACAGAAAGTACCCTTGACCTGGATGTCATGTTTCAGACCCCAAGGTCAAGAAAGGTGATTTTACAATAACCTGGCAAACAGATACAGTTTGTGATAGGCCAGCTGTGGGAAAGCTGGCACCTCATAAGAGACTTATGACCTCATACAAGGTCTAGGCATTGTTGCCAGAGACATAGCGTCACAGCCACATAGTATTTCTTCCCTTAGAGTAGACAAGGTTGAGAGATGGGTGGTGATAGCCCAGGAAGAAGCAGGTGTCACCATAAGTACTAGGGGATAGGCCTGTAGTCTACAGAAAGGGCCTAAGCAACTGTCTTCCGGTTTGGGAAGTCTCAAATGCATGGCCATCACTCAGCACAGCCCAGCATGCAGCGCAAGCAGAGAGACCTCTGCTGCTGTCACATCTCTAAGGAAGCACTTATAATCCCAGCACTCAGGAAGCAGAGGCAGGTGGATCTCTTGAGTTTGAGGCCAGCCTGGTCTACAGAGGGAGTTTCAGGAAAGCTTGGGCTTTTATGCATTGAAACCTTGTCTTAAGTTCCTGAAGAAGATAGTTCTGTAGGGGGTCTGAGTCCAATTCCCATCACTTATGATGACTACCAACTGTAACTCCTATGCCTTCTTCTAACCTTTAAAGGCAACAAGCATGAACTTAATGCTTAGTTACACATGTAGGAAAAACTACTCATGCACATAAAATATTAACTAATTAGTTGGTATTAAAAAGAAAAATTAGCCATAAGCAGGCACCTGTGGCTGTGTGTCTAAATCAGACCTTAACACCAGCAGTCACAACTGGGGATGCTGCTCCCTTCATACTTGGAGATTCTAGAAGCTTCCATACCTGTTCCTGCAGCCAGAAATAAGATTATGATTTCTTGTTAAACAAAACAAGCATGCTGGCCTGGTGTTATAGCTTGTGTGTATAATCACAGCACATGAGAGGCAGAGGGAAAAAGATCACAAATTTTAGGCCATCCTGGTCTACAGTGTGAAACTTGAGTCTTCACTGAGCATGCTGATGGTGGAGGGTGGTTTTCTAGCATCTGCAGACATGTCCTGACACACCCTTCTTGCTTACCAGGGCTGCAGTCATAAATCAGAAAGCCCAGCTTTGGATCTGACTCAGAAACAAGAGGCTAGGATCTGAGAAAACAGGCAAAATAGGCTCCTAGGGTGCAGAGACTACCTACAGCATTGTACAGATGGCAGTCGCTATTGAGGAAGTACCTCGGCTGTATGTGTCCAAACGATGGACCTCTCCCCACACCCCTCTAAGGAAAGTACTGGGCAACCAGAAATAGAGATGGTTAATAGCAAAGGCAGCACATTGAGCAAAAGGCAGGACTAGGCCAGTGTTCTCTTGCCTTGGGAAACCTCTAAGGAGGTTCAGCTCATATGCTGCATCTTCCCAGGTCCCTGACAGAGTTCATTTTTGTGTGCCAGCCAAAGCAGCCCTGAAGTGTCTGTTAGGACACCAGCCTCAGCCACTGTCTTACAGCAGAGCTGGGGAAGACAGTCTAGCAAAAAAGTTAGTTTGTGTTTTCCAAAGAACACAACTGCCCTGTGAAGTAGCCAGCAGTGACTTCAAGGATGAATAACACCTCACTCAAATGGTCTGCCTCATGTCCCAGGGAACAAAGTCACTACTATATTAGAACTTTTTTTTTTTTTTTTTTAACCCAAGATCTTATAGCCCAGGCTGGTCTTGAAATTGTTATATTGCCAAGGATGACCTTGAATTGATCCTCCTGCCTCCACTGCCAAAATCAAAAATGTGTTCTAATAAACCTGTTTCAATTAGTGCTGATTTATTTATTTGGATTTCAAGCCTCTCTTCAAAGTCAAGTAGTTAGGCTCTTATTGGCTTGATCTGAGGGAGTTTCCTGTGGAAAGGTGGGATGCTGCGATCCAAGTGGGAAAGGGACAGAAAGGAATGGGCTGTACTGACTCTGTCTTGCCAGAAATACTGGAGTAAATGCCCAAGGCAGTTTATAAGTACTATCCTAGAACTTGGCTTTGAAACTATTACTAATTTAAAACAATGTAGGAACTGAGTTTGAAGTCAGCCTGGCCTACAGAGTGAGCAGTCAGAGCTACATAAACCCTGTCTCAAAAGTAAATAATATTAAAAGATGCAAAAGCTGAGCAATGGTATACCCCTTTCATCCCAGCACTCTGGAGGCAGAGGCAGACAGATCTCTCAATTTGAGGCCAGCCTGCTCTACAGATCCAGTTCCAGGATAGCCATTGTTTCAGAAAACCACCACCAACAAAAAGGCATAAGATTCTATATCGGCTATCACAGCCACTCCGAGAAAAATCTCACCTCAGAGCTCAGCGCTGTGCATAGCATAGGTAGGACCTGGAAACCTGACAGGGTCGCAGAGAGCAATGATGAAAAGGTACACACTCTTACAGAAAAGCTGTGGCTGGGTGGGCTGTGCTCACTCTGATGGAGCAGCATCCCTGCCACCAACTGGAGCCTCAATGAATTTATGTTCAGCACAGGAAGAAGCTCATCTCAGGAGGGGTTCTCTATGGGGAGCAAACTCAGGCTGCCGTCATCTAGGAGGAAGCAGCAGTTGCTAGTTTTTACACACACTGGTCAATTGTTCATAGAACACTTAGTTGCAGACACCATTTTCTTGCACACCCTTGTATTACACAAACTTCCACCACTTGCACTGGGCCTGCCGAAGGCTCAGGCCATCCAAGGGCCTGAGGTATTGTTTGGGGGCCTTGACATGGCCATGCACATTCACTCAGGACTTCATCTGTTCTTTGCACATTCACTGAAGGTTTTCTCAGCTTCCTAGAGCTCGGTGAGCCACAGAACCTGCCACACTGGCTTACTTGCTTCCTCCTGGAGGATGTGGAGTTGGCATTGTAAGTCTGTGATCCTGGGGAGCTGGGCTGCTTAGCCTACAGGTCCCTACAGTTTCCACAGTGTCAGGTACTGGGGCTGATAGTTTTCTGTTCTCTCCCTTCCTTCCAGCCCACTTTCCCACAAGGCCTAAGTTTTGATTCCATCTCTATTGAATCTGTCAGTTCTTCTCAAGCCTTTCCAAGCTATTAGCTGACTTCATCTTCTAAGAACAGTCTCGTCTCACTAAATCAAACCCACTGCCTTTTGTATCACCTCCTCTTCTTCCTATTCTACCCAACAAGCCTGTCTGTTCTAGTCATACTCCTTAGGCTTGCCTGGCTGACCCTCCTCAGACCTCTCCAATCCTGTCCTCCATCAACTAAACATATTTCAAGGCAAGTTACAATCTGCTGGGAACCTGTTTTCTGGGCTCTAAAGCGAAGCTACATACCCCTTACAAGGGGATGGGAGCATAGAAAAAGGAGTGAAACAGGGCAGTCTATAAAAAATGTGCTTAGCTTGGGCAGGTAAGATGGCCCAGCAGATAAAAGGTGTCTGTCATCAAGCCCGACAACCTCTGATCTTGATACCCAGCTCCATGCGGCAGATAGAGAAGAGATTCCATGCAATGTGTCCTCTGCACTGCTACACATGGGTGGGGTGACATACATGCATACATGCACAAAATAAATATAAGAAATGTTTGAAGTGTGTGCATTTTTGAATATAAGCATATCTCCCAGTCTCCCCCGCTGCACCCCCCACACAGTAAGTATCCTGTTTGCAGGGTGCCAGGAGACATCCTGACAGGGGGGTGGAAGTGTGATCTGGGCCCTTCTGTCTAACAGTCTGCACACACAGTCCAGACTCTGAGATTGTATGGATTGAGTGCCAAACTGTATGAGCTTTGGGGAATCCTGAGAGAGAAACGAAGCTTCTCTGATGGCTCTCATCAGTTTAATACACCACTAAAAGCCTATTCAAACATCTAGGAACATGCAGGAGTATGTTCTTTGCCCATGATAAAATTGTCATGGATTGGGGGGGGGGTGTTGTGGCCAGACCTCAGATTTCACCAGGATTTAAGGCTGAGTTTTGTTGATTTTGTTTTTCTGTGGTGCTGGGGATGGAACCAGGGTGTCGTGCATGCTAGGCAACAATGTACCCTTGAGCCACAAACCCAGCCCTAGATTCATCCTAATAACCCTTGGGAAGGAGGAGAGACTGAATTTGTAGAGAAAATCATCCTTAAGGAGTTGGGGGAGGCAGACTGAGGCTGGGAAGCACAGACTATTTGGTTGACTAGTTACACTGAAAGTTTGGAGGTAAGAATGACTGGAAAATGAGAAACGCTATCTCTGAGGTAAGCCTAGGTTTTTGGACTAAGATTTGTTGAGTGAATCCGTGAGCATGGTTGTGGCTTAGTTATGCATAAAGAGCATTTTCTGTGTGTTGTCCCTTCAGCCTTCCAGGCCCCCTATGTCACCCACTCAGATCTCAAGCTGAACAGCTTGGTGGCAGCAGGGAGGGAGAGCCACACACCTTGAACTAGGAACCAGAATCTGAGCAGAATACTGTAGTCCCCATCTGCACACCGGCACCCTAGGCCAAGGCAGGAGAGCATGGTAAACATGTTTTGCAAGAAGTGAGGTGCAGGTTAGAGAGCAGAGTACAGGACTCATGGACCCGAGGTTTACGCGTCCCTGCAATAGGTGAATGGGAGGGGTCTTGAGACCAGAGCAGACTGGCAGGATCAGCCTGTTTAGGGTGCACGCGGTGGTAAGCACCCACCACCACCACCAAGGGGCAGGAGGTACCTAGATCGACTGTGCCTGGAAGAAAGGGGACGTCAGGAGCGGTGGGCCTCGAGCATCTCCCACAAATCGTGTCTATTGTGCGTGGCGGGGGGCGCGAAGGAGGGCGAGCGCCCTTCCCCGCCCCCCCGCACCTCCGGCCCGCCTCCAGCCCCCGCCCCACCCCCGGCTCCGCCTCCACTCCGCCTCGCTCCGGCCGCGGCCCCTTCCTCCCGCAGCTGGTGCTGTGAGGCCGCGGAGCCGCACGTCGCTGTCTCTTATGGCCCAGGATCCCTGCGCAAAGGTGAGGGAGGCGGGGAGTGCGGGCGGTGGCAGGGCCGGGGGCTGCGGCCGGGAGAAGGCTGGTCCACGTCCATTCCACCCTCCAAGCTAGGCCAGGCCTTTCTCACCGCCGGAGACCCCCGGTCCCGCATAAAAGGTTCTAGAGGGGCGGGGGCCAGGCCGCGGGTCGCGTAGGGCGCAGACCCGCCCTCGCGGTGTCGGGGTCTTCAGTGGGGCAGGGACCTGCGCGGGGAACAATGTTCCCCTGGATCTGGGTCATGTCTCCTGGCGTCCAGCGGGATCGAAGGAGAGCTTGTCCTCGAGCTGCAGCAGTAGATACTGAGGTTAGATCTGATTAAAGGAGAGAACCGGGGACTGTCCAGGATGGTGGAGGGAGGGGAAGATGTGGGAGAAGTGCCCTCAAGCCAGGAGAGACCGCCATCCTACTGGGCAGAGGGAAAGACCGCTAACCCCAGGCAGGTGGACGTCAGGGATGAAGGTCGAGAGCCTATTAAGCTATTGTTGGGGGAAATCCTCCCCTCCCCAGTTCTCTCCACCCTACGATCTAACCGAAGACGATCAGAGTTCAGCAGGCAGGCTCTGGGAAGGAACCCAAACTTGGAGTGAAGTGTGGAGTGTGATCTGGGGACCTTGAACCCTCTTAGTCCTAGGGGAGGGTGGGCATGCTCCACCCACCCCACCCCACCCCCGCCCATTAACCTGGTCCTTCCAACAGGTGAAGTGGGGGCTGAGCGCTTCAGCCCAGCTCCTCTGTGGGCCCTATCCTCACCTCTGGAATAGTTACCCATTCTCTCCTTCAGGCACTCACCCCAGGTCAGAAGCCTCACAACACACACACACACACACACACACACACACACACACACACACACACACACACACACACACGGGTGAAAGTCCTATGACCAGGACTTTCAAGAAAGGGGGCAGAATTCTGCTCTGCATCATACTCCAGCAAACACTGGCAGCCACCTAGCCTGCCCCAAAAGCCAGACCCCTTTATGCATTTCATGAGTGCTTGTCTCTGCCTGGATGTAATTGTGTTTGAGAACTCTGAATACATGTATGCCCTGTGCCTGGCCACTATCAACAATTTTGTGTGCACGTTTCTATTCAAATATGCATGGATAAGAAACTCCTGTTTGAATAGGAAGCAATGTATGTAGCCCTGCTTGTTCACCTCTGAGGATATGTGAACCACTGGATGGATGGCATGTAAACACGACCTTATGTGTTGGCATTACTATGCATGGCCTTGGCCCTTTGTGTGAGTATACTTTTGCTAAGCCTCTGTTGGGGTGTGTGCATGACTCTTGTAAATACATGTGCTCTCTGCCCTACTTGAACATGTGTGCACACCTGTAGGCAAATGTGTCACATGACTCAAAATAAATGCACATATGTGCCATGCACTCTACACTGAGTGGTTCCTCTGATATAGGATGTGGTCTTCCTGCCCTATCCTAGGCACTGACTTCTGCTAGCCCATAGGGCTCCCTCTTCTGGGCTGAGCAAATAAGAGGCCCCAAATGTAAACAGGTGTGCCTCCCCAGTGAGGTGGAGCTCAGGCAGCCTGAAACCTCCTGTTGCCCCAGCCCCCAAAACAAGAACTTGAGGCCTTTTCTGTGGTTCAGAGACCTTTCTCTTCTCCCCTTTACAGTCTTCCCCTCATGACAGTGCTAACTTTTAGTTCTTGAACAGACCCTCCAAATTCCAGCTACTCCTCTGACTAGCTCCAGTCCCTCCCCTCTCTTTAAGGCCATGTAGTTAATATTTGACCCAGAAGGAAAAGGAGAGGTCGGTGACACCCTGTGACCCTGCCTATGGGTGCCTGGTGACATTGGGTGGATCAAGCATCTTTCATACCTTGCCCAGCCCAGGAAATCTTTGGAAGTCTCTCAGAGATAAGGGGGAGGCCTATCATCCACCTCTACCTCAGCTATGGGACTAAAGGTAGCTAGGAGTTTCAGGATTCCATTGTTCACTGTCTTCACCTTGCTGAGGTCTTAACTGGTCGTCTCACCCTGCAGTCTCCTGCACAAACATTACACTTATGCAGCTCAGGGACCCAGAAACCTGTACGTCGCTCCCACCCCCTCATGTCTGTGTTGCCTGCCGGCAGGTAGGGACTCGTGGAGATGCCCAGCCAGAGGGCGCAGTATGGACTCGCATAGGCAGGGCAGAGATGTGCACCCCCTCAAAGAAAAATGCCAGAGAGAAGTGTCTAATTAAAGAGAAATTCCAAAGGGAGCTCTCAGGCCAGTGGGAGAGAAAAAACAAAGAGAAAACAGGACGAAATTAACAAAGGCCCATTAACTGACTCTGCCCAGGCCTTGCTGCAGAAGGCTCCCGCAAGGGTGCACTACTGGAGTAGCAGGCCTGTCTGAGAACCGATGCTGTACCAAGATGGTCCCAAGCAGTCTTCTGACTGGGTGAAGGCTGTTAGGATGGGTATAGGTTAAAGCTAGTCTAGGGTCTTATAAGGGCAGTAAGTTCATCAGAGCTGTCTTTACCAGAGCAGAAGTGGACAGAATGACTGTGGAAGTTCTGTGGATGATGGGCCTCTGTCTTTCAGTGCCCCCCAAAGTCTGGGTCATGTCGTGTACCCTCCACCCACACACAGATCAAAGGGTTTTTCATTTTGGAGGGATTTTGATTTTTTTTTATTTTATTTTCTCCTTCAGAAAACAGAGAACTGGAATTCTTGGTTGGGGGCAAGGTGACCCCTTCAGTAGCCTACAGCCCCGTGGGACCCTCCAGTGCCTGCTCTCCATGGAATTTGCATTTGATGCAGAAAGGCACGTGACCCATCCCTCCCTCTGACTCTGAGCTGTGATTCCATGGCCACACAACCTGGTGGCTCCATGTCCCCCCCATTCCAGGATCCTCCGTGGCCCCATGACGACTTGACCCCCATGGCCTCATGACTCCTGACCTTCCATGTGATCACGACCTGGACTTTGACCTCAGTGATTGCTCTTCCCCCCCCATCCTGTGACTCTAGCCCCGGCTGCTTTTGGGGTCTTGGTCTGAATTTCCCCAGGAAGATGTGGGGGAGGCTGTGGCCCCTCCTTTTCAGTTTCCTCACAGTAACAACGGTCCCTGGACCCTCACTGCGGAGACCATCCCGTGAGCTAGATGCCACCCCACGGATGACCATCTCTTATGAAGGTTAGACCCCCAACCTTGAAAAGCTATGACTGTGAGAGCTGGGGGCAGGAAGTAGCCCCTCAGAGGGTTCACTGCCTCTCTTATTCTCAGAGCTCTCCCGGATCCGGCACTTTAAGGGCCAAGCCCAGAACTATTCAACGCTCCTGCTGGAGGAGGCTTCGGGAAGGCTGCTGGTGGGGGCTCGAGGCGCCCTGTTCTCTCTCAGTGCCCGTGACATAGGAGATGGGGCTCACAAAGAGGTCAGCCCCTGGCGCCTGGACCAAACATAGGGTCTCCGGCTCCCTGGGACCTCAGTTACCTGGAGACTGTTCCAGTCTCTCAACAGCACCGTGTTTTCCAGCCCCGAGCTCCTTCTTAAGTTCTTCCTCCTTCAGTTTCCTCTGGAGCCCACTCTTTGAGTCTCTGGGTAGTGGATATTGTGGTCGGTATTCCAGTCTCTTCCCTTTATTCTCAGATCCACTGGGAGGCCTCCCCAGAGATGCGAAGCAAGTGTCATCAGAAAGGGAAAAACAACCAGGTATGTGCCCTGCCTCCAGCTCTCCTTTCTTCCTCCTCAACCAGGGTGCCAGAATTTGGAGGGACGCAGATGGAGTGGCACAGATGTGCAGCCAACTACAAACCACAATGGACATTAGGAAAGGCATGCCCTGGGTGACCCTTCTATCCCAACCATCTATGGTCTGTAACCTGGCCTGTCACAGTCTCTTAATCTCCACCCCAGGGGAATCTCGAAGTATAATGATAATGACAACTGGCTGCTAATAGGTGATGACTTGATCTAGTTCTAAATCAATTCCATGATACATTATTATCTCCATTTTACAGATAGGAAAAATGAGACTTTGCTGGAACACTAGTCCAAGTACCTGGTGTTCATGGACGGACCTTAGTCAAACAATAGTCCTTTCTAGCTAAAAAACAGGGTGTCTGCAGAGGGGTTGTACCTGGCTATGTAACAACCATTTGGTTGGTTGGTTCGTTTTTGTATTTACGTATTTATTTTGAAGTTTTTTGATACAGGATCTTACTATGTAGCCTTGGCTGGCCTGGAGCTCACTATGTAAACCAGGCTGGCCTTGAACTCATAGAGATTTGCCTGCCTCTGCCTCCTGTGGATTAAAGGCCTGAGCCACTACACCTTACTGGAGAGCATTTTGTTTTGTTTTGTTTTTCAAAACAGGGTTTCTCTGTGTAGCCCTGTCTGTGCTGGAACTTGCTTTGCAGACCAGGCTGACTTTAACTCAAGGGTCAGCCTGCCTCTGCCTCCCTAGTGCTGGAATTAAAGGTGTGCACCACCACACATGGCTGAAAAGCTTTCAAGAATACACATTCTTGAACCAGCAACGTGGCTCAGCAGGTTGAGGCACTTGCCACCAAGCCTGACAACCCACACAGTGAAAGGAGAGAACCTGCTCTCACAGATTTTCCTCTGATCTTTCTAATGTGTGCCATATAGCATAGGAACACACATACACAGGAAATAAGTAGATACCAAAATAAAAAGGGAAATACACATTCCAAGGCAGTTATGGCGGCATATGCCTGTAATCCCAGCCCTTGGGAGGCTGAGGCTGCTCTCTCTCTCTCTCTCTCTCTCTCTCTCTCTCTCTCTCTCTCTCTCTCTCTCTCACACACACACACACACACACACACACACACACACTCACACACACACACATACACAGTACATGTTCACACTGGGCATTGTAGTGGTGTATGCCTGTGATCCTAGCAGTTGAGAGGTAAATGAAAGATTAGGAGTTCAAAGAACTTGACCCCAAACAAGCTGGAGGCTATTGTGGGCTACATGAAATTTTGTCTCAAAACAAAAGCAATAAATGTCTCAAGGTCCATCATCCTAGAGATCCTGACTCAATGAGTCTGTGATTGGTCCCACTAAGACTTTCCATCAGAGGGCTACCGCAGTGCATTGTGGTTAATAAACAGAGCTAGTGGAGTAGGTGAACCCAGGTCACGAAGTGCCATAAATGCCCAACAGGGGGGGTTGGACTTTATTGTGACAGTGGTACCCATACTGTTTGATGCCTCTCAGAGGTCCTTACACATGAATCATGGGTTCCAGGTCAATAGTTCTGGAAAGGGCCCAAGATCGTGCTGCTCTAGAAAGCCAACTGAAGCTGATTTCTCTGGTTCCCAGGATACTTTGAGCAGCAAAGTGTCAGAGAACATTTCCGAAAGCATTGTCCTGAGAGACATTCACTTTCAAAAGAGGAACTGAGTGATCTAGTATGTTTGGAAAGGACAAAATTCCCATCTCACAGTGCACAGTGACATCCGTAAGAGTCTGAGAAGTCACCCAGTAAAGTTAGATGTGTCTGCTTTCCAAGCTCATTTGTTGCAGAATTCTTCCCAAACTGCCCTTTGTCTGTCTTTGGGAACTACTCTAGGAATGTTCATCTCATCCCACGTGCCAGCCAGATGGATTAAAATAGACTTGGTTTAGAGGCAGAAGAACAGTTGAAAGTTTGGGACATCCTAGGGGTTAGAAAGAAGGCTTGAGCAGGTTGACAAGGGACAGACATCAGTGATGCCTGCTGCATGTAACAAAGGGATGAAGACAGGAGTCCATCATGGATTCAAACCTTGGGTAGCAGACAGGAGGATGCCCAAAGAGAACTGGACAGAGCTTAGGGCACCTGATGGGTGCAGAGAAAGCCAATGTGGCTGGAGTAGATGGGTGAGTATCCAGGGAGCAAGCCCAGTGCCGTGTGTTTAGAGCATAGGGAGCTGCTGCCATACCATGGTCTGTTTTACATCTGTGGTGCTTTGGGAAGTGGATTGGATGGGAGCAAGAGGGTGTTGACAGATGAAATATCTCTGGAAGGAAACTTTAGGCATGGTGTCTTTGGTTCTCCTTGCAGGCCACCCAGGAGACAGGAATACATGAGAGGCTCTTGACAACAGATCCCTTGTACTGTTTGAATTTTACTTCTGGAGTATCCCTCACTCACTGATTATATATGTTGTTATAACGAGTAGCACAGTAGGTTAGGAGGGGATCAGGTGGCCACTAGAGCTGTCCAAGAAAGAGGCGATGGTTATCTTTACTGGATGAAAACAGTAAAGTGACCCAAGTTCAAGAACCACTTGGCCCAGTGAATCATGGAGAGGGACTGATGTGGGGGTGAGAGTAGGCAGCAGCAAAGATGCTTCTGGACCAGAGCAAGGTAGATGCAGGTTGAGGTGAGAAAGACTGGATAAACAGGTTTAAGAGGGACTGTTTGTGTCGGGAAGAATGGAAGCTTGCTCTTGGACATTGGAATTGCTTGTGAGGCAGCAGAGAGAGAGTTAGGATTTGTGGGAGCACCAGGATTAGAGAAGAACATTGCTTAAAAGTAACCTTTAAGCTGGGTTCTTGGTGTTGGCACCCGCCTTTAATCTCAGCACTTGGTAGGCAGAGGCAGAAGGATCTCTTGAGTTGGAGGCCAGCCTGGTCTACAAAGTGAGTTCCAGGACAGCCAGGGCTACACAGAGAAACCCTGTCTCAAAATAAGTAACTTTTGAGCTCAGGTCCTGAAGTGCTCTCTGAGTGCCAGTGGTTCCTGGTAGGTGGAGACTGCAGGAAACAGGCATAGGAGGAGCTAGCAGAGTGGTGTCAGGGAATCAGACTGCAAAACTACTCTATTAGAGATGGTTGATATCCAGGCAAAGGATTTATGCCACTGCCTCCCTTTGTCCATAGACGGAGTGCTTTAACCACGTGCGATTCCTACAGCGGCTCAATGCCACCCACTTTTATGCATGTGGGACCCACGCCTTCCAGCCCCTCTGTGCAGCCATTGTGAGTATCCCTGCCCCTAGTCCCCACCTCTAACCCCAGCCTGGCCTGACCTGGGGCTGCAGCCCTTGCCTGTCTTCAGGACCATTGATTGATTGGGATCCTCACTCTCCAGGATGCTGAGGCCTTCATCTTGCCTACTAGCTTTGAGGAGGGAAAAGAGAAATGTCCTTATGATCCAGCCCGTGGCTTCACAGGCCTTATCATCGGTGAGCAGACTTTCTTGCTGCCAGGCCTCATCCATAAGAATGCTATGATCTGAATGTGGATCATGTAGCTAGAATTTGCTAATTATGCATGCCATGTGCCCTATTGTACATGACATGTATCTCATGCCTGGATGTCCCTGCCTCAGATGGAGGCCTCTACACAGCTACACGGTATGAATTCCGGAGCATTCCTGACATCCGTCGGAGCCGCCACCCACACTCTCTGAGAACTGAGGAGGCACCCATGCACTGGCTCAATGGTTAGGAGGATGAAATGCAGGATGCTGGGGGGGGGGTCTATTTTTTTTATTGTTTACTCCTTTGGGCAGATGACCATCCTATTCTCAAATCTTCAGGTGAGCCTGTCCATTCAGCGCCTGTATATTATGGAGGGAGGGGGCGTGGCCAAGGAAGGGGTCTCGGGCTGCTTCATAAGTCACCCAAACACTCAACCCACAGATGCCGAGTTTGTATTCTCTGTGCTGGTGCGGGAGAGCAAGGCTAGTGCCGTGGGTGATGATGACAAGATTTACTATTTCTTCACGGAGCGCGAAGAGAGCTCCAGCAGCTTCACCCAGAGTCGCAGCAGCCACCGTGTGGCTAGAGTTGCACGTGTGTGCAAGGTACATATGTATGATGAAGTCAGAATCTAGAAAAAGACTAGGTCTCTGACCCTGATCCTGTGTCCCTGTCTCCCCAGGGGGACCTAGGAGGAAAAAAGATCCTACAGAAGAAGTGGACATCCTTCCTGAAGGCTCGTCTTATCTGCCACATTCCACAGTACGAGACACTACGTGGGGTCTGCAGCCTGAATGCTGACACATCAGCCCACACACATTTCTATGCAGTCTTCACACTGACAACACAGTGGTAAGCTCCGGAGGGCTGGGAAAAGAAAGGAACTGGGAACATCTAAGGGCTGGAGCTGAGATCAATGATGAACAGATACGATCTGTTAGGGAGAAGGCCGGCTGCAAAATGGAGTCAGGTGTGTCAAGCTATCCTAGGGCCAGAGGGTACTGTGGTCCACTGAAGCACAAGACAGGCCCATAGGCCTAAGGTGGAGATGGACCATGGTAATAGTAGCTCCAGATGGAGCGTGGGTTGGGGGCAAGCTCCATTCAGTGTGACTAAGTCCTCCTCCCATGTCCCATTCCTAGGAAGACCCTGGAGGCTTCGGCCATCTGCCGCTATGACCTGGCTGAGATGCAGGCTGTCTTCACAGGCCCCTTCATGGAGTACCAGGATGGTGCCCGGCGCTGGGGCCGCTATGAGGGTGGGGTGCCTGAACCCCGGCCTGGCTCGGTGAGCAAAAGCACTGGGAGGGGAGGCAGGTGGTAGAGTCCTGAGGCTCACCATCCCCCATCTCCCCCCTCAACCCAGTGCATCACAGATTCATTGCGCAGCCGAGGCTACAACTCATCCCAAGACTTGCCATCCCTGGTCCTGGACTTTGTGAAGTTGCACCCACTGATGGCTCGGCCTGTGGTGCCCACACGTGGGCGGCCCCTGCTGCTGAAGCGCAATGTACGCTACACATATCTCACAGGAACACACGTCAGCACACCTGCTGGACCCACCTACGACCTGCTCTTCCTGGGCACAGGTGTGCTTCTGACCCAGATTCCTGATCCCTAATGGCCTTGGTTACTGATAAATCTGAACACAGCAGTTCCTGCCACATTGGCCTGGAGTGCCCAGTGTCCTGAGGGACCACTGATGGTGGCTGATTGCTTGTCTCTAACCTTCTGATTCCTGAGCTGTTCCCATTAGGCCTCCCTGTGTGGGTAACGAGAGCAGATCACAATGTTGAATTCTGACCTTTGTCCATTCTACATCAGCTGATGGCTGGATCCACAAGACAGTAGTCCTGGGCTCTGGGATGCACATTATCGAAGAGACACAAGTCTTCAGGGAGCCCCAGTCTGTGGACAATCTAGTCATCTCTCCGATGCAGGTAGAACTGACTTCTGGCTTCAGTCTGCTAACAGAGTAGTGACTGGGGAGGCTGGGCAGAGACTGGGGTGTCACTGACCGACTGTCCTCTCTGGTTCCAGCACAGCCTCTATGTGGGGGCTGCTAGCGGGGTTATCCAGTTTCCTCTGTCCAGCTGCTCACGCTACCGTTCCTGCTATGACTGCATCCTAGCCCGGGACCCCTACTGTGGCTGGGACTCCAGCACCCATGCCTGCATAGTGGCCACCACCGTAGCCAACAGGTTCCAGGGTAGAGGTTGGAAGTAGGGATGGGGTACCTACGCTCTAAATAGAGGAGGAAAGTCTGCCAACCCATAAGGGATGTGAGCTGTTATTAGTAATCCTGCTGCACATTTCTCCTTGTTCATCAATCTTGATTTTTCTGTTTTCAGGACAGCACTGATACAGGACATAGAGAAAGGAAATCGAGGCTGTGAGCACAGCAGGGATACAGGTAAATGGAACTCGGGGGCTCACGTGGATGTTTCTGAGGATGACCCAGCACAGGTCAATATTCAACAGATACTTATTTCCCAAATAAACTGTGAGCAAACTGGTTCAAGACTTGGAGACAGTTGGAGATGTAACTCATTGGCAGAGAGCTCTTCCTGCTTCACATGGTTTACTCTAACAACACACAGAGAGACAGACAGACAGAGATGGGGGTAGAGTGTTAGTTAGTTATGGTTTTATGATCACATATATAGTATATACCTAAGCTGTGGGGGATATAAATACAAATAACTGTAATTATTAATAATTGCAATGAGGTACAGAAGAGAATCTTTTTCTCCAAAGATCGATCATGTAGCAGAGCTGACGTCTGTCAGTAATCAGAGCTGAGTACTTATGTGCCGAGCACTGATGGAAATACTTCTATGTGTCTATTTACACAGCACTCTGTGAGAGGCACCATTATCATCCCCATGAGGAACAACCCCTCTGAGGCCTAGGGAATATAAGGAAACTGTCATGGTTACTCAGCTACAAAGCAGCAGAGTCAGTCATCCTGAAGCAGTTGGATCTGAGTTTGTGCTTTTGATCTAAGCTGTGCCATCTCCAAGCTAACCAGGCAGGCGGGGGCATGAGGAGGGCAGTGATACTCAAGTCAGCAGGGAGAGCATAGGAGGAAAAGACTGAAGGGGTGAGAAGGGACCATGGTGACAGTGTTGGTCCTTGAACGAGAAGCAACGGGAAACCTCTGAAGAGTTTTACACCAAGGAGTAGTCTGATCACATTCGTATTCTAAAAAGTTTAGGTTTTGGGTTTTTTTTTTTTTTGCCATTTATTGATTGGTTTTTCAAGACAGGGTTTCTGTGTAGTTCTGGCTGGCCTTGAACTCAGAACTCAGAGATCTGCCTGCTTCTGCCTCCTCCAAGTGCTGGCATCAAAGGCATACACCACCACCACCTGGCTTATTTTTTTAAATTAAGAAAAAATGTTTTAGGAGTGCCTTTTGCCTCTCTGTATGTATGTGCACTATGTGCACGCTTGGTGCCCATAGAAGAGAGTGTTGCATTTCCTGGAACTGGAATTGAGTGCTTGTGAACCACCATATGGGTGCTGGGACCAAACCCAGATCCTCTGCAGCAAGGGTAACAAGAGATGCCTCTTAACCACTGAGCCATACATCAGCTCCTATATTAATTTTTTTAACCTATATTTAGTTTACTCACAAGCATGTGTGTGATGTGGCTGTGCACATGAAGACACCTTTATGGAAGTCAGTTTTCTCCTTCCTACATAAGGGTGGGTCCCAGGGATTGAATTCAGGTTGTCAAGCTTGGCAGCAGACACCTGTACTCAGTCTAACTCCTCAGTCTAGATTTGTGTTTTCAAGGGATCGGCTATAGTTACAAGCAAGGAATAGACTGAATGAGGACCCTAGAGCAGGCAGCCGGGGAAGGAAAGAGGAGAACAGGTCTGGGTCTCCTGAGGATGGACAGAGGAAGAGGCAAGGGGACACTCCTGGTCCCTGATGTCAGGCAGCTAGATGGTAGCAGTCCAAAGAAAGGACCTGGCCTAGTTAATGATTGAGTTAATGATTGCCAGCATCAGTACAGTATCAGCACATGTTAAACACACTGGTGTTCAGGAAAGGAAGCTGTGATGAAGGTACAGAGCACGAATCCTTGGTAGATGGCAGGAACTGTAACCACAGGGAGAGGCTCTTAGAGCAAAGGAGGGAAGGTCCAAGACACTGTCTACTGGGAAGGGCCAGTGTGCACCCTGGGAAGCATGTGCTCACAAGCTTGCTCAGCCGTCGCCAAATCTAGACTTTGTGCCTGGTGCCAAGAATTTAGCTGTAATGGGTAGGTGTTGATCTTTCTTCTTCCATCCTCCCCAGGGCCACCACCACCACTGAAGACCCGCTCTGTGCTCCGAGGTGATGATGTCCTCCTGCCCTGTGACCAGCCATCTAACCTGGCCCGAGCACTGTGGCTAGTCAATGGGAGCAGGAGCCTGAGTGATGGGCAGTATGGCTACCGGGTGGGAGTGGATGGGCTGCTGGTCACAGACACACAGCTGGAGCACAGTGGCAACTATGGCTGCTATGCTGAGGAGAATGGTCTCCGTATGCTGCTGGCTTCCTACAGCCTCACGGTCCGGCCAGCCACCCCCGCCCCAGCTCCACAAGCCCCTGCCACACCTGGAGCACAGCTGGCACGTGACATGAGGTTGTTCTATGTGGTAGCCATTGCTGTACTTGGTGGCCTCTGCCTCATCCTGGCATCTTCCCTCCTCTATGTGGCATGCCTGCGGGGAGGCAGAGGAGGTCGCAGGCGAAAATACTCATTGGGTCGGGCTGGCCGGACAGGGGGCTCAGCTGTGCAGCTGCAGACGGTCTCAGGCCAGTGTCCTGGGGAGGACGACGAAGGTGATGATGGGGAAGGGGCTGGGGGCCTGGAGAGCAGCTGCCTCCAGATCATTCCTGGGGAAGGAGCCCCAGCCCCACCCCCTCCACCCCCGCCCCCACCCCCGGCTGAGCTGACCAATGGATTGGTGGCTCTGCCCAGCCGTCTTCGAAGGATGAATGGCAATAGTTATGTGCTCCTGAGGCAGAGCAACAATGGAGTGCCAGCAGGACCCTGCTCCTTTGCAGAGGAGCTCAGCCGCATCCTGGAGAAGAGGAAACACACACAGCTTGTAGAACAATTAGATGAGAGCTCTGTCTGAGCCTTGCCTCCCAAACAAATGCTCTTCCAAGCCAGCCTGTCTGCCCCAGGCTGGACCTCTGCCTCCCAACACAGCCACTCTCTTTCATGTTCCCAACTCCATTCCCCTCTCCAAATATTTTGATGTCTCTGTAGGGCTGGCCAGAATCATGGTTAGCCAAAACCCCCTCTTCAGTCTCCAAGGCACACATGTGAGCAGCCCAGGCCCACCGGTGCTCCTCAAAGGTAGGTGCTCCCTCAGGACCAAGTACTCTGCAAACCCAGACCCAGTTTCTATCCCTTGGGAGGAGAGGAGTCTTCTTATCCCATTACCTGCCCAACCCTCCTCTTCTTCTCAGGTAGGGTTCTGCAGGTCCAGATGGCAGTGTCACCACCCTCTGCATAGCTCTGTGTGCTGGGTAGTCCTGAATTCAGACAAGACCTCTCTCTACCAGCCACCTGCTTACATTCACATGTGCACATGGAAGAATGCTGATCAGCTGGGCTGCTGTGCCCCTCCTCTCCTGGTGCATCCTTGTTTCATTCCTCCTAGATTTGGGGGTACCCTCCCAACTGTCACCTTCCTATCTAGTCCTCTTTCCAGTCCCAGCCCCATGTGCTAACCCTTTGGCACAAGACTGGGAACAGGCCAGCCTGGGAGGTAAGATATATCACTCCCCTTTTCTCTTCCAGTGTAGCCCTTGTGAGTCATCCTCCCTCCCCACCTCTCATTCACATGCAAGAGTGCCAGAGCTCCAGGCATGTCCTCTTTCCCTGCACATGTGGTAACATACCCATATCTGCTTACATTTCCACCCACATACACATTCGGAACCTCCCCTTGCTGCCTCAGTCAGACCTGTGTCTACTAGGTTTGGTCCATGGATATTTCAAAGGGAGATTTTCCCTCCTGTTTAGCTGTCCTTACAAAACTAGGGCAAGGACCAACAACAGTGCACTCAATGAGCCAGCCTCCCTCTTAGGGACCAAGCAACTGCCTCTCCTAGACCAGAGCAGGGGAAGTGATCTGATATCTCACCTGGCACATGAAGCCCGTTCTTGGAACTATGCAAAGGGCAGAGGCTGGGAGTTTGGATGCCTGGCTCCCATTCCTGTCCTACCTCACCAGGGCACTTTCAAGGTCCAAGGGCCTCAGATGTCTCCAGGCCCATATGGGACAATCAACACTGACTGAGCTCTCCCATTCCCCTGGGGTGAGGATGACTGTTATTTTTGTAGCTGAGAACGTGGACCCCCACGAGTTTTTACTGCCCTTCCCCCATACCCCTCCCACCTCCACCCCACAATGAATGTATTTATTGTAAGAATGGCTGTACTTCAGGAATGGCCTACTCATCACCCGGGTGGGTGGAACAGGCATGTGATAGAACGGGGAGCCTGGGCTCTGCTCCTCATGTTGGTTAATAAAATCCCTCTTTCCCCAGAGCTGTGACTGCTTGGTCTAGACTGGCTTTACCAGGGATAGGGTTTGGACATATGGAGAAGGTGCTGCAGAGATTTACTTCTTCATCTAGGTTTGGCTTGGCTCCCCATAAAAAATATTTACATAAGGAATGAGGTCCTACGCACCTGCTCTTCCTGAGCTGGGCACGCACAGAGGCCATTGGCTAAGGCTCATGTTAGTCACTGATGATGGAGGTAACAAAATCACAGCAGCTTAAGAACTCACAAGGATTCCTAGCTTTGTACTCCTGGCTCTTCCTCTGGTTTTATCTGTTCAGGTAGGGATCTCACTGTTGCTCGGGCTGGTCACAAACTCCTGGGTTCAAGTGACCCTCCTTATCTCATCCCTCTGGATATGTGGGACTGCAGGTATACAGCACAGCCAACTCCTTGCATTAAAAACAAAAATTATACTTGTTTGGGCACTAATGTACTTGCACACACTAGGTGTGCCTGTGGAGGTCAGAGAACTTGAGACACTGTTTGCTTCTTCACTGTGTGAGTCTTGGGGATCAAACTCAGGTTGTCAGGGTTGGCAATGATGGCATTTATCCACTGGGCTATCTCACCAGCCATGCCTTTTTCTTTTCTTTTTAAAAGCTTTGGTCTCATTATGTAGCCTTAGTTGGCCTGGGACCTTCTATGTAGAGACTAGGCTGGCCTTGAACTCACCTACCTGGCTGCCTCTGCCTTCTGAGTAATCAAGAGCTACACCACCACGCGGAGGCATTTCCCTTCTCTGCCTTCCACCAACCCCTACTCCCAGCCCCACCCGGCTCCTTATGTTTGCATGTTTTGTCTGTATGCAGCCTGGTACCACCTGTATGCCTGACGCCCTCAGAGACCAGGAAAGTCAAATCCCCTGGAACTAGAGTTACAGGACGGCTGGGAATTGAACCTGAGTCCTTTGGAGGAGCAGCAAATTCTCTAGACCCCTGAACCATGCCCACTTCTTGCCAGTCCTTGTGCTCTTCCTTAAGGATTTTTCCGCACTTCCCACTCCTTGATCCAGGGAAAGATATGTGTTCATTTCTGTACAAAGAATGTTGGGGTAGGAGTGCAGTTAGGACTAATAAAGATTGTTAGCTGGAACCTGCTCTGAGAATCTCATCACCTTTGACACTAACCACTGAAAGGTTTTATGTTCTGTTTCTGGTTTCCGAATCAAAAGTAGGGCTAATTTTGAGCCAGGCATGATGAATACACCTTTGGTCACAGCACTTGGGAAGCAGAGATGCAGGTGGGTCTCTGTGAGTTCCATCCCAGCCATAGCCACATAGAAATCCTACCTTGAAAGAAAGCACATTTTTGAAGCAAGACCTAGAAGGGCTGGATCGATGGCTCAATGGTTAAGAACACTGGTTGCTCAAGTGTTCAGAAGACCCAGGTTCAATTCCCAGAACCTACAAGGTGGCTCACAACTGTCTGTAATTCCAGTTCCAGGGGACCTTCCACCATCCTCTGGTCTCCAGGGGCATTGTATGCATACGGTGCATAGACATACAAGTATGCAAACCACCTATACACATGATAAATAAACAAATCTCCAAATGCGGTCTCAGGAAAGTTTAATGATTTCAGTTTTCTAAATCTGCACACACACAAGGTGCCTTGCTCAATGCCAGAACACAGCAAGAGCAACAAGACATTATGGGCTCTTCAGAAGCCAGCCTCCAGACCCTACACTGTGTTTTGAAATCATGGTTATTTTGATTCCACAAAACAAAGAACCTGTACAACACTTGGAAGCATCCTCACACCTCGGCTTGCAAGAAGGCCAAATGAATCAGAATTAGGGTACTCACAAGGGTCACTGTACCTAGCCGTGGGCAATGGTAACAATCAGCTCTTCTTTATCCCGGGCCATGCCCCCGCTGGAGGCTCCATTTATTTGCCTGAGCTTGAAATCCGGAAGAGGAACCGATTCAGTCACTTTCACAGTCCAAGGTGTGGCTCTTTACTGTGCTTGTACCAAAGGAGGAGTAGGATCCTGGGGTTCCCTGGGCCGCAGGCCGCGGAAGACCGTCCGTTTGTTGGTGAAGGGGTGCCACTGGCCCTGGATACTAGGATTGTCCGTGTGGAAGGGCTTGCGGATGCGGATGATATCCAAGCCGGACTGGTCTGCCAGTTTCTGCACCAGCGACGTGATCTCCTCCACCGACTTGCTGTTGACATTTTCTTCGCGCACGGTCCCGTTAACTGGCAGGGGGGACGTGGGAATGAGCGGAAACTGCCAGGTCGGAAGTTAAACGAGTAGAACCCAGCGGGCAAACCGGGATGCCGCCCTCCCGCCCCGGCGCGGCCCCACTCACGGTATTCGGCCACTACGCTGGGCATGGTACACGGCCGCGGGTTCACGTATATTACGACCCCTGGGTTGCGCCGGGCGAAGTCGGTCACTTCGCGTTCTACGAACTCCCTGCAATGTCCGGCGAAGGTGAGTACGGTGACCCGGACCCAGTCCCGTTGTTCCCCGCCCCCCCCCGTCCCGGGCCTCCCGCTTCCGCGAGCCTCACCTGGCGCCGCGGGACGAGGGAGCATCCCGGCTGAGGATGAGGCTGAGGCGCTGCAGCTGCTGCACGTAGCGACCCAGCCCATTATGGAGAACGCTCGTCAGGAAGCGGCTCGGAGTCCCGCGCGCAGTCATGGCTACCGCCTGGTAGCGAGGAGGTGAGGGGGCGTGGCTAACCAGCGACTTCCAGTTCCGGGTGCACAGGCGAGTTTTGCTTCCGAGGTCACGGCGAGTGGCGCGTGCGGGTGACCCACGTTGTGGACAGAAGGCTAGAAAGGAGTGTGGTGACGCGAAACTGGGGGCGGGGGCGTGGAACTCCTGGTGCGCAGGGTAGAGCCGGAGGGGCTGTGAGAGGGTCGGGCCCCAGCTCGTGACCTCCAGCTGTGTGGCACCGGGAACCGAGGAGGACGCCAGGATGCAGAGGGCTGTAGACATGAGGGTGGCGGGGAGAGTCCGTGGAGGGGTGGTGGAGGTAAGGAGATGATACAGAGAAGCGGTTTAGATCGAGGGACCGTAGAAGGTCCTAGAAGTGAGCTGGTGGAGAGAAATTGTAAAGGACCCAGAGAGGAGCGTAGATGCGAAAGGGTCGTGTTGATGTGCAGAGATGTGAAGTAGCAATGCACAGGCAGCCAAGGGGATTAAAAAAGGTGTTCGTAAGGGAGTACTTTTAGGAGAGATAGAGAGAAGCCAACTATAGTGAGCCCCTGTGGAAGGCTCCTAGGGGGTCAGGCCTAGTGAAGGCACCCAAGCACACCCCAGAAGTTCCAGCAGTAGAGACATCCCACTCCATTAGGAATGTGGCTCCTGCTCCGATGTGCATATCCCCTCCGGATCTTGCTGCCACTTCGAGGGGAGTGGGTGGGTCGGAGGGGCTTGCCCCGAAGCTTGGCTCCCGGCCCTCCTCGAAGAAGGTACAGGAAAGAAGCTCTCCCAGCCTTAGAGGTGCCAGTGTCGCCTGTGACTACAACTGAAATCCGCCAGTATTTACGGGCGCATGGGATCCCGTTCCATGATGGCCACAGCTGCCTTCGAGCACCAAGCCCCTTTGTGGGGTCCCCAGACATCAAAAATCAGAAGGATTCTACCGCTTCCTTCTGCCTCTTCATTGACAAGACCACCGGGCACTTTCTTTGCATGACTAGCCTAGCAGAAGGGAGCTGGGAAGACTTCCAGGCCAGTGTGGAGGGACGAGGGGATGGCGCCAAAGAGGGTATCCTACTTACTGAGGGCCCGGAAGCTGAGGATAGGGAGGAGGTCCTGAGAATCTGGAACCGAGCTATACCTCTCTGGGAGCTGCCTGACCCTGAGGAAGTCAAGCTGGCCCGTGTGATGTTTGGCCTTACCAAGGTGACAGATGACACACTCAAGAGGTTTAGTGTCCGCTATCTACGAGCTACTCGAAGTTTGGTCTTTCCTTGGTTCACTCCTGGGAGCGCAGGAATACGTGGCTTGAAGCTATTAGGGGCTGAAGATCGGGGGAATGAAGTACAGTATGTGGAGACCACCATACCCCGGCCCTGTGCCTACCACAACCTATTTGGATTACCACTGATTAGCCGTCGAGATACTGAGGTGGTCCTGACAAGTCGTGAGCTGGACAGCTTGGCTTTGAGCCAGTCCATGGGGCTGCCCACCCTTTCCCTACCCCGAGGAACGGTCTGTTTACCTCCAGCTTTACTCCCTTACCTTGAACAGTTCCGGCGGATTGTGTTTTGGCTAGGAGATGACCTTCGGTCCTGGGAGGCTGCTAAACTGTTTGCCCGAAAACTCAATCCCAAGCGATGCTCTTTGGTGAGGCCTGGTGACCAACACCCTCGACCCCTGGAGGCTTTAAACCAAGGCTTTAGTCTTCCTCGTATCCTTCGAACTGCCCTCCCTGCCTGGCACAGGTCTATTGTGTCTTTTCGCCAGCTCCGGGAGGAGGTTCTAGGAGAACTGTCAAATGTGGAGCAGGCAGCTGGTGTCCGCTGGAGTCGCTTCCCAGACCTCAATCGTCTGCTGAAGGGGCATCGGAAGGGCGAGCTGACAGTCTTTACAGGTAGTTGTTTAGTAAATCACTGTTTTGGGAGCTGGAGAGATGGCTTCGTGGTTAAGAGCACTGGCCGCTCTTGCAGTAGTGGCCACATAGTGACACACAGCTGTCTGTAGCTCCAGTTCGGGGAGGGGGAGGTCTCTTCCCACCTCGGAGGGCACCAGGCATGCATATGGTGCAGATGTACATGCAGGTAAAACAGGTTCCTATACTCATAAAATAATGTTTAAAAATAAGGTCACTGTTTTATAGCTGGGCAGTGGTGGTGTATGCCTTTAATTACTTAGGAGGCAGAGGCAGACGGATATACAGAGAGTTCCAGGACAGTGAGAGCTGTTATACAGAGAAACACTGTCTCAAGAGACCAAAAAAAAAGAGGGAACTGCTTTGGGTAAAGGGTTACATAACAAAAGTATGTGGGTTCTGGCCACTACTTGTGTTTATTTTTTAAGATTTATTATGTATATGAAAGTTTTGCTTGTATGTGTGTATGTGTGCATGAATGCCTCTGGTCCCTAGAGACCAGAAGTCAAATCCCTTAGAACTGGACTTACAGACGGTTGTGAGCCATCATGTGGGTGTTAGAAATCAAATCTAGGTCTTCTGCAAGAGCAGTCAGTGCTCTTAAGTACTGCTACATCTCTCCAGCTCTCCACTGGCTTCCCCTCCCAGCTTTTACCAAAATCTTGGTTCAAGAACCGGACTTTCCTCTTAACCCAGAGCTGTGTCCACCCCCCCCCCCCATAGGACCAACAGGCAGTGGAAAGACAACATTCATCAGTGAGTATGCCCTGGATCTATGTACCCAGGGGGTGAACACACTTTGGGGTAGCTTTGAGATCAGCAATGTGAGACTAGCCCGGGTCATGCTGACTCAGTTTGCTGTGGCAAGGCTGGAAGAGCAACTGGACAAGTATGAAGAGTGGGCAGACCGCTTTGAGGACCTGCCTCTCTATTTCATGACTTTCCATGGACAACAGAGCATCCGGTAAGATCTTCAAAGACCAGTTACTTTTCAAAAAATACTTTTATTAGTTAGTTAGTTAGTTAGTTAGTTAGTTAGTTAGTTAGTTAGTTAGTTAGTTAGTTGAGACAAGGTCTCTCTAGGTAACTGCAGCTGTCCTTTAACTCACTGTGCAGACCAGGCCTAAAACTCAGAGATTTATCTGCCTCTGCTTCCTGAGTATTGGAATTAAAGTTGTGCACCACCATGCCTGGCCCTTACTTTCATTTTTGGGAGATCCCAACTTATCATATTTTTTATTCCCTTCAGCTCCAGTGTTGAGTGCCTCCCAGGTCTCTTTAGATAGGCTTGTGGTTTCCAAAGAATGGGAAGTCAGAAGAGCAGATAATGTCAAGTGTTTTCAGGATGCAAGCTCTTCTTCCTCGAGTGTCTGAGGCTGCTTGTAGTTGACTATTTAAATTGCTACTTCTCTTTCCCAGGTCTGTAATAGATACAATGCAACATGCTGTCTACGTCTATGACGTCTGTCATGTGGTCATCGACAACTTACAGTTCATGATGGGTCATGAGCAGTTCTCTACTGACAGGTGAATTCTTATGCAGCTGGCCTCTGGGTACAATGGTAGTACTGTTAGTACTGTTAGAACTACAGTGGGAAGTTGTCCAGGGACCTGAGTCTGAATCCTTAAGTAGAATGAAGTGTAGTAGGGCTGGGATAGTTTGTGAGGAGTGACTGGCTCATGTGTGTGTGTTCCACCCAATAACCTCTTTTGCTGAATTTCATTGTTGTAGGATTGCAGCTCAAGACTACATCGTTGGAGCCTTTCGGAAGTTTGCTACAGACAGTAGCTGCCACGTGACTCTGGTTATTCACCCACGGAAGGAGGATGATGACAAGGAACTGCAGACAGCATCCATTTTTGGCTCAGCCAAAGTGAGACTGCTTTAAGGCACTCAAACTTGGACAGTTAGAGAGACAGCATCACTAGAACAGTCTTCATTCAGTCTTAGATCCTCCTGACTGCCCTGCAAAAGCAGGAGGCAGTCATTCTGAGGCCATGACAGGAGGAATCCATGAGGCAGGAGTACAAGGAAGTGTGGCTCACATGTGTTAGTAGGAAAAGAGTGAGGTCATAAGTGCAGCTCAGTGGGATAAGAGCTATGACAGGCAGCAGGGGTACTTGGGAAGGGGTCTGAGTCACCCTGTGACATCTGGAGAGACTTCCTAGTGGATGTAACAGACAGTGTCAGATTATCAAATAAATGGGAAAGCCTGGGCAACAGGGCCAGCCCTACCCCAAAGCCTTCAGTGCTATACTAAATTCCTTTAACATGTCAGGCCTGAGCTGGACAAGGGGAGTTCAGGCTGGGAGCAAAAATGTTGCTTTGGAACAAGAACAATGCCAGAAGTTTAAAAAAAAAAAAAAAAAAAAAAAAAATGGTGGTACCTTCTTTAGGGGATCACAAGTGGTCATTAGTGAAGTGACACATGGATGGTAAGATTGAGCTGGTAGGTAGGACGGTCCACTGTGGAGGGAGCAGCACAAAGTCTGAGATAGTGGCCAGCTTGTTACGAGGCTGAGAGATTTGGTGGTTCTAGAACAATTGTGACTAGTTGTTTAAAGGGTGTAGTGATGAGGACTGCTTTTTTCTTTTCCCATTTAAAAAAAAATTAATTTGCTTAGGAGCTGGAGAGATGGCTCAGTGGATAAGAGCACTGATACCCGGTTCAATTCCCAGCACCCACATGGCAGCTCATAACTGTCTGTAACTCCAGTTCCAGAACTGGTGTTCTAGCACATACATACATGCAGGCAAAACACCAATGTATATAAAACAAAGTTATAAAAATTTGTTTAATGTGTATTGGTGTTTTGCCTACATGTTTATCTTTGTTCATTACATGCATGTTGATGCCCATGGAGGGCAGAAGAAGGCATTGGATTTCCTGAGACTGGAGTAACAGTCCAGTTACAGTTTTGAGCTACCATGTAGGTGCTGGGAATTGAACCTGGGTCCTCTTAGGCACTGGGTCATCTCTTCAGCCCCACATTTTCCATTCTTGCCACTCCTCCCTGACCTCAGCCTTCCTCTCACTTCTGTCTTCTGCCCTTTCTTCTATAGGCAAGCCAAGAAGCAGACAATGTTCTGATCCTGCAGGATAGGAAGCTGGTGACTGGGCCAGGGAAACGGTATCTGCAGGTGTCCAAGAATCGCTTTGATGGAGATGTGGGTGTCTTCCCACTGGAGTTCAACAAGAATTCCCTTACCTTCTCCATCCCACCGAAGGGCAAGGCCCGACTCAAGAAGATAAAGGATGATAATGGATTAGTGACTAAAAAGTCCTCTTCTGGCAAAAAAGGTGCTGGGCACCAGAACTCTGAGACTTGCTTAGGCCGGGACCCTACCAGCCAGATCCCTCCAAATCCTCAAGGTGAAGACACTGCATAACTGCTTCCAAAATGAACCTGACGGACTAGGCTAACACAGACTCTTGGCCCTCTCCTAGGGCTACTCTTCTGTATAGTTTTGAGCTGTGGAACCTTCCCAACCTAGGGCTGGGTTCCATGGTGAGAAAAATTAATTCAGCGGCTATTGAGGCCCTCCTGTATGCGGGGTTTATATATAGCAATGAAAGACAAGGTCTGTTTCCAGAGAACCAGCATTTGGGAGAAAGGAACAAGGCAAAGTGAAGAATGTTAGACTGCTCACAGGCTAGTGGTCATTAGGTGGTGTACAAGCAGAGTGCATATAAACTGGGGTGGGCTATGTGAACCTCTGCAGAAAGGAATCCAGGCAGAAAAACGCACTAATCTGAGGTGGAAATCAGACAATGAGGGCAGGCCTCTGAACCTCTAACACAGGAGGCTTCTCAACTCCATCATTGTAGCATTCAGAGACAGTGATAGAGTGGGCACCAAGCCTCTGCCCTCTGCTTTGCAGAGCCAGGCATAAGGTGGCTGTGCCTGTCAGAATTGATCCTGGTGCTTATCCCTGTACTCACAGGGCCTCCCACTGGATTGCATCGCCATAGAGCCATGGGAAGCAGCTGTGAGCCCGCAGTGCCTGCCCCCTGGATACAGACTCCATTGTATGCTGCCTCTGAAGTTGGAAAGAGCCCTTTCCATTTCGAATGAAACATTTCGGTTGCCTTTGTTTCTGTGCCTTTTCTCATTTGTCCACCAGATGTCTCCCCAAACTAACTGGATTTCCTCAGAATTGGGAGTAAATGGATCCTTTCTCCTCTTTAGCCTTTACCTTCCCACTTGGAGAACCTCAGATAGCAGGGGGGATGGGTCTTCACATCCCACACCCTAAACATGACCTCCCTTGGCATAAGGGAGGCAGGGTGATGTGTCAACCTACCTGAAGACTCCATAAAATTCCTGACAGTGTGAGTCGGGGCTGTCCCTGTCCCCTGTTAGGTGAGCCATTCATGTAGACTCTAGAATCAGCCCTAGCTGAGTGTGGTGGTGAATGCCTTCAATTCCTGCACCTGGGAGGTAGAGGCAGAAAGGAGATGGAAGTTATGCTTAGCTACACAGTTCAAGGCCAGCCTGGACTACTCAAAACCTTGTCTCAAAAATGCAATCAGCTTATTATCTCTGCCTTGACCATTTCCATCTGTTATCCTCTCATTTCTTCCTATGTGCTGGAACTCCTGGGAATTTGTTAAAAATGTAGATCTTGGGGCTTCTCTTTGAACCCTGCCTTTACATGTTTGCAGTTCTGGAGTCTGAGATGGGATAAGGCTGCCGAGGTTTAACAACACTACAGAAGACTATAAAAGGAACGATCCAGTCTGTCAGGCATATTGCTAAATGACCCTTTTATCTCACTTAAGTACCAATTTCAAGGTGTTCAGATTGGGGGTGCAGAGAAACGTCTGCTTCAGGTACAGGGGAGATTTTTTTTTTTTTTTTTTTTTTTTAACTTCCTAGAGGAAGAGCAACCTTTTCAAGTCAACCCAAGAGGAAGCTTCTAGAACCAGAGGGAAGAGCAGAAACAAATTTTTGCAGCGCTATTGTTGAAAAAGACCTAGGGGTGGGGGTAGCTCCTCCAGGATCTGCCTTCTTGGGGGTCTCTCCCAGACTGGCTGGAGCCAGGCCTCTCTAATCCTGCAATAATCATTCCCAGCAGTTGGCTGCTCTGGGCCTCATCTAGGGTCTGAAATATTTAAGTCAGCCATGCCTTCCAGATGTACAGAATGAGACTATTTCTACCTATAAGGGCATGGACTCCATATTCTATTCTCCCTAGAATGCCTCATATGTTCTCAGAGGACCCTTCAAAGTTTGCAGTTTGAATTTCCTGAGGGCTGTACAATCAGCATAGAGAAACAGATACACATTTGCCGGTTTGTCTTGCTCTGCGCTCCCAGCAGACACCTCCACACAGCACAAACCAGAATGATGAGAGGGAACTAACACACCCTATACACAAACACGTTCCACTTCATACCTGCCTGAAACTCTGCACAGCGAGATCTAGCACAGAGTGTTCAGAAGCCACTGGAGCCTAGAAGGCAGGAAGAAGTCAGTCCCTATATCCTACATATAAAGTCCCTAGGAGCCACTTTCTCTCCACATACTTAAAGTGGCTTGAGGCAAATCACCTAGGATGAGACATGTAATTCTATGCTCAGATGATTTAAGAATGTCCCAGAGACCTGGAAAGGTCTGGCTCAGCAGGGTCGGATTAGATCTGTAGCCCTGTTTTCAGACCCACTCTTTGTCACACATGGCTGTGTGGGGGCAGCTTTAGGTCTTCAGCAGCTGTTAGTGTGGGTGGATTTGAGCAGGGACCAAACTGACCTTGGTCTGCAGACCAACCACTCAGGCAGTAGGTAGGTATGGCTCAGATAGCTGTAAACCTAAGCCCTTTCCACAAAGTACCTGGTATGCCAGGGAGGAAGGGAGCCCTTGGTACCTCCCTGAAATACAGGCCAACTTCCTGTTTGTGTCTGTGGGTGGGACTTTATGAGTCTATGGGAAGTCTAGCCATACACCGTTGGGGGGGGGGGGGGCGGACTAGCAGCTTTCTCACCTGGGTTGACAACTACTCCAAAGAAGGGGCGGTTCTCGTTCTGCTAGGACAGCCCAAAAAGCCCCAGTATGTGCATGTGTGTTTATGTGTGCGTGGAGGGGGGGTATGAAATTCGAGAGTTCTTTGTTTGCTTCACAGGGATTTTCCCTCTTCTGGTTGTGGGCAGAGTGGACCGGATTGAGTTCCCTACTGAGCTGGAGAGGGTGACGGAGTCAGGCTTTATAGCCCCTTAATTAAGGCAGCTAGATAGCTCAGCCGTCGGTCATACCTGCCCTCCCCCTAGGTCGAAAGTCAGTCTAAAAGGCCGGTGCTTAGACCACCGTCAGGATACTTTTGGGCTGGATCGTGGGTCCGACTACCTCTGGGTCGGTACTAGCTTGGCCGTTCGGGGGTGCCGGGCAGACCACTCCCCTCTCGGGGGGGGGCGCGGCTTCAGCCGCCCCGCCCAACTCTTCCAGGTCCGGCCTGGCGGGAGCCGGCAGCCGGGAGCGCCGTGCTCGGAGAGCGCTGGAGAGCCAGAGTTCTGTTGTGGCGAGGAAGTAAGGCACGCTGGATCTGGGGCCCGGCCAAAGAGGGAGCAGCGGCGCAGGTGACGCTGGTGAGTGCTGGGGCGGATGGGGTGCAGGAACTCCAGCCTCGCGCACATCCTCGCTCTGGAGAGAACTTTGCGCGTCTTGAGAAACGGGATTGGGATGGAGAAGGGGTCCGCACTCTATGGAGCTCAGGCGAAATCTGGAGAGCCAAGGGACAGGGAAACTCACACAGACACACCAACATACACTCATGCATAGACTCATGCATTCGCCGAGGACACGAACACACGTGCGCTCAGGAGAGGACCAGCAGAGCGCGGTACCCTAGCAGTTTCAGAGGCGGTGCGGCCAGCCCGCAAGACCCCCGGAGAGCTGGGTGCCGAGTTCTGCTGGAGGCTGAGGGAAAGGGGCCGCCCTAGGACTGTCGGCGGGGGCGGGCGGGGTTTTGTCGCATCAGGCGGTTCCTGCTTCCCGGCGGCTTGCCTGCAGGTGAAGACCAAGGCGTAAACAGGAGTTGAGCACGTGACTGCTTCGCAGACCGGTGGGCAGTACTCCCCTATGGGCAGGGATACCCCTCTCATCCGCCTCTCCCCCGGTCCTGGCATGTTTGTTTCGCCCTGTACAGGGCTTTATTCCATACTCCACCTGGAATGGTGATAAACCCTCTCACCCAGGATGGGAGCTCAACGCCTCTGGGGTTGGAACAGGAGGCCGGGAGAGTATTGGACGGGGTGGGGATACTTGGACTCCTTGCCTTCCTGCTCACTAACACATCCTTGAAAGGTATCCGAGAGAGAAGACCTTGATGGCCCCGGACAGCTGCCCGGGTCTCATACACCCAGCTCCCGCAGCAGCTGTCTGTAGGTCCTCTTCCTCCTACCACCGACTTGCAGGACTGGGCACAAAAAGCCCACCCGTGCAAGAGAAACAGTCTCCCCTCGCCACGGAGAATGTATAAGAGTAAATATATCCTTAAATACAGAGGGGAGTTTGCCTTCACTAGGAGGAAGAAGGACCAGATCCCCCTCTCTCAGAAAATGGAGGAGGGGGCTGATACCCTAGCCCGCCCCCCCCCCCGTCAGCCCCCACCCTTCATCCCCCACCCCTCACCCCGCCACACGCTGAGCCCAGCTGCTGCCTGTGCTTCTGGGCAAGCAGCCAGAAAGGGGAGGAGGCTTTCAGTGCACCAGGAGGCAGGGATCAGGGCAAGGCCAGAAGAGGGGGGTCTCTGTTGGGGAGAGGGGTTCAGTCTGTTCTTATGAAGCTGAGGGGTTTGAGTGAGCTTGAGGGTGGCAGGGCTATGTTTCCCTTTCCAGGGAAAAAGAAAGAAAAACAACCCTTTCCATGGAGCTAAAAATAGAGCTGAGAGCCGGCCAGGCTGTGGCCTGGAAGGGGGGGGATGCTTCTTCCTGGGGCTGAGCCCAGTTCTGGCAGGCCTTGGCCCTGGGATGGGGGGGGGGGGGGGAAGTGGCCTTGCCAGAGGATGTGAATGTCAGCTGACCTGACCAGGTCACAGAGACCCCTCAGGGAAAGTGAGTAGTTTGTGAATGTGATGTAGGAAGTTGTCTGAAGGGCTGAATACCGCTGTCATTGCATGGAAGAGGGTTGGTTGGAAGACTTAAGTATTTTAAGATTGTGACTGACTACTGCATAGGACTGTTGTGAAAGTGCGGGACAGGCGTGAAACACCAAGTCTTCTGTGAGTTGGCCCGAAGGACTGTGGAATGAAGGAATATGAAACCACGTGATGGATGAGACAGTGATTGTGGCTGCCTGAGACAGAATGTGGGAAAGGTCGTGTGGGTGTTAAGACTGTTGTTTTTGAAAGGGTAAAAATATTTGTGACCCTGCAAAAAGCATTGGGATGTCTGCTGCCGAGCCAGTGTAGCTTTGAACAGTTCATTCTTGCGGTTATTGGGGGCCAAGTGCCCTCCTCTTTGAGCAGCGACCTTTCTCACAGCAGATGACCCCGAGGTTAGGCTAGGGAGCCTGGAGCCATGCCTGGGACAAGTCTAGGCTCGCGGCCCGAGGGCGCTGCGCTAGGAGGGGAGTGGGACTGGGGGGGCGGGCCTGGGGGGGGCTGTGATAATTGCTGGAAGGGCCCGCCAGGTGGCGCCGCTTCTGAAAAATCCTAGAGTGTGACCTCCAGCCTGCTGGGGGTGGGACAGACAGCGACCGAGCCAGTCTCTCAACTTGTGCCCGGAGAGGCTCGGCTGACCCTCGGCCTCCTCTTGGACTGGGAAGCTGAAGACTGGGGAGGGACGCTGCGTCTAGAGGAGCGGAGGGGGAGGGGCGGGCGCCGCGCCTCGGTTCTTTGTGCGGGAACAATGACCAGCTACCGCCGGTCCTCGGGCCCCGGGCAGGGATAGACGGTGACCCGCTCGACGAATCTCGGGGCCGACCGAGTCTCCCAACCCAGACGCGGTCGCGGGGCCTCTCTGGGAAGGCTCCTGGGCGCCGCCGTGCAGCCCCTGCGTGCGCCCTGGCGGGCACGCGTGACGCGGGGTGCTTGCGCGTGTCCGCGCCCCGGGGCGGGGACGCCCCTCGGACCCCTCCCCCGCTCCGCGCGCACCGCCCACTCGGGCCGGGCGGGGGCTGGACGGGGCCGGGGGCGCCGGCTAGGCAGAGGCGGGGCCGGGCCGGGCAGCTCCGAGTGGCCGCGCGCGGGCTGGAGCGGGCGGCGCGCCTGTGGAGTGCTGGGGCGGCCCGGGGCTGAGCATGGAGCGGCGCGGCGGAGGTGAGGGGGCCGGGGCTCAGGGTGCCCCAACTTGTAAGCGATGCGGTCTGGGGGGGAGGTGGTATTCCACAGGCGCCCCCAGTTCGTGGATGGAGCGGACAGTTGTGGGGGGGGGCCGGGGGCCTCCGTGCTTTCGGTCTCGGAAGGGGGAACTCGTGATCCCAGACTGGATCCAGCTTGACTGGTCCCTGGAGTTTGAGTGTGTGTGTTGGGGGGACTTTCCCCAACTCTCCAACCCCCCAACCCTGAGGTCAGAGAGTTGGGACCTGAGCCAGACTCATCTCAGGCCCTGGCGCGGCCCCAGGCTCCAGAACCCCCAGCCCACTGCGGGGGTGGGGGGCGCAGGGGTCCGTGGACCATAAGTGATAGGTCAGGGAGTGTTGGGGAGAGCCAGGGGTTCATTTTTCCACAACCACAAACGCATTTCTCAAAATGGAGCCGCTTGCCCCTCCTTCTCTCTTGGGCCTCAAGAGCGGGAGCCAGGCTGGCTAGGCCTGGCTTTCCAGACTCCTGGCCCTCAGAGCCCAGCTTCACGTCCCTCTAGCTCCAGGGGCCCTTGCCTGCGTGGCTTCAGCGACCCTAACTCAAGGATCTGCCTCTAGCTCCTCGTGTCTGAACCTCTTGGCCTCTTTGTCTCTTGACTTCTGGTATCTGTCTCTCTGAGTGACTACAGAGGCCCTTGCCCTTTCTGGGTCTCACTTTCTGTGTACCCTGAAGTGGGGAGATCCAAACAGGAATGCCAAGCCTTTCTCACTCCTTCCCCACACTGTGGATCTCTGTTCCTGGGCTGGACCTCGTGGGGGGCAATCTCAGCTCCTAGTCTTACAGAGATATGTGTGATTGCTCTTCATATCCAGTTCACTTTACTACCCTAGCTTCCAGCAACTCCTCCCTCAGGCTGGGCTCCTGCGATTCTCAGTGACTTAACACTTGGGGACACTTAATAGAGAACTGTTAGAAAGACCAGATGGGGCAAGGGGGTCAGATACTGTGAGCTCACTTTTCTTCAAGCCCTTAAGTTAAAAGGGGGGGGGGGGCTTCTGTCCACCCAAGTGATCTTGAATGTCACCCAGGTCCCAACTCACCCTCAGAAATGCTCACTCATACAAATTACTCCAAATGTGCTTTTCACACACCTTCCTGTTCACATACTTGTGTAAGTAATTCATGTAACTGCCATTGCAGAAATGATGTTCTATAGAAATGCAAACCTCTTAATTGATGAGAGGCTCGGAACAATGCACCCCACAGAAGTGAGGATTATCCTAGGAACTTCATACTGAGAGAAGAAAAAGATTTATTGAGGATGGGTGACTTTAGCTGACTTAGGACATAGACAGCAACTGACCCAATGTTTGGTGATAGTCACACAAAAACAAACTGTCATATATGTGGACAAACAAATGTGACATATAGTCCCATTCAGACCCCATGGATTCATTTATTACATACACATTAATAACTTTGGTGTACTTTCTAAGTAATAAAACTTAGTGTTGTAAGACAGAAGAATTCACACATACAGTTGGCCATGGTGACAAAAGTTTATAATCCCAGCACTCTGAATGCTGAAGCAGGAGGATCCATGAGCTACATAGCACAGCCTGTTTCAGTTGCATCCCCCACATCACACACACACACCACACACACCACAAATAAATGTACTGACATCTGTCTAAATACACATCTACTCACGGCATATTTTCATGCACATACTCAAAAGTAGCGCTCATTTTTATGTTCCTGTATATACACTCACACCCACAAGTAAGTGTATACACTCTTATGGAATTCTCTGTCCACTTCTTGGCCCCTGCTCCACATGATGACTTCAGCAGATGCCTAAGGCTTGGTCATCAGCAGCCTTGGGACTGGGAGGGAGTTCCGGGTGGCGGCTTGCTGTCCCTTCCAGGAAGGAGCAAGACTAGAGGAGGTGGAGCCATCTTACTTGAGATCCCACCAGAGGTGGTAATAGGCTTTTGCTCAAATCCCATAGGGGTACTCTGAAGACGAACTAAAGCAGGAAGGTTTGTAAAAGTTGATACTTGGACAGGGCCTATGTAGGCTGCCTTAGCAGAAGCTAGGAGTTGTCATGGAAACAAGCCTAACCAGCATCATCCTCTGGGAGGTAGGAGACCCCAGAGGGCACCTGTGGCTTCCTAAGACCTGTAAGCCTGTTTGGCCAGCCCCACCCTTGCCGCCTCTGTGTCTGGGAGAAACTGAGGCCTAGCAGTGGGAGGCTGGACACTGCCTGGCTTTGGCTCTTTGTTCCCTAATTACCATCTAAGTTGGTGATTGCATCCCTGACGTGTCCTCTGCCCAAACAGCCCAGTAATGAGGTCACCTGTCCCAGGAGAGAAGGGACCTGTACTAGGAGTTAGGAATCTCTACCCAATCTGAGTCTTGACCTTAATAGGGGATGCAGATTTGGATTTAACACTGGGTCTTTCCTGCCGGGGAACCTGCATAACCACCTAGATCTCCCATCCCCTCAGCTCTGATTAAATCATTCCTTAGCTCTGTTCAGACTAGTGTTGATCAGTAGTGGTCTTAGGCCCAGGGGAACTCGAGGTTCATGCCAGTACCTTGTTACTATGTTGGGAGTGTTCTCTCTGGAGGAGGGGGTCAGGAGAAGGCCTGCAGGGGGAGAGTACTCCAGGTGCAGGGACTCTGACACCAATGCCCTGCTCACAGGTTGCTCTGGAGGCCCCTGGCCAGGCCTGAGCCTCTGCCATCATGGCCATTGTGCACACTCTGCCAGTGCCACTGGAGCCCGCACGTGAGACAGCCACTGCCCCACAAGCTCCAGCAATGGGCAGCGTGAGCAGCCTTATCTCAGGCCGACCCTGTCCCGGGGGATCTGCTCCTCAGCGCCACCATGGTGTCCCTGGGCCCACCTTCTTCCGCCAGCAGGATGGGCTGCTGTGTGGTGGCTATGAGGCACAGGAACCACTCTGCCCAGCTGTGCCACCGAGGAAGGCTGCTCCAGGCCCCAGCTTTACCTATATCAATGAGGACTTCCGGATAGAGTCACCCCCCAGCCCAATCAGTGATGTTGAAGATCGCCAAGAGCAGCGGGCACACAATGCCCACCTCCGCGGGCCCCCGCCAAAGCTCATCCCTGTCTCTGGAAAGCTGGAGAAGGTAAGGGCCAGGCCTTTTGCGAAGGATCTGGATGGGATCAGGAACCCCTTAGGGAAGCTAGAATTTGGAAGCATATACAGAGCAAAGAATGTGGACCAGTCTGTCTAAGCCCCGTTTTTCGGTCTGTATAGTTAAGGTGATAGGCTAATCTTCATAGGCTACTGTTAAAATTAGTACTTAACATAGTACCCAGCACTTTCGAATGAAAAATTCAGTCGTTATTTTTGTTTTGTTTTTGAGACCGGCTTTCTCTACATAGCCCTGGCTATCCTGGAACTCACTATGTAGACCAGGCTGGCTTCCAGATACTTACCTGCTTCTGCCTCCCAAGTGCTTAGCACCATGTCTAGCCTAGTTGCTTCAATTATTATTACTGATGTGAATGTGTCTTTGGGCAAAGGCTTTAATTTTACTGGGGCCTCTATTCCCTCACTTTTTGATATGAGAAAAGGATAATGTTTTGCATGCATTGGCTATTGTAATGATTAAAAATGAACATTCTGAATTACTTAATGTAAGTGGGCATTTCAGGAGGCCTGTTAGTAGGAGCAATTGTTTTTAGTTTATAGGATGGAGGCTCTTGTGTGGGAAGGTGGAAAGTCTGACAGGGTTTTGAAAGATCAAGATTTGAAGAGATGGCTCAATGGGTAAAATGCTTGCTATACAAGCATAAGGACCTGAGTTCAAATCCCCAGTATGCATGTAAAGATCTAGGTGTTATGGCACAGGACTTGTGGGCATAGACACTCAGATCCATGGCCAAACTAACTGAACTGGTGAGCTCCAGGATCAGTCAGAGACTGTATCAAAATTGGAGAGGAAATTAACTGAAGATGGTTCCCAACTTTGTCATCTGGCCTCCACACACAGGCACCAGTATGTACACACACATATTCATGTGTGCACACACACACATTGATTATAGAGTTTTGAAAGATTAAGCAAACAAGCTGGGCTTGGTGTATCACTCTTGTAATCCCACTTCCTAAAGGGCAAAAGCCTTGCTTGCATTCAGAGCTAGCCCTGGGGGTACATAGTGAGTTCATGCCAATAGAGTAAAACCCTGCCTCAAACCAACAACAAAAAGAAAAATTAAAAAAGAAAGAAAAGGTGATGGTGCAGATTATCCTCATGTGTCACATGCTACTTCATTTCAGAACATGGAGAAAATCCTGATCCGGCCAACAGCCTTCAAGCCAGTGCTACCCAAACCTCGGGGGGCACCATCCCTACCTGGCTTCCTGGGTCCTCGAGCTGCTGGGCTATCTGGGAGTCAGGGCAGCCTGACACAGCTGTTTGGGGGGCCAGCCTCCTCCTCCTCCTCCTCTTCTTCCTCCTCTGCTGCTGACAAACCCTTGGCTCTGAGTGGCTGGGCCAGTGGCTGCCCATCGGGAACACTATCAGACTCTGGCCGAAATTCATTATCCAGCTTGCCCACCTACAGCACCGGAGGTGCTGAGCCAACCACCAACTCCCCAGGTGGGCACCTGCCCGCTCACGGCCCTGGCCGAGGGGCACTGCCTGGTCCAGCCCGAGGAGTCCCTACTGGGCCCTCCCACTCGGACAGTGGCCGGTCGTCTTCCAGCAAAAGCACAGGTTCCTTGGGGGGCCGTGTAGCTGGAGGGCTCTTGGGCAGTGGTGCCCGAGCCTCCCCAGGCAGCAGTTCGGGTGGAGATCGCTCTCCACCCCCTCCTCCCCCTCCGCCCCCTTCCGATGAGGCCTTGCTACACTGTGTCCTGGAAGGGAAGCTTCGAGACCGAGAGGCAGAGCTACAGCCGCTACGGGACAGTATGGATGAGAGTGAGGCTACCGTATGTCAGGTGCGGCCCAGAACAGTCCTGGGATCCTGTGGTAGAACACCCAGAGGCCTAGGAACAATGCATGGAGCATTGCTATTGGGGGGTGGGTGGGATGGAGACCCATGTGTGACACCCCTGGGATTTTTAGCTTAACTTTCAAAGGAGTAAGGAAGCAGGGTTTATAAATTGGATCCAGGACTGGTTCGGAGCATCTGTCATAATTGAGCAAGTTACTTAACTTCATCAAGCCCCAGTTTCCCTGTCTAAATGGGGATAGTTCTGACTTCCTAGGGGGGTTAGGACAATTAAATAAAGCAAAAGTATAAAGTGCCTAGAGTAATACCTGGCACCTAGGAAATGTTGTACTGGTGCTTGCCTTTACTGTCGTCATAATATACTGAATTTGTGTGCTCTTCCCTCCTCCATCCCAGGCAGGGAGCCACCCAAGCAGGAGAGGCTAGAGCTCAGAATCTGGGGACCTGAAGGTTTCTCGCCTGCCTTCTTTCTCTAGGCATTCGGGGCACGGCAGAGGCACCGGCCTCGAGAGCGAGAGGACTGCGCAGCCCAGGCGCAGCAGGCCACACAGCGCGTCCAGCGGGCCCAGCAGCTGCTGCAGCTGCAGGTGTTCCAGCTGCAGCAAGAGAAGCGTCAGTTGCAGGATGACTTTGCACAGCTACTGCAGGAAAGGGAACAGCTGGAGCGCCGCTGTGCCACCTTTGAGCGGGAACAGCGGGAACTCGGGCCACGGCTGGAGGAGACCAAATGGGAGGTATGCAAAATTTGGTGCTGGGTAGGCTGGAGGGGTCACACTGGGCCACGCTCTGCAGACGTGGCCTGGGGTGGCTACCCTAAAGGATCTGCTCCTCCTTGCCTTTCTGGGTTGGGCTTTTCTTGGGCCTCTATCTTGGACCTCTCTGGTCTGATCTGATACCCACAAAGCTAGTGACATTGGCTTCCCTCTTAGGTGGATACTGTTAATACTTTCATTTTATGAACGAGGAAACCTGAGTCTCTCAGGAAGGGCTGGAGCCTAGAATTAAACTAAAGGGGGTTGGGCTGAGATACGAATCCAGGCAGTTTGGTTCTGATGCCTGTTCTTACCAAGATGCCTTACACCTGGACACCAGGCTATTGGCCTGGCCTTCCCCACCCCACTCCAGTACCTACCACCCTCTCCAGGCCTAGGCAGTGCTTATACAACCCCTGGTATAAGGATACCAGCACTGAAGGGAAAGGATCTGCATCTCTTTTTTCCTTTTGCCTCCTACTACAAGTATAACTATAGATGTGTCATAGACTCACATCCTGCTGTGTCTCTGTGTAAAATAGGGAGATGCCCCGCATGGTACCCAGAGAGGTCTACCATCCTTCCTTTTTTACCCACAGGTGTGCCAGAAATCCGGTGAGATCTCTTTGCTGAAGCAGCAACTGAAGGAATCTCAGGCAGAGCTGGTTCAGAAAGGCAGCGAGCTGGTGGCATTGCGGGTGGCCCTTCGAGAGGCCCGGGCTGCCTTGCGTGTCAGTGAGGGCCGGGCTAGGGGCCTGCAGGAAGCAGCTCGAGCTCGGGAGGTCGAGCTGGAGGCCTGTTCCCAGGAGCTACAGCGGTACCGCCAGGAGGCTGAGCGGCTCCGGGAGAAGGCTGGGCATTTGGATGCTGAGGCAGCAGGACTCCGGGAGCCTCCTGTTCCCACTGTGCCCTCCGCCACCACCGACCCTTTCCTCCTGGCAGAGAGTGATGAGGTTAAGGTGCAGCGGGCAGCAGCTGGGGCAGGGGGGAGCCTTCGGGCTCAGGTGGAGCGGCTGCGCCAAGAGCTGCAGCGAGAGCAGCGGCGAGGAGATGAGCAGCGGGACAGCTTTGAGGGGGAGCGGCTGGCCTGGCAGGCAGAGAAAGAGCAGGTGATCCGCTACCAGAAGCAGCTGCAGCACAACTACATCCAGATGTACCGGCGGAACCGGCAGTTGGAACAGGAACTGCAGCAGCTTAGTCTGGAGCTGGAGGCCCGGGAGCTTGCTGACTTGGGTCTGGCTGAACCAGCCCCCTGCATCTGTCTGGAGGAAATCACTGCCACCGAAATCTAGGGCTTTTGCAAGGGGCACAAGCCACAGGACCACCTGGGTCCCAGGATCCACTGAGTACTCCAGGTCTCAGAGCCAAAGGGTCTCTGCCAAGCATTCAGGTGGCCTTGTGACTTGGAATTCCATTTCACTGTCACTCCTACCTACTCCACCATTTCACTCCCCAGCTGGCCATGACACTGCCAGCCTTGTTAGCTCCCAGATGTTTGCCAGCCCATTCCAGCTGGGAAGAGAAAGGAACTACCCCCATCTTCACATTCTACCTGCCTGAAGCCAGAGAGAGCCAGATGGCACCAGCTGCTCCAGATGTGCCTGCCCCCGACATGCACCAGTGGAGGACAGGGCTAGGACTGGGGTCTGATCCCCATGTCCTAGCTCTGCAAGCCTCTTCTGGGCTGAGGGGGCTGAAGTCAGACCAAAGGAAGAACTTAGCAATGTCTTGTTTATTTGTGTTTGTGACCAAGTAGCCCCTCCTAATATCAGGCTTATGGCCCTGTTTTCACTTGTATATTTTTCACACTGTAAATTTCTTGTACAAACCCAAAGAAAAAATTAAAAAAAAAAAAACAAACTTGTTTTTAAAAAAAGTATGTTGGATAAATAACTGCACGGAAACTTGTTTGACATCTGTCTGGGACATTTGTCCCCTCTGCTTGCTGGCTACTAACCTACCTCATGGAGTCTTCCTGTGATAGGAAGGCTAATCCAGTTGAATCAGAGGTCCTAGTGGACCACAGCATGAGTCATAATAAGGTCTGAGGAATTAGAAAAGCCTTCCATCTTGTCCTTTGTAACTAAATACTTCTTGAGACTGGGGATGGATGCAGCACCCTCCTTGAGGACTCAGAATTTAAGTCCCTCAGAGTATGGAAAGCCAGGGGCATCATGAGAAACCTCACACCTATTACAGGCTTCAGACTTGAGTTTCTCTGTCCTCTCACTGGGAATGCAAATTACTCTGGTTGCCCACTAGAACCTTGTCCTTGGGCATCCAACTTATCTTAAAAGGGCCAAAGCCTTTCTGACAGCCCAAAATGCTCCCAGCGGTCAGGCAGATAGAACAGAGGGGCCTCAGTATTACAGGAAACATGGAAGCCGCAATAGTCATGAAGGTCAGTGGGAAGGGTCATGGGACTTTAAGAACAGGGTAGAATCTGGGGAGCCTGAAGGCTGGGTTGGAAGGCTGCTGTAGTTGCCTAGCTCAGGGGGGAGGTAGCTGGGAAAGGAACTGGGGCATTGTCAAGGGGTCCATGGGCAGAGGAACTGTCAGCAGGAAGGCTTTGGTCCTTAAAGGCTAATGAAGCAGAGGATAAGGGTGGCAGGCCAGGTCCAGGGACCCTGACCACAAGCTCCATAGGCTCCCGAGCCTTGTTTCTATATGCTCTGCGGATGGTGTCCACAGCTCGTTGATGGGTCACCTGCTCCAGGCTTTCCCCATCCACCGCCACCAGCTCGAAGCCAGCCTGGCACGGAGATGGAATAGTTAGCCCTCACATCATTCCCACCCACCTCTTAACCTGAAGGCAGTGGCCTTTCACCTTCCCTAGCTAGGACACTCCTCCCCCATCTGGGTGCTGGTGATGGACAATAGAACATTTGTGTCTGGAGTCGTTGGGGGCAGGGTGGGGCACAGACAATTGCCCTTTGTCCCTTGGGACTAGAGGTAAAACAGGATGGTGCTATTCTCAGGCCCAGGCTAGCAAGGGGACATTCTTCTCTCCGCCTGACCCCTTTGCCCCTAAGCCACCTCCTACACCCCGGTCTGAACATGCCCTGCTGGAAGATGAATGTGAAGTAGCCCTGGGCCCTTCAAGCCTGGGCCGAGGGAGACAGAGCTTCACCCACCTGCAGGGCTCCGCAGAGGAAAGCAGCTCCTCCTGGAAAGATCTTCTCTATCTTCACCATGGGCTGCACCTTGGACTCAATGCCCCCAGAAATGCTGATGCCTGGGGAAGGTCCAAAGCACAGAGTAACAACAGCCTTACCCCAAACCTTGAGCTCCCAGGAGGAGCATGGAATCCCATCCCCAAAAATCAGTCTCAATTTCTTCTGACCTCTGGCTTCTGTCGGAGGTCTCAACCTCTAAACCTAAGTTCCTCAACTCCATACCTTACTCCTCAGATTCCTTTCCTGGCCCCGCAGCTTCCCTCAAACCCAGGCATCCACCCTGCTTCCCCAGTGCCTCCTGGACTCACCCAGAGACTGCTTCATCTTGGACAGTGTGACTGTCTTCAGCTCTCCAGTGGAGGCTTTCCTGGTCGTCATCTCAACTGTCCCACCAATTCCATTCTCCAAGGGCCCTTGCTTAGCTCCCTCTTTGGCCTCCTGCCCATCCAGAGGTCGTGGAAGCAAAGGCCTTGCCTTCCGGGGCCTGTGGTACCGCCCGTTGGCTGTGGTGGTGGCCGTGGTGATGGGTGCTGGGGAAGGGGAGCGCCTGCGTCCAGGGGACTTCCCTCGACCCCGACTGTGGCTGCGACTGTGGCTTTGGGCTGGGGTCTGGCTCTGGTTTTGCTGAGTGTCCTCTTGGCTTGGGGGTTCCGTCAGTAGCCAGTTAGGCCTTGGAGGCCGGGGAGCCACAGGAGGTGGTTGGGGAGGAGGTGTACATGCGCTTCGGTGAGGAGAGAAGGCATCGACTGGCACATCTTGTAGAGGGGGGATTCCTTTATGCTGATGGCGAGGGGCAGAGGCACCGAGGGAGACCTTAAGGCCCCCCGGCCTCTCCCTTATGTCTTGGTCTTCATCCTCTGCACAGCCGTTCACTGGCAACAAGTAGAAGCCTCCGCGGCTATCTGGGGAACAGGGTTAAGGGTAACTTGCCCTTCTTGACCAATCCCAGGACACCTTTCCAGACCCTTGTCCTCTATGCTGTGTGTAGGGTTCCCGAGTGCGTATAAACAAGGCTTGAGTTTGCTCAGGACCATGTAAAGGGACACTGCCCACTGGGGCAGGTGGACAAACGTGACCTGTACAAATAGTATTCTAGCCCTTTGTATTGTAATACAGTTCTACTTTAGCACAACCAAGAAACCAGATTTAAAAGTGTATCATTTTAAAATGACCTATACAGGAGTGAGTGGATGTTATGATGATGGCCTGGAGGATAGGACTTCTTCCTGACGACAGTGATGTAGCTTGGGGCAAAGATGGGAGGCCTGCCCTCCCTGTTCCAATGTCCCCAGGGTTGTCCCTTTTCCCCAGGTTATGGGACTCTGACTGACCAGGCACAGGGGTGATGAGGTGACGTTTGGGTGGCGTGTCTTGCCTGGTTGGTCTCAAAGCAGAAGGCCGAACTGGTTGGAGGGGAGAGCAGGTCAGAGCCCAGGCTCCCAGATGGGCATGCCAAGGGGCTCAGCATCATTAGCCACCCACCACTCCCACTCCAAACTCGAGCTCAGGAGCCAGAAATCCTCCCCCAGCCGCTGACCTGCCCTGTTCTTGAGAGCCTCAAAAGCCTCCAACTCCACGGGCATCACCATGCTGTCGAAGCGACCGAGGTCTGTGGGGGCCACCACACTCCTGGGAAAGGCAGAGATGTGGGGTAAGCAGGGTTTGGTTCTGGAGGTGCGGGCATGGAGCGGGGAGGACTTTCAGCTCTAGGGTCACTGAGGCTTCTTGCCCCTCCCCCCCTCAAGCCCATCCCAACCTGATGTCCCTCAGCAGCAGCAGCTTCGCCGGCCTATCCAGGATGGCCAGCAGGGGGCGCACCAGGTCCTCCACGCCACCCTCATGGACATACTGTGTACAGAAACACCACAGGTTAGATCTCAGCAGCAACTCCAAAGCTGAATGTGGAGAAACACCAGAGCACGCAGGGACCCTGGGGCCCATCCAGCCATCCTCACTCTACGACAGGTTGACCCTATCCAAGGTCTACAAGATAGTATGCCAGTGACTTTGTGGATGCCTGGGACAAGCAGCAGATCTGCAGCAAATAGCAACAGCAGTCATGGCATCTGGACAGGCAACTTTCTAAGCCTTTTGATATAGTCTCTATTTAGCGCCACTCTGAGATGATTCTGTTTTACAGATGGAGGAACTGAGGCTCAGGGAGAATTTGCTCAAAGCCACACAGATAAGAAAATATGAGGACAGGCTGAAACCCAAGACATCCAACTCTTGCTTGCTTTGGTGCAAGAAAATAATATGCAGCAACTGGACTCCTTCCCACCTCATTGCCCAGCAGAAGGAGGAATATTAGGCTGTGGTCCTGGCTGTCCCACTTTGTTCAGACCTTGGGGAATGGGTGGCTCTACAGAAAGCCTCTCTAGTCAGTACCCTTCTGCCTGGCACTGCCTGGAGGACACCAGCCCCGGCGCCACACCCAGTGGGTTCTAGAGAACTGAATACTGGGAGCCAAGTTACTTGGGCAGCACAGCGCCCCCTGGTGGTGAAAGGGATACAGCTTCGGAGAGACCCAGGAGGTTAGTTACTTCGTAGGGCCATAGAAACAGAAACAGCAGGCACTCTGGTCATCTGGTGAACTATTAGTAAATATTTAGGAATAAATAAAAAAAAAATAGCGTGTGTGTCCCTAAACTACACACATGGTTACAGGGACTCGTATCCAACAATACAATGCCATATATGTGCATGTCCCTTAAGTATACAAGCGTGGATTCAGCATCTGTTAGACCCTGGGTGACAAGAGATACAAAGATAGTAAGACCCTCTCCCAGAGCCTTGAGGACCCAAGTGGGAACAAGGGGCAGATGAATCTTATTCAGCAGTAACTGTAAACCACAGTAATGGTTGGGGCAAAGTGTGTTTAGGGAAGGTGAAGGATGAGAATGGGCAGGATCAGAAACAGGAATCTCCAACTCTTCCAGAGTGGAGCCATGAGCAGTGTGGCGCTGGGGATGAAAACATTCTAAGGGCATGCTAAACAAGAAGTAAACAAAGATTTGTTGTGAAGTCAAAGGCCCACAAAGACCCTCCTCGAGGGCTGCACAGGTTGAGTTCTATGGAACTAACACCTCCTAAAACTATGCAGCTTATAACTTAAGTCAGCTATGTGGTGGCCCAGGAAAGCTGGCATCAGGAAGTTGGGATGTCACAGTGTAGGAGTCCTAGGAAGAAGGAGAAAGCAACTTGTTCTCTGTTCTGCCTCATAAAGAAACTGTAAAGCAACAAGAGAGATGTAATTCCGGTCCTGGTGGATGCTCACCAGACAGGACACAGGGGAAGCCAGGTTGGGGGCAACATATGGTGACCACTGAGGAGCTTTGCCTATCTCTCGGGGCCAGGATCTGTTTCAGAAAGGTTAGGGTGAGGACATTGGTTTGGGTGTGATTATATGTAGAGCCTACAGGGTAAATAGAGCCATGCATGGTGAACCGAAGTCCTGGTTTGAAGAGGGCTGGGATAATGGAGGGATGAAAGGAACGTGCTGGTCAAAGATATAGACACAGCCTCCCCTAGTGGCCAGAGCTCAGAGCTGCCAGCTCTCTGGAGCTAGGCCACAAAAGCCCACTTAATGTTCAGACCAAAGTGATGGAGTTTAGCCTAGGGCCCTTACAGGAACCTCCATCTACATTTCTGCTGTACACCAGCCCTTGGTAAAGGGATGTGTGAACAACTCCACCTTAGGCTGTGAGTGCACAGCTAAATGCAGGCATGTCAACACAAACCAGTTACCCCACAGACATGCCAATGAATACATCACAATACTCATACAGCCCCATTGTGAACCAGCTGAAGGCAGAAGTGGTTTTCTGAAACCACGTAGCTTGCCCACAGTATGCACTAATACATGCTCCCTGTGAGGAACCCATCACAGGACCCTTAGAGTCCCTGAGAGAGAAGGATAGTAAAGAACGTTCTAGTTCTCTTGAAGGGGTGAACAGCATTCTGTAGCCTCCCCAACACTTAGGCCTGGAGAGTTCGTCAAAGACGACTCCCACAGACACTGGAGACCTCTGGAACTTGCTGAAGAGAAAGGAAGCCAAGTGTAGGCATTTGGGAAAGGATCGAGACAGAGCCAAAGGAAAACCTACTTGGGAAAAAGAACAGGCCCTTGTCAGAAGGCCACACTGCTGGCTGTCCCAGGAATAGAAGGGGAGATGGGTGACAAAAGACTGGGGGTGGAGAAGGCACAGTGTCTACGAGGATCACCAATCTTCCTCATCTCCTCAGCTTAAATGTCACCTCCTCTGAGAGGCCTTCCCAGATCTTCAGGTTACCCATGTCTGTCACATGTTCACAGCGCCCTGCATGACTGGTCACTAGGGGGATTTAGGTTCTAATTATTGTCTACCTTTCCTTCCTACTTGGGAGTCTACTGTCCAGTGGTCTCCCAGTAACAAGCGCAGGCAGTGGGCAGTGGGCCTGGAATAAGGGACCAGGCTTCGGCAGAGACTTACCCGGGAGCAGTGTCGAGTGATGGCCAGTACCTCATCATCTGTCAGCAGGCGCCGGGCCAGGTCCTGAATGAGGGCCTGTCGACTTTCCCAGGCCTGCACCTGCTCATCCGTATTGGGCAGCTGCCCAGAGGGGCTTCCAGACCTGGCAGAAAGCAGGGCCCGGCCCCTCTCCCGGTCTGTAGGGCAGGGACAAGAGGGTGTGATGAAGGTGGTGGCAGCTGTTAGGGTAGAGTTTCTCTTGACAGGTGGGAGGCTTCAAAGAGGCCGCCCCTGGACAGAATCCCACTGTACCCTGCTCCCCAACACGGTTTTCCCTAACAAATTGCCATCCATAGAGAGCAAACTGCACTTCCTCCCTCATTCCCAAATCCCTTTGGAGGGGGAGTTCCATCTCTTCTCCCCCACCCCCCTCCAGTAAGCTAGCCAGGTTCTCTGCCTGACTCCACAGGCTCAGCCCTAAGTGAATTTGTTCAAAGCCGATGAGCTGGGCCCAGTTTGTTCCCCCATCTGCTGCTTTACTGTTGGGACCTTGGGATATTGGATTTACCACGTCTCAGTCTCCAGGTGACAAACTTCTGCACAGGCCCCACGCTCCCTGCTGTAAAGAAAAAAGGTTCAGTTCAGCTGGAACAAGAGTTTCTGTTACAAGTAGTCAGGATGGGGTGGGGGGTGGGAGAGGCTAGAGAGATGGCTCAGCAATTAAGAGCACTGATTGTTCTTTCAGAGGACTCTGGTTCAAATCCCAGCACCCACATAGCTAACAACTGTAACTTCAAGATCTGACACCCACACATACATACATGCAGACAAGACACTAATGCACATAAAATAAAAATAAATGAATTTAAAAAAAAAAGTAGTCAGGGTGGAGACAAGTGCCTTTGTGGGCCTTCAAGGTCATGCCCAGTTAGGGACTTCGTTTATAGGGGCATAGGCATTGGGGGGTGAGGTCAGTAGAGGTTGAGGGCTAGAAGAGGAGGCAGTGTGAATACTGTTTATGGAGATTTGTTTGAAAATGAAGGAAGGAAAGAACCCCCAAGGACAGAACTTGGTGGAGCTTACCTTCCAAAGACAAAGGCAGGAGGAAGAGCCTTGGAAACAGAGAAAGGATGGGCCAGAGGGGAGAGTTGAGAACCACCAGAAAACAAGAACCTGGGAACTGTCAGAAGAGAAAGAGGTGAGAAAAGTGCTTGGCCCAGCCTTGATTGGGAGAAATGTCTCCTCTCCTAAACTGTCCCCCTCCGGCCTCCAGACACTCAATTCTAAGGCCCAGCAACTTCCAGCTTCTCATCCCCTGCTTGCTTCCACCTACCCAGTGTTTGCTCCCTCCCACTTCTGAAAGCAGCACCCTGCTTATCTCCAGGTGATCCCTCATTCTCAGCCCATGCATTCTGGCTGGGCATATGGCCCAGGGTGAGCAGCAAAATCACCTGCCCACCAGGTCTGGGAGCTTCTGTCCTTCTTTCTCCACTCACATCACAGTGGTTTGCTCAGCATGGCAGATGACCCCAGGAGGCTGTGAGAGCCCTGACTGACCCCTAAACCAGAACTCTTTCAAAATCTCCCTGTAGGCCAGGTGTGGTGGCACATGCCTTTAACCCCAGCACTTGGGAGCCAGAGACAGGTGGATCTCTGTGAACCAGCCTGGTTGGTCTACAGAGTGAGTTCCAGGATAGCCAGGGTTGTTACACAGAGAAACCCTTTCTTGAAAAAACCTACCACCACCACCAATAATAATAAATTTAATGCAAGCTCAGAAAACAAAAACTCCCTGTCCTCAGGGTTGCTAAGGGACAGTGCTCGTCTCACCTTCAAGTTGGCAAAACTTCTAAGGTGGAGGCAGATGCCTGAGGGAGATATGTCTCCTGGAATTGTTTCTTCAGATGGGCTAAAGTCAGTAGCTGAGCCTAGAGGCACTCTTTAAACTTAGCTGAACTTGAGTTTCTGTCCACAATTGTGAGTTTTATCTCATCCATATTGGATCTGGTCTCTGAGCCTCAAAAGGATTGACAGGTTTCTTGTGAAAATCCTTAGGAAAACACTACCCGGAGTTGGAACCCAGTGGAACCCAGTGCTTGCCCATGCTTGGGGCCCAAAGGCTCATTCGTCACACTAACAGGGTGAAGACATTGTCCCTGCCTGAGTCCCTTCCATATGAGCCCTTGATCGAGACTTGGCTTTCCTTGGGGATAGTTCTAGAATTGGGCTGGGCCTGTGGAGCTCTGGATATAGGGTGTGAAGCTTGAGGCCCTAGCAAAGGTGTCATCCACTGTCACCGCTACCAAAAGCATCAGAGCTTCAGTCTGTCACTTTACCTTTATGCAAAGATGGAAGATGGCAGGATGGCAGTGACCACTCCATTTTGAAGTGCCTTCTAGGAGCTAAACATCGTGGGGACCCCTTCACTCATTCTCTGACTTGTTATATGGCCAAAGCTTCCCGGTTTACTTGTGAGGGTGATTGGCGGAGTAGGGTGAGGTTTCAACCTGGAACTGCCAGATGGCTTTTGGCACCTACCTTTCTCCAGGTCCAGGCGAGGGCGGACTTTGGTGGGGCTTCTGCTGTCCAATGTCCAGGCCTCTCTGTGCCCGTCCCCTGATGGCCGCCCCTGCCGCCCTCCCTTGAAGAAGAGGTTCATCAGAGTCTTGGAGCGCTGCAAGGCCCCCTTCTCCCCAGGGGACCCTGATTTCTCCTTCTTCTGCTGTTTCTTCTCCTCTGTAGATATGAGGGAGCCCCCGGGAGGGCTGGAGGGTGGGCAGAAGAGATGGAGGGGGCAAGGGATAGGGAAGGGCAGAAAGAGGAAGAGGAGGCAGACGGAGGTCTGCAGCCATTCCAGAGCGGGATTGGATGGGATGGGGTCTTTCCCCTGCCTTCCACCTTTTCCCTATCACACAGCTCCAGGGATGTAGGGAATCTAGCGTGTCTGTAACTAAACAGGTCTGGGAATTCCAGGCTGAAGAAACTGGAATTAGGGCTGGTTTGGGGCCCATTGCTTATCTGTTTAGGGCTGGGACTGATGGTGATTTTGGGACCCAGGCCTGTTTATGAAGTGAAGCCTAGAGTAGGATCTGAAAATATTCTGGGAGAGGTGCTGGGACCTGGCCTAGGCCCTGGGATGTGGACAAAGGCAGATTTGGGATTGCTCCTCTGTGTGTGAGGCTGGCTTGGTATGGACAAAGGGCTATGGGAAAAGCGGCACTCTCCCACATACCCCACAGTGTCAGGTGGCTCTGGGATCGTGTGATAGGAGGCCTGGGACGGCTGAGGGCCAGTAGCAGAGCGGTCTTAGGTGACTCTGAAAGTGCAGAACCAAGGCGTCGGGCAGAAGAAGGACCATCAGAGCGGATGGCTGTGTCCCTGAGGATGACCGTTGGCCGTACACTGCACCAAGTTTCCATACGGCTGCCCATATCAGGCTCAGTCTGCATGGCTGTGTCTGCCCGTCCCCAGCCAGGGCCACGGCCATGACCACTGGGCTCCTCAGGCCCCAGGCAGACATCCATCCTGTCAGAGGGCAGTGAGCCTGAGCTGCAGGGGGCACTGGAGGCATAGGAGGAGACACTGGAGCCGCTCTCAGAAGCTGGAGACAGCTGCTGCAGGACCCCGTTGCTCACTGCAAGGGAGAAGAAGTGAGGTAGCTCAGGAGCCTGATTCCTTCCCTGGGGTCTCTGCCATGCTCTCACACTATCCTTGGGCTTTGGGGTGCCAGCTGCTCAGATTGCCATCTACATCAGGGAGCCCCTGCAAGTCACTTCTCCCCGCCACCCCCCCCCCCCCCCCCGAGACTTGAGGCCTAGAAGACCCTGACATTGAGTCTGCAAATCCTCAGCGAAGGCTATAAGCAGCTCTGGGCCTCAAGAAGGTCCTGGTCTCTCTCTTTTTTTTTCCCCCCCCAATGAGCCCATTCCCACCCTTGGGCTCCTTCCTTTCGTCTCTCAGGACTTACATCTATCCAGCCAGCAGTACTCAGAAACCATCTCTTTGTAGGCAGGGTACCGGCCCGTCTCCTGGAGAAGACATGGGAGGCATTGGAGGAGCAGGTGAGAGTCAGGAGAATTGGGATGGGGACAGAACTGGTGGTGATGGAAACTTTGTAGTTCTCTTCTTCACTGGGTCCCTCTGGCTTACTGCTAAGCGTGCTAATTCCCGTGTGGCTCAGGCCTGTGCTTTTCTTCTTCATTTCTCTCTTCCCTATACTAATCACATGGCTAGCTTCTGATAGCGTCTGCCAAAATCTGACGGTCACTGTCCCCCAGGAGCAGAGAGGCCTTGTTCGTCTACCCTGATCTCTGTGCTGCCGAGCACCTGAACTCGCAGGTGCTCAAAAATACTATTGAACAGCCAGGCAGGGTGGTTCATACCTGGGATTCTAGTGCTTGGAAACCTAAGGAAGGAGGGTCTAGAGTTTGAGGCCATATATAGGAAAACCTAGCCTGGGTTGTATAGTGAGAATCTCTAAAAACAAAAACAGTGTGTGTGTGCGCGCGCACACACACACACACATATACACATATACATACACACACATAAACACGCGCACACACACACACACACACACACACACGCATGCGCAAAGAGTTAAGAAATGAATTGGGGAAGAGCTGGAGTTAGAAAGAATGCTCCAGATAATTAGGAAAAGGAAGATGTATATGAGAGAGATGTCAGAATAAAGGTTGGGAGGCAGCCATTGAAGACATTGAATGAAGCTGGGTGACAGCCTGGGAAAGAGAGGGTAGAGCAGGGAGCCTAATGGTCCTTAGGATAGAGTGAGTCACCACTCCTGTCCTGTGCACACAGATGAAAAAGACCCTAAGTAGATATGACAGCCACATGAATAATGAAACCAACCACCTCCTAGGGACCTCAGTCTCTTCTCTAGCCTAGTCTTTTTTTTTCCCCCCCTGAGCCTCAGGGATCCGCACAACCCTGGTTTTCCTACTCCATAACCAGTTCTTCACCTCGAGGCCTTCTCCCATGCCAAAGGAGAGCTATGGTGTAAAAAATATGGGGGACTAGACCAGAGCCAGCCCAGACCCCTGACCAGCCAAATATCAACTGACCCTGGCCTCTTTTAAGTCTCAGCTTTGTCTTTTGCCAAATAAGCATGAGAAGAGTTTCCGCTCTCTCTTCCATGTGGCTTTGGAGTTGACACTAGGGTCAGGGCAAGGAGTCTAATCAAGAAATGGGGTGTTCTGAGAAGTCCCAGCCCCCCTCTGACCTCTCCCTGCTTGCATATCATCTGGCCCACCTTGATGGTCAACATGATGTGCGTTTGGCCCTTTAGCACCTCAACAGCCTGGCTGTGGCTGATGTCATCGAACTTGACTCCGTTGGCTGCCAGGACCTGGTCCCCCACTTTGATGCCATTCTCCTCAGCCAGGCCACCATGGTCCACTCTGGGGATAGACAGATGTTGTTTGATAAGACCCTGACCTGCCTCTCTCCCCCTAACGCAGACCCCTTCACTTGGCTATGGGAGTGCCCACCTGCATCAATTGGGCCTCTTCTGGCCCTATCCTCATTTTGACACTGGTTGGCTGAGTCTTCTATGTGTTGATTCCTCCCCAGACTCTGCATCCAGCCCTGCCCCAGCCCCACACCTAGAAGTTTCATTTTAGCCTAGCACTCACTTAGATACGTAGATGCCCAGGCCAAACTCCCTGCCCCCTCGGATGTTGAAGCCTAGGCAGAAGTCATCAGAGGTTGTATAGAGATGGACGATTCGCCTCACACCGTCTTCGGAGCTGCTTTCCGACGGTGTTGAACTGCATTTCTCCACCACGAGCCGCCGGTTCACTACATCCACCCTGCCGAAACACAAGGGGCCCTGATCCAATCTAAAAGCCTTGGCAACTGATTTGGAAAGGGATGATTCCCTTGAGGGAATGGCTTCTCCTGACCCAGAATCTTCAGTGAAATATAGGTTTCATCAAACCTTTGAAACAATCCTAATCACCCCCTCACCTTTCTCTACTAAGCAGCTGCAACATGTGAAGATCCATCTGTCTTGTCTGTTGTGTTTTTCATGCTGTGGGTGGAGCCCAAGGCCTGTCTGGACTATGCTAAGCATCTACTTTACCAGTATTTCTGCCCCTGAACCTCAGAGACCCATTTCTGCTCCTTACAAGTCCCCACGGGGAGATATCCAGAGGGGTGCATGGCTCAGTACCAAAAACACAGAGCTGCTGGGCAGGGGAGTCTGAACAAGGCAGGTGCTACTCACCATGTGGTCTTCTCCTTGGAGAACTTGATCCCAGGCACACGGCCCATGCGCCGCACCATCATGTGCAGACAGCTGCTACTGGTCAACAGCCTCACAGCACTGCCCATCGTGGTGCTTTCTAGACTAAGTCCATTCACCTCAGTGATCTTGTCCCCCACACACAAGCCAGCCCGCTCTGCACAGGAGCAGGGAAGGGTGAGTCTTAGTCCATTCAGCAAGAGTACCCTCTACCTCCCATCACTTCCCAACCTCTGAGCAGAAGTGGTTCCCACCCTTGGCCACCTAGCTTCTGTTACCCACTGAAGGGGGGGGAGGTATCACATTTCAAGTCATGTTTCTTCTAAGGGCCCCCGCTCACCTGCACTGCTCCCCTCCTCCACCTTGCTGACAAAGATGCCCAGGCCATGCTCAGAGCCACCTCTCACACTGAAACCCAGCCTCCCAGAGGAGCTCTTCTCCACCCGAACTGCATGGATGATGTCACTTTCATCACTGTTGGCTGTGAAGATAACCACACAGGTATGGCTTCCATGTTACTTCTGGCAACCAAGCATCTGGAGTCCCTAACTTGGTGTCTGCAAAGGCCAGGCTTCTGTGCAGAGCTACCCATGTGATACACAGGGCTCTAAATAGAGATGGTATACAAGTCCCCTCTGGGTAATTCTAAGACCACAAGTTACTCATTGATAGCACAAGAGCTGGTGAGAACAGCTCATATTCTCTCTCTCATTTCTCTCTCTCTCTCTCTCTCAGATCTCTAGAGCTTTACTCCTAGAATCAGAGTCTATGAGATAGAAGGGGCCTCAGCAGTTCTTCCATAAGATCTTGGTCCAAGATTTACCAGGTTTCAATCTTTGTGCCTGCAGATGGACAGCCTTACCATCTGTCCCTGTCTACTCCCCTGTGCAAGCTTGGTTCTGCCTGTACGTGACTTTGAGCATCTAATGACGTCTATGGATAGCTCCATAGCTATTCGAACTTAGAGATCATTCTGTTTTAAGCTGAGAGCCCAGACTCTCCACAATGGAATCTTGAACCATCCTTTCTGCCAACCTTATTTCAGAATTGCAAATTTTCAGAGATTGCACATAAGAATTCAGAAAACATCACACACACACACTTCAATGGCCAGAACAGATGGAGCTGAAATCTCCAAGGACAGTCTAGACAGGGGTGGTACAGGACAAAGACAGACAGGGACCCTGGGGCTTCCTAACCAACAATTATTACACAGTTCTCAGTTTCCATTAACCTTATCTAAAAAGCCCTTAGTTCTCTGCCCACAGTCCACTTTGCCCTCCATGTCTCCTTGGGGACCCCTATGCCCTGGACCATTGGAATGTCATGTCTGAACTTTAAAAAAAATTTTTTTTTCAAAACAGAGTCTCACTATGTAGCCCTGGCTGTTCTGGAACTCACTATGTAGACCAGGCTGGCCTCAAACTCACAGAGATCTGTCTGCCTCTGCCTCCCAGGTGGTGAGAATAAAGATGTGCACCACTATGCTCTGCCACATCTGAGCTTTGAGGGAAGGAGTGTGGGTTCTCTGAGGATGGAATCCCCTCTCCCCCATCTGACTTGATTAGGCTACTCATGCAGCTCTCTAGCTCTCCGCTTGCTTTCCATCCCTCCACAGGAATTGAGTGTACTGTGTTAGCCATTCTTGTCTCCTAGCCCTGCACAGTCCCCTGCCAACTCATTCTGAAGTTTTGTTTTAAGATTTATTATGTATACAGTGTTCATTCTGCCTTTTATAGATGGTTGTGAGCTACCAGATGGGTGCTGGGGATTGAACTCAGGACCTCTGGAAGAGCAGCCAGTGCTCTTAACCTCTGAGTTATTTCTCCAGCCCCACCTCTGATTTTTTTGTGTGCCTCATATGAGCTAGAAACTGTCTCCTCCTGTAATAGTCTCACTTTGGCTTTGGTGGGTAGGGTGGGGTAGGGTGGGGTGGGGTGGGGTAGGGTGGGGTGGGGTGGGGTGGGGTGGGGTGGGTGGGGTGGGTGGGGTGGGTGGGGGGGCTGTAGGAGGGGGCTTGGCTTCATTCCTCATCTCCTCTCATCTTAGACATCACTTTCTCCAAGAAGCTTGGATCAGGTCCTGGTGTCAGAGTAGCAGACACTGTTATCACTAGAAATCTTGTTAAAATGAGAATCCTGAAGGGCTCCCCAGAAGACTCATAATCCTGCAAGTGAGGAGCTCGGGGCCTTGAGTTAGGCAAGCCTTTGCCACACTGAACTACATTCCAAGTCCTTCTTATTTTGAGACATAGTTTTGCTAGATAGGCCATGTTGACCTTGAAGAAACCATTGCTGGTGTTATGATTGTAAGTAGGCACCACCATGTCTAATCTGTGAATGGAAAATTCAAGGTCAGCTCTAACAAAACAATTCAGTAGCTTCCCAGTCCTGTAAACTCAATACACTGAAGCTGAGGCCAGATTCTCACAGGTCTGAGGCCGGTCTGGCTAGATGCAGCCAATACTATATAGTGAGAATCTAGCTTTGAAAGAGACAACAGGAGCTGGAGAGATGGCTCAGAGGCTAAGAGCACTGGCTGCTCTTCCAAAGGTCCTGAGTTCAATTCCTAGCCCCTACATGGTAGCTCACAACCATCTGTAGTGAGATCTGGCACCCTCTTCTGGTGCGCAGACATGCATGCAGGCAGAGTACTGTATACATAATAAATGAATGAATGAATGAATAAATAAATAAATAAATAAATAAATAAATAAATAAAACAATAGCAAGGGGCTAAAGAGATGACTCAGGAGTTAGGAGCACTGGCTGCTCATCCAGGGGACCTGGGTTCAATTCCCAGCAACCACATAGTGGCTCACAGTCATCTATAGTGGGATCTGGTATAAAGGCATACTCATATATAATAAATAAGATAACATTAAAAAGAAAAGGAACAGGAACGATCTAAGTCCAAGCACACAGGAGGCAGAGGCAGAAGGATCTCTGAGTTTGAGGCCAGCATGGTCTAGAGAGTGAGTTACAGGACAGCCAGAGATACACAGAGAAATTCTGCCTCAAAAAACGAAACAAAGCAAAATTACGTATTTTATGTATATGAGCACTCTTTCTGCATGCAGACAGAAGTGTGGGTCTGATCCTGTTATAGATGGTTGTAAGCCATCATGTGGGTGCTGGGGATTGAACTCAGGTCCTCTGGAAGAGCAGTCAGTACTCTTAACTGCTGGAACCATCATTTCAGCCCCCCCCACATCAATCTTAAATTACATTTATTTATTTATTTAGCATATGTGCATGTCATGGCACATGTGTGGAAGTTAGATGACTACTCTCCAGAGTCAGTTCTTTAGTACAATGCGGGTCTTGGGGATTAAAATCACCTTGAAAGCAGGTGTCCTTACCCACTGAGCCATCTCACCAGTGCCCCCTCCCAGCAGTTCTGGCCCACTCTAAAGTTTTAGGAACATTCCCACGTCTACTAGTCACCATGATTTTTCCTTCAGAATTTCTCTGTTCTGTGTCTTATTCACTGTCTTCCAGAAGTCTGCAATCTTAATCACGGGACGCTGTAGCTCTTTCCCACCAATACATCCCTAGTATATTGCACAGTGCATAGTACCTGGTAAGTATTTTTAGATAAATAGATGAGCGAATGAATGAAAAAAATGAATGAACCAAGTAGGAGAGAAGACAGGGCTGGTTAAGGTAGGGTCATGTCTCCTGCCTTCTTCCTCCTCTGAGGTTTTCTGCTCCTTGGTCAGAATGGCAATGGTGACCTCAGCAGTGTCTTGCTGCTTCCTGAGAGCAGGATTTACAGTGGTCAGTGATCATGCCAGCAGTATTCTGGGCAACACACCCTACCCCTGTCCAGCTGACTCTGGAGGGGACAGAGACTCCTAGTTGCATGAGAGGAAATGCCATGCCTGAAAAGTTCAGTCAGGGATCCAGCCAGGGGGCTGTGCTGGCTAGGAAAGAGGAGAAGAACTGGAGATATCCATCTGGTCCTGCCCACAGAGAGCCCAGTCCCACAGGGCCTTGCTCCCTCCTGGCATTCAAGGCTCTGTCTTGCTTGCAAGCTCTTTGTGTCTCACATCTGTCACTGGAGTCTGAGCACTTGACCCACCATGCTTTATGTTTTCAGTTCTGACTTTTGTGGGGGACTACTGCAACTCCCCACCAGCTGTCCTTATTGCTGTGTCTCTAAATCTAACTATGTGTAAAAGGTGAAAACTGGGCTTCATCTCCCTATGTCTCCTGCAGGACCTAGCCAGGGTAGGTGCAGAAATGGTGTGCTATGACATAGTGGCAGCAGCCACACAGGCACTCTCTCCTAAGGACCCAGCACTGGGGTACCCTGCCTGGGTCTCAGTCCTCCTATTGGCCTCCCTCCCTTTTCTGAACATATGTTGCTGTCTTCAGACCCCTCCCCCATGTCCCAAATACTGGGCACTGACTTTCCACAGTCCAGCACTGAGCTGGTCACACCACTGATTAGCTAGTAGAAGATCTCCATCCTGCTCCATTCCCTAAGGTACATACAAATGGGTCAGGAGAAAGACAGAGTTCAAGGGATGGAGGGGCTGACTCAGCACCCTGCCTTGTGAATTCTCAGGGCTAACATATGCCTTTTCTTTATACAATGGTTCCATCTCCTACTTCTGGTCCTTCTACAGCCTTGAAGCCTTAAAATATTGGCTGGAGGAGAGAAAGGGGCAAATGAAAGATGATCCCCTTCCCTAAGACTCCCATCTCTTGAATTCTCTTAACCATACTGGCTATAACCAATGCTCATCCTAATTGGTCCACATTGCCCTCAGTACTACCCGTCTAAGCCATTCTTGGGCCCCACACCCACCTTCAATAGGGGAGTTGATGAGGATGACTCTGCCCATGGGTGATGAGGCTCGGATTCCGCGGGGGGGCCCATTCAGCAGGCGCTGCTGCTTCCTCAGCAAGTATCGTGTTGCTGTGTAGCCTGAGTCGCTGCCCAGGTGGCCTCGGGAGGAGAGGGAGCTCAAAGAACCAGAGCTGAGTTCTCCTAAACCCGATGGGTCAAAGCCCACTGTGAAACCACGTGCCATGACCGAAGGGCTGGGGCAGTGCCCTACAGATCCAGACGAAGTCGATTTGTCCTCCAAAGGTTGGCTGTTACTGTTTCAGGCTCCATGAACTACTCTGTAAGGCTGGAGCCTCAGGGAGGTGGATGGAAGCCCTCACTCTCAATGCTTCTTAGAAGTGTGGGTTCCAAATCTGTTCGGAAGAACAGGGTTCGGGGGAGAGGCATGAGTGCTCTACTATCGCTCCCACACTTTCCTGTGCCTTGAGCATCCTGCCTGTCATTTCTTGGGCCCCTCACATCTCCCACCTGGGGCCAGAGGAAATCTGCCCTGTTCGGAACCATCTTGGATTACCGCCTAAGTGATGTTCTCAACTGAGTTATCCATCCGGTCTCCAGCCCTCAGCTGTGTTCAGAGAGTGGAGATAGGGTTGCAGCAGGCTCTTGAACTTTAAAAGCAGCGAGAAAGACGGGTGTCAGGATAGTTTATTGTAGCGTCTTTCCTGTGTATGTGTATCTGGGTAGGGGCTAACCTCCAGAGCTGGACTTCAGGACCTGGGACAGCTGCAGCCGAGCTTGCCCCCACCGCCACCCCCAAGTGACTGCCAGTCCAGGCTGCAGCTGTGGGTCTATTAAGCCTCTGCAAGACCCTATTCCATGACTGGCGATCTGCTAGTGTAAAACCAGGGGCCACGCCCTCCAGAGCATCTCTGTGACCCCAAAAAACAGACTCCCCCTGTAGGCTCTCCTTCCCTGTTACCCCTAGAACTCGACCCCCTCACCTGGTCGTTTGTGCAGCCGCCCGTTTCGCCCACCGGCGGGCGCAAGACACTGAATCAGCTAAGGAGCCCGCCCACGCTCGGTGAGGCTGCGGGAATAAGGCCGGCTTGCACGGTCCTGCGATCCCATTGGTTGTTGAGACCGTCAGTCATTCTTTTCTGGCACCTTTGGTAGCGGGTCCGGATTGTAGCTTGTCACCTGCGTGGTCCCCTTCGGCTCTGCTTGCCCCAATTCTAAACCTCATCGGTCTTTGGAACTTAGGACAGCTCTGGAGCCCCGCACTGGCGATTAGAATCACATCTTCTTCAGGCCACCCTACCTTTTGGATTCGTGAAATTGCCACCCCTTTTCTAGTTATTCCTGAGGCCTCTGAATGCCACAAGCAAAAGAGCCGAACGTGAACTAATGATAAGCAGGAACGAAAGCTGGAGCCTGGGTGTGCAGCGGCCATGCTCTGGCTGCTAATGGGCGAGGTGTGTGTGTGTGTGTGTGTGTGTGTGTGTGTGTGTGTGTGTGTGTGTGTGTGTGTGTCTGATGCCTTCACATCGTGAGTCGAGAAAGTATCTCTCTGGGCACCCTGTTCTGCAAAGTCCGCAAGACAGAGCAGGTGATCCCGGCACATAAGGAGAGAAATCTTTTTGATGCGCCAGCTTGGATGCAGGCAGAGATCATGGGAGACTCTGGTCGTGCACATCCCAGGGGCTGGGCTGTGCACAGATAAGTGTTGGAGGAGTAAGGAACTGCTGGCACAATGGAGCTGGGAGTTGGATGGCAAAGAGGGTTGGGGACACAGAAGGAGCACAGGTACCCCAGGAATGTGGCTCAGAAAGGATGCGAATGGTGAGACTCTGCGAGAGAAGTCCATGCGTCCTGGGATAGCATATCAGGGGGCCAAGCAGGCAGAGGCCCATTGCCAAGGCAGCCATCAAGTAAACAAGCAGTAACCCGAGTCCCTTCGGGCGGCGCACCATCAGAGGCCCGCCCTCCACGCCGCTCACCCGAGCCCAGTGCACCTAGACCGAGTGCTGCTGGGTCGGGTGCCTCCAGAGGCAAGCCGAGGGATTGCAAGCGAAGGAGGCAAGCGGGGCGGCTCCTCCCCTCCTCTCTCCTGTTGGGAAGGCGGCCAGAACTGCTTTCCACAATTGTGTCGGGTCTGATCTCAACGGCTTGGTCCGGGGGAGTCCCTCCATATGACATCCACGCCCCCGGAATTCTGCCAAGCGGGGGGCAGGTTGGGCGAACGAGCCTAGGGAGCCCCCGCCCTTGCCTGCTGCCCAGCGTCACGCGTGACGTCCTGGTGATGATGGCTGGGAGGAAAGCGGAGTGCTGTGAGGAAGGCGGGTCTGAGAGCTGCTAGAGGCTGAAAACCCCGGAAAGCGTGAGTGCTGCTGCCTTGGGGATCTTCAGACTGTAGGGGTGGGGGTCTAGGGTCAAAGGAGGAGGCTTGCCTTGAGACGGCACTGCCTGTCTTAAGGGAATTCCATATTGCAAGGTCTGATAGGATTTGTAGGGCACAGGGAGGGTTAGTTGGGTGAGGCTGTGTGTAGGCATACTTTCAAATATCTGCACTTGATAAATACTGCTGTGTGTGTGTGTGTGTGTGTGTGTGTGTGTGTGTGTGTGTGTAACGGTATTCTGGCTGGTTGGCTGATGTATACAATGTGAGTCTAACCTGTTTGTATTCCCTCGAGGGTGTGCATGTCTTTGTGTGTGTGGGTATGCGAGAGTCCAGTTGGGGCGTTGTCTACTGTGAGGGAGGAAGTGGAGTTGGTGAGGATTAGTCATTCTGCAGGATTTTTTTGCCTAGTACAGCCAGATGGCTGTTCCTGACATTCCGTTTTGTGCTGAGTGGAGGGGCATCCACTTAATCTTGTCCTTTCCTAAGGTGGATGGCTCAGAGAGAGTCGCATGGGTGTCTGTGTCAGGCCTGTGCAACCAAGGACTAGGGAGAATCCTGGTGCAGGAGTTGAGTTTGAAGAGGGTGTATGCATACTCTCATGCTCACAAATGGCTGCTGCTTGAGTGACCTGAGACTGATCAGCCCTCAGGTGGCTAGTGATTCTGATCTCCTCCAATCAGAGGCTTGAGTGTGGGATGGCTTTTGTCATCTTCCCAAGCGCCCTTGGAAGTTTTTATCTAGGTTTTAGAGCAGCGGGGCCTGAAGCTATAATGGGCTTTTGTGTGTTCTCTATGTTCTATGCTCCTACAGCAGCAGCGTAAGATAGCTCTGGGCCCGGATTAGTTGCTGCTGTTGACAACCACACACATGTAAATCCTGACCATGCAAAATCTGCACCAGGCCAGAGCATGAGGAAAGCTATATATATATATATATATATATATATATATATATATATATATATATATTATATATATTCTTGGTTCTGGTCTTCCCTCCCCCTCCTCAGTAGTATATAGGTCCTCGGCTAAAACACTACCTAGGAAACAGCTCCTCCCTCCCATCCTCGGTTACCTCTCTGGAGTCACCTTGAGCTCTTGCAAGGACTGTTCACAGTTTCTGGGACCAGAGAGAACCACAAAGTTTCCCAAGTAAAATCTTTAGACCTGATCCTTGTTCTCGCTGCTTTGCAGAAAATGGGTGACTTGCCCTTAGATATCAACATCCAGGAACCTCGATGGGACCAAAGCACATTCCTGGGCAGAGCCCGGCACTTCTTTACAGTTACTGACCCTCGAAATCTGCTGCTGTCTGGGGACCAGCTGGAAGCTTCTCGCAACATTGTGCAGAATTACAGGTGAGCCTGCCTCAAACCAGGTGACAGTGACACAGCATTTTAGCTCAAAGGATTTTAGGACATTTGGATTGAGGAGACAGCGATGGCTTTATGGGTAGGCAGCATTTCTGCAGTTCACGGATCCCCTTTAATGGCCATTCCCAGCCTGCCCACTTTGCAAGGACAAAGGGGCCCAAAGGAGAGCCCAAGCAGATAGACAGGCAATAATCCTCTTCTCTTCAGTAGGTTTAACTCTTGCAATGCCCCCAGTCACTTCAGACCCTTTGAAAACCACCACTACCATGACCCTGGAAAAAATGTGGGACCACAAAGGACGTAGAAAGAGCAAAGTAAACATATGAAAGGCTTTGGCCTCCTCTGTGGACAAGGAACTCCTTTACTCTGGGGTTGAGTGCCAAAGTTCCTGGACCATTGCCCAGAGTTCCCCAAGGCAAGCAGCAGAGACAGGAAGGGCAGGTCTGACCCCTACAACAGCCTGCTGGTTCTTTGTGATTTCTACAGGGCTGGTGTGGCAATCCCGGGGCTCACTGAGGACCAGCTATGGAGAGCCAAGTATGTATATGACTCTGCATTCCATCCGGACACAGGGGAGAAGGTGGTCTTGATTGGCCGAATGTCAGCCCAGGTGCCCATGAACATGACCATTACTGGCTGCATGCTCACCTTCTACAGGTAAATCTAGTCCCATGTCCCTCCTGAGTGTTGTGTCCCAGAACACAACTGGGTGACAAGAAGTCTCCTTTCTGTACCCTTTTGGGTAAAGAACAGTGTGTGTGTGTGTGTGTGTGTGTGTGTGTGTGTGTGTGTGTGTGTGTGTGTGTGTGTGTATGTGTGTGTGTTGGGAGAGGATATGTAAGAATTCCTTCCATTTCTCTGTGAGGTCAAATTCTGGGACCATCAGTTAAGTCCCTCTTGAGGAGCTAAGAAACTCTAAGGGTTTCAGGACTGGGCTGGAGAGATGGAGAGATGGCTCAGTGGTTAAGAGCATTGGCTGGTTGTCCAAAGGACTTGGGTTCAATTCCCAGTACACTCATGGCAGGTCACAACTTTCTATACCTCAGGTTCCATTGGGTCTGAATCCCTCACACATGCACGGCAAACACTAATGCATATAAAAATCTTTGTACTCTCAGGAAGACTCCGACTGTGGTGTTCTGGCAGTGGGTGAACCAGTCCTTCAATGCCATTGTGAATTATTCCAATCGCAGTGGGGATGCTCCCATTACCATGCGGTGAGAACCTCCCCATCCCCAGCTGTTCCTGGTCCTGGGCATCCCTGTGCAGGGGCTCAGTTCTCCTGTCAGCTACATGTTCACTGGATCGAGGGAGGGTCTTTCAATGAGGTTAGACCTCGGACACCTGTAATGTCCTTAAAGGAAATGCATGCTGGACTCTTCATGTCTCCTTGTGATCTGGCCTTTTCCTCCACAGGCAGCTGGGAACAGCCTATGTGAGCGCCACCACGGGGGCTGTGGCCACTGCTCTGGGACTCAAATCTCTCACCAAGGTAAAGTCTCCCCATCACTACTGGCCCATCATTAATCCTTTGCCCACGTTCTTCTTCCCTGTCACCCCCTCTCAGGCTCCCCTTCTGAGTTCCTCCCCACCCATGGTCCTCAGAGCTCCTGAACACCACATTTCCTTCCCCAGCACCTGCCCCCACTAGTCGGCCGATTTGTACCTTTTGCAGCTGTGGCGGCTGCCAACTGTATCAACATCCCCCTGATGAGGCAGAGGTGAGTGGCCCTGGCTCCTGGCATAGGAATGTCCAGATACCCTTCATTTCTGCAAAGCAGCCAGTTACTGGGAGAGCCCTCTCCATCGCTGTTGTGAACTGCTGGGCCCTGGCTTATACTGACCCTGTGTTCAAGAACAGCCAGGTCCCATTGTATGAGAACTTGCCCCAAGGTGTGGTAAGACTGAAGGGTGCAGGCAGATCTATGGTTTCACCAAGGGTGCTTCACTGGGAACTTGCTGATATGGATGTGGTGTTGGGCATCAGCAAGACTAGATCCTCATGACGAATAAAAAGGAAGGGTGTATATATGATTGTCAGGATGAAGATGACTTTCAATAAGCAAAAATGTACCCTGATACCCTGATGTGTCCCATGTCATCATCAAGAAAATCACATTTCTGGCAGTGTGTTATAGAGCCCAATATGCCTTAATCCTGGACATCATGATGTAGACCAGGCTAGCCTTGAACTCACAGAGATCTGCTTTTCTTTGCCTTCAGAGTGATGGGATTAAATGCTGAGCTCAAACAATATTCTTAATAGTCTTGTTTGTTTATACTAATCTGGGATGCTGTGTGAAGAAAACCCATCTGAGCTACTCAGGGTCATTCATGGTAGTTATGACTCAAGATAGCTGTCCCTGTCATGCTGGATCTCAACTCTGGAAATTACCCTACTCCCAGGCTCTTCTCCAGATCCATCTTCTTTAACTTACAACCTTCCCCCTGCTCCCTGGCTGGGTGGGGCTAGCACAGCAGCTGTCTGCTTCTTTCTGGGTACCCTACACCCTGGGAGCAGTTCAGAGCCAGCCTTTGGGTGGGGAAGGTAAGAGGTCTTCAGACATCTTCCTATAATGTGACATGAGCCTCTTTCTCATCTTAGGGAGCTGCAGGTGGGCATCCCAGTGACTGATGAAGCAGGGCAGAGGCTTGGCCACTCAGTGACTGCTGCCAAACAGGGAATCTTCCAGGTGGTGATATCAAGAATCGGCATGGCGATCCCTGCCATGGGTGAGGCAGGGATGGCTAGCAGAGCTCAGGAAGTTAGGAGAGAAGAGGGTTGAGGATCTTAGGGGCTTTTGACAACTCAGAGTCAGCAAGTCTGTGTAGAATGGGAGGAGCTGGGAGGGAAGTCTTCCCTCAGGTTCCTGGAGTTTGCTACACTAACTCTCTCGTTGTTCTGCCTCTCAGCCATTCCCCCAGTGATCATGAACACTCTGGAGAAGAAAGACTTCCTGAAGGTAAGAAACTCACCTCTTACCTCTTCTGTCCAGAGGTTTCTGACATACACAGGGATGACCTTCATTGTCATGCTTGATTACTCACTGTGTCTCCCACTAAGAAGTACACATACATACTCATGAATGCACAGACAAGGTAGGGAGGCAAGGCTCAGGAATACAGGCTCCAGCTCATTCACTGAATCATTTATTCACAAATCAGTATTAAGCACCAACTGTGTACCAGACATGCTAAACAGAACTAAGAAGGTCAGAGACTCTACCCCCATGAAGCATAGTCTAGTAAAGAGACCAGCAAAGGAACAAGCAATAGGGCTGGACCTGGTGGTGTGCACACCTTTAATTCCAGAACTCTGGAAGCAGAGACAAATGGATCTTTGTGAGTTAGAGGCCAGCTTAGTCTGCATAGCAAGTTCCAGGCCAGCCAGAGATACTCAGTGAGACCTTGTCTCAAAAAACCAAATGAAGCAAACAATAAACACAATTGTAGTTGTGAAACGTGCTTTGTAGGAAACCAGTGGGGCATTATACTTGAGACTATCTGGGGAACAGTTTAGGCAAGAGTAGGTCTTGAAAGACCCAAAGAATAAGAAGAGTCTGGTAAAGAGTGTGTCAGGTAGAGAGGGCAGCTAGAGCCAAGGCTCTGAGGCAGGGAGGGCCGCCACATTTGAAGACCAGAGCGATGGTTGCTGTGGCTGAAGCAGATGGCGAAGGGTGTGGAAAGGGACATATTTATGTCACTGGAGATGACAGGAAGTGAGTGGAGACTCAGGGGATGTTTCCAGAGAGAAAGTGAGGTAAGAAAAGACACGATCAGAGAGTGCCATGGCAACCAGTTCTGAGAGGTGAGAACATAGCATGGGACAGGTCTGGCTGGGGTAGCAGGTTGTCATATGCAGGTCCCAGACTGGTGCTGGCTGGGAGAAACATCCGCATGTAGGAGATCAGAGGTAGGGTTGATGGGTTAGAACCATGGAGGTTAGAAAAATGGGGATGCAAACCATTATGCTGTCTCTCTGTCTCCCCACAGCGCCGGCCCTGGTTGGGAGCGCCGCTGCAGGTGGGACTGGTAGGCTTCTGGTAAGTGTGCAAAGAGTTTGATGAAGGCCTATGGGAGAGCCTTTATCATTCTGGGCATGGGAGGGCATTTACTACCTTTGAGATGCTTACATACATTGGTAGTCATATATCTAGTTGGTATAGATAGCCATAGTGCGTAATATGTGTGTGTGTGTGTGTGTGTGTGTGTGTGTGTGTGTGTGTGTGTATGTGTGTGTGGTCCCAGGGGTTCTTGTCTTTGAAGGTAAATAGTTTGATTGAAAGGCTCAGTCTTTATTCACCAGAGAAAACCATGCAAAGAAACTCTGGTACAATCCAGGAGGTACAGTCCATTTTATTTCTGATTCTGTCACTTGCTGATCATGGGACTTTGGATCAATATTTTTGAGGCTCTTTCCTTGCCCAGAATCTAATATCAAGACTCAGTTTAACATCCCTGAATGGTCCGTTGGTCTATTTTCCAACTTTTACAGCTTGGATAAAGCTCACAAAGACATCTTCACTCCTGGGCTATTTCCATGAGGTGGGTAGGGTACAGAGAGGAAACGCTAAGGCCAACTTCACAGACATTTCCTGTGCTTTTCTTTCCTAGCCTGGTATTTGCCACACCTCTGTGCTGTGCCCTGTTCCCCCAAAGAAGGTAAGTGATGCCTTTAGACTGGGCCAGAATCTCTACACAGGACTCTAAATCTCAGACCCTTAGTGTGTCCCCGGGAGGCCTGGTGGTTCACTGGTGACGTGGGAGCTGGGGGAATGACCGAGTCAACCCTTCTGAAAGCAAGAGAGGATTCTTTACTCGTGAGTGAGGGGAAGCCAGGACCTGGGTCTGACATACTGAGCTCATGTCATTCTATTGCAGCTCCATACAGGTGACCAGATTGGAGCCGGAGCTGAGAGCTCAGATCCAAGCAGAAAACCCCAGCATCAATGTGGTTTACTACAACAAGGGACTTTGAGGGGAGTCAGCCTCTGCCTTTACCCTTACCTTCTTAGGCTGCTTCCTTGGTGCCCCTTACATTGCTGCAACTCGTTTATCTTCTGTGTGTGTGGTGGTGGTAGGGGGCTTGAGGTGGGGAGCAGCCACTGAGACCAGCAACCCCTTAAACTGGGGGAGGACCCTATAAGCCTCTTCTCTCCTCTCTGGTTTTAAAGAGCAAGTCACAAAACCCACCCCTCCTGTGCTTGTGTGTGCACAGACATGTATATGCAACACGTGAAAATGTTTATATATTTGGTCCTGGAAGCTAAGAGCAGATAGGCTCTTCCAGGATGTCTTAATAGTTGGCTTCCCGTGCCAATCTTCTGCCTACTTAGCAGCAAGCCGGGTTATAGGTGACACTTCCCTCCCTAAACTGTTCCTCTGGCCAAGACATTTCTGATAGTACTTTACCCTATCGATACAGGAGAAGCCCCAGAATGTCAGAACACGGACTGAGGGCCACCAACAAGCCAAACAGAACTTAATCATTCAAATTTTAACTAGTTGGCTCCAAAACCTGGCCTAGGATCTGGGCTGGCAGAGGAGGCCCTGTTGTGATTAGGGGGCAGAATGCTCATGACACCTATGCCCCTTATCCCAGAATGGCTCCAATCCTCTCTTCTAGTGGAACGAAGGGATGTCAGGAGCCTGTACAGCCCTCTGCACTGCAATGTGAGTGTTTTTAGGGATAGTTAGACATTCTTGGTCTATTCTCATGTCATGACTCAGACAGAAATCCTTAATCTCACAATTCCAACTCATTCCTTAATCAGAAAGCTACACAGGCAGAGCAAGCATTTCCCTTCACAAACTGCCACCACCCATACCCACTTATAGGAAGACTGATGTGGGGGTGGTGCTTAAACACAGGCCTCAGGCCTACAATCTCCAGACAAGTAATTCCTTGTTTCATTGACCCTTTGTGGACATTCGCAGCACCCTGCCTCAGCTCCTTCCTTTCCATTTCTCTCTGGAAGAACCTGAAGGCTTCACATGTGTAAGCCAAGTGCCCTACCACCGAAACACATCTCCAACCCTTCTCCATTCCCCCCTTTTGTTTATTTTTTTTTCCAGACGAGTTTTCCCTGTGTATCCCTGGCTGTTCTGGAACTCATGTTGTAGATCAGACTGGCCTCAAACTCAGATATCTACTTGCCTCTGCCTCCCAAGTACTAGGATTAATGGTGTGTCACCACTGCCAGCCCATCTCTTTTTTGACACATAGCCCTGCCCTTAAATTTGAAGAGGAGGACCCAGGCCTCAATAGATGGACCGAATGGAAGATGGGTGTAGGAATGGCATTGGGTGGTAGTGACTTCAGGGTGTAGAATTAGATCTCCACTCTGAATCTATGACCTCTAGGTGAAAAGGTGAATGGGAAGGTCAAAATGTCCCAGTGAGGTCCACCGAAGCCACTTCCCTACCTTCACTAACCACCTCCTCCAGTGGCAGCAGCTGTCACATCATGGTGTCAATAAACTGCAATCCTGTCTAGTCCTCGGTCTTCACTAATTTCACATTCCAAGCTTTAGGTATGGTCCTGGGGATTCTCCTGTCTTCAGCCTCCCTTTCCAAACCCTTCCCTGTAGGGAGCCTCATCTCCCAGCAGAGGGCTCTCTGAGCCAACAAAATAGGTCCTCTGGCTAGCACCCGTGTCTTTATTTATTGCTCACATATTTATTAATTAAAGCTCTTGGCTTCTTAGTTGCTTTGAGGAATTGGCACGGAGCGGTGACTTCTGGTCTCCAGGAATCTGGGGGGGGGGGGCCCACTAACGTGCAGTTGTCAGGGACCCAGCATGTCTTTCAGAGAACTGTCCTTACCAGTTCACCACGGAAACTGGCCTGGCAGGAGCCTCTCAAAAGTTACCCCTTCCCATTTATCACCTAGGGATCTTCAGTCTGCCGCTGTGTGTGGCGAGTGCAGGTCAGTGGACAGAACTTTCAGGAATCAGTTCTTTCTTTCTACTGTTGGGTTCCAGGGATGAAACTCAGGTTGTCACGCTTGGTAGAAGGCGCCTTTATCCACTGAGCCATCTCACCGGCTTCTTTACTTTCTCCTCCCATAGAGAAGAAGATGCGGTAGGAAACTTGTGCTTGTGGGAAAAGCCTGGAGACTTACCTTGTTAGACACAAGGAAAAAAAACATAAATAAACCTATTTAAGAATCCCTACTCCACTCACTGCAAAGAAACAGCCCTCATTGTCCCCCTTTTGGCTTTTAATAGGTGGCTGTCTACAATCTTTGGGGCAAAATAGTCCCACAGAAAGTGAGCCTGGGTTACTTGTCCTGGGGTAAGCATCAAGTTACTTGTGTGGGGAGGAGCCGCTAATACCAGCTCCTGTGCCGATTCCTGCTGTGCTGTTCCAGGGTCAGTGACACCAACTGCCCTTGGCATTCATCTTTTTTTCTCTGAAACCCGCAAGACTTTCTAAGAAAAGACATGAGTTTAGAGATATTAATAAAGTTGCACATAAGTGGTCATGGGGTTACATTCCTATAATCCTAGCATTTGGGAATTGAGGCAGGAGGATAAGGATTTTCCTTCTTTCTTCTGAGACACTATGCAGCCCTTACTGGCATAGAACCGCGTTGATCTTGAAATCACAGAGATCTGTTTGTCTCTGCCTCCCGAGCGTTGGGTTTTTAAGGCATTCATCACCATACTCAGGACTGATAATTAAAAGTCATCCTCAACTACATAGCAAGTTTGGGGTCATCCTGGGCTACATGAGGCTATATTTCAAATAACAAACAAAAATAGCAACAAGATGCTGGGCGTGGTGGTGTACACCTCTACTCTCAGCACTTCAGTGGGAGTGGCAAGTAGATCTCTGAGTTTGAGGCTAGCTTGGTCCATAGAGTGAGTTCTAGCATAGCCAGGGCTACAGAAACCTGTCACAAAGAAAAGTCAGAGAAAACGGATGGATCAGGATTCCAGGTGAGTTGTGACTCCCAGACACTGCTTCCTTTCTCCTGCCAGCGGCTAACCCTGGTTCCACTGACATCAGGAACACCTCCCTGAGCCCAATCCATTTATAAACCAGCAAAACCAACCATCCACAACTATACACAAACCTTTTACTGAAGTCACGAAGGAAGTTCATGGTCAGTCTGAGCAACTTCATGAGACATTGTCTTGAAGTAAAAATTAAAAGCAAAGTTATAGGTCAGTGGCGGAATACTTGCCTAGCATGTGTACAGCCCCAGATTGAGTCTTCAGTATCCTATCAAAAATTAAAAAAAAAAAAGTCTCAGCCACTGAGTTTTCAAATTTGAGCTTTGTAGCTTGCACATAAGTAAACAACCTCATTTTTGATTAAATATGAAACACAGATGACCGGTTTCAATTTTACTCCATTCTGCCAATTATGCCAAGGCATCCGTCCAAGCCCCAGAGCCCAATCTAGCTTCTTTTAGCAGCTAGGATTTGGCCTTTCAGCAATGCCTTGAACTTTTACTGGTGCAAGATAAACTAGTTAGGGTAGGAATGCAATCTGTGCAAGACAAAAATTACTAAGAATGTTTTATGACAGAACTCTCTGTCCTCTGCAAACAACACCTTGTCAAAGACTGGCAGGTCATCCAGAGAGGGTGTGCTTTACTGTTTTTCTTCTATTTTCAGTTTCTCAAATGCTGTGGGCATTTAGCAATACGGCCTATAGAAGGCTCTCTCGGTACAAATCCTAGCTAGGTACAGTCTCCAAGCTGTCATCACACGATTGCAATCTTCCTGAGAAATAAGTATCCAGAGGAGGTGGGGATACGACTTAGGGGCGGGGGGGGGGGGTCAGTACTCCATTTCCCCTAAGACCCGGAGCCTAAGGGCCACAGCAAAACCCCTTTGTTTCCTAGTTAGGCTTGTCAACTTCAAGCTCCACTCTCAAGACCTATCAGTCAAAAGGAGTCACGCCTCCTGTATGTATCCTGTCCGGAAACACTAGCGCCCCGATACCAACCGAACCTGTCACTCAAAAGTTAGGATCGGTTCCGCCCACTTCCGTTTTCCTTAGCAACGGCTGGCTTTAGCGCCCCAGGGCCCTTTCCCTGTCAGAGCCCTGATCCTGCGTCCCCCCCTGCTCTTGATCCTGGGACACTCCATCTGCCAAATCCCCTCCTTCCTCTCTAGTTTCAAAACCCTAAAGCCACACTAAGGACCGCCCTCTGACTTCCGGCCCGGAAATCCCGAGGTTTTCGAGGAATCACGCGAGGTCTCTCCGCGTCCCAAACCCAGGTCATCCTCTGTCTCTGATGTCTCTGATCCCTTGATGTCCGTGGTCACCTCTCTCCAGTACAGGACCGTTTTTCCATGAGGAGTGGAAACTGACCTAGCAGAATAGCCGCCTTCCCACCTACAAGATATTTCCCATACTGAACAGGCATCCAGACGCCCAGCTGTATCCCCTCCTTGCTAATCTCACGACAACGTGCAGCGACCTTCAGGCCCCACGTCAGACAGCCTTTTCAAGTGTGAACCCAAGGATGTACTTGAGTTCCTGATCTTCCCGCCTCTACCTTCCAAATGTGCCACCCTGCAGTGGTTTTTTTGTTGTTTTGTTTTGGTCTTGATAAGTGAATGTGTAATTCAAAAGCATTCTTAAACCTTACCTGCAAGTTGATTCTAGGCATGGTCACTAATCCACACTGGTTTTCAGTCTACATCACATCTCAGCAAGCCTAAAAGAACGATACATTCATAAGAGAAATGGTGGTTCATAGCCCCGGTGATTTCAGGATGGGGCAGCATTCTCTTTGCAAGCGTGTCTGAATCTTGTTTTTTGAAAAGTCCTCTGGACAACAAGAAGTTCATAAGACAGTCAGTAAAAGGTTGAATTCAGCCCTCCTTATGTTTGTCTAGGATCCGAATGCGGGGTAAGGTGGAGTGACTGTCATCCACAAGCGTTTATCTGTTTCCTGACACAAGGTCTTATCTATCTCTTTGGTAGTTCCCTGGATCTAAAAGCTCTGTACCGGTCCATTTTCTTGGGTTAGGCTCCAAGGCGCTTTCACCTACAACATGCTTGAAAGGAGACTCTTTCCCATTGTTGGCCAGTTCCTACAGAGTGGCCCCAGAGGAAGGCTGTTTGAGTCTTGGTGTGTTAAAAGCTTTTTTCCATGGCAGCTTTCCAGTGCACAAGGTTCACTGAAATGGGAATTTGCCACTGTGTGGTCTAAGAGAAATCCAATACAGTATTTCTGGAAACACTGCTTTCTGGCTTATTCAAATCTCCTCTGTCTTGCTACAAGTGGTATCCCTGCTACTGATTCTCTCCCAAAGCCTCTGTTCACCCCTGTATAAACTTGTTTTTCTTTAAAGATTTATTTTTATTAGTTGAAGATTTCATCTTGTGTGTTTTAATCCCAACTGAGTTCAAGGTCATTTTAGTTTACAGAAGCAATTCTAGGTTCCCAGGCCGGCAGTGGTGGGGCCATGCCTTAATTTACCAAGAGAGTATTTAAGGCGGCCATAGAAAGACAAGAGAGGAAGCCAAGAGAAGCCAGGCTGAGGAAGCTGGAAGACAGCTGGGTAAGATCTGACTGTGGTGTTTACTCTCTCTAATATCTCCAACTTTCTCAGAGATCTATACCTGAGTTTCATTTATTCATGAAACATTCACCCCCTTCCCTACCCATCCAACTTTGTGCATCTATCATGTCCAATTTGTGATCTACCAATATATTCTCAGACGTATGGCCTTCTGCTGGAGCATGTTTGACTTACTGAAGTCAAACTTAACTGACTCTCCACAGCAGCCATCAGTTGCCAGTAGAGACAGGACTTTTTCTTCCTTCTCTCCCTGCTGGGATTTGGTATTACTTGAGCTTGTACAGGGCTTTGCTGTCATAATTGCAGTGTATTTTGTTTGTTCTTTTGGTTTTTTGAGACAGGGTTTCTCTGTGTAGCCCTGGCTGTCCTGGAACTTGCTCTGTAGACCAGGTTGGCTTTGAACTCAGAGATTCTACTGCTTCTGCCTCCTGAAAGCTGGGATTAAAGGTATGTACCATCACTGCCTGGCTTGTCACGTCTTTTTAGCTTTTATTTTCTTTGTATAAGTGCTTTGCTTGAATGAACATAACGGCATCACATGCATATCTAGTGCCTGGGGAGAGCAAAAGAGAGCATCTGATTGCCTTAAATTGGAGTCCTAAAGATTGTGAGACACCATGTAGGTGCTGAGAACTAAACCCATATCCTCTACCAGAGCAGCAAATGCTGTTAGGGGCTGAGCCATCTCTATATCCTTCATAAGCTTCTGTTTGCTTAGTTTTTTTTTTTTAGAAACAAGGTTTCTCTGTGTAGCCCCGGCTGTCCTGGAACTAGCTGTGCAGATCAGGCTGGCCTTGAACTCCAAAGTATCTGCCTGCCTCTGCCTCCTGAGTGCTGAGATTAAAGGCATGCACCACCACTGCTGGATCCTTCTTAAATTTTTAATTTAAAAAAAATTAAAGATGTATTTATTTATGTGTGTATGTGTCTGTATGAATATATATACACCTGTGTGTGCAAGCATGTATACCTGTATGTGTACACAGACAAGAGTGTGGAGTATCCTACTCTGTCACTTTCCATCCATTCCTTTGAAGTAGGGTCTCTTCCCTGAAGGCTCATGCCTTCTTGGTTAAGCTGGGGTTACAGGCATTTGGGGGGCTATCCGGCTTGTTATGTGGGGTCTGGGATCTAAACTTCTGTCTTTCTGATGACAAAGCGATCATTCTTAACTGCCAAGCCACCTCTGTAGCCCCTTGTTTGTCTTTAATTAGCATACAAAGTAACGTTTCATTATCACCTTCCCATACATACTTTTCTTTAGCCTGCCCACCTTGTCTCTGCTTTGTCCTTCCGTTTACATCTATTGCCACCTTCCTTAGACCTCTTCTTTTCACGATCTCCTTCCTAAAGACCTATATAGGCACTCCCTCAGACATACACATAGATAAAAATGAAAACCTAGGAAATCTAGGATCTGATTATGAGGAACGGTAAATGGTATTTGTCTTTCTGAGTCTGAGTTACTTTACCTAATATAGTAATTTTTATATCCATCCATTTTGCTGCAATTTTCATGACTTAATTTTTCTTTATAGCTGAATAAAATTTCATTGTGTATATGTACCATTTTTCTTCATTCATTCATGTATTGATGGATGTTTGGGCTGGTTCTATTTTCTTGATATTGTGATAAGTACATCAGTAACCATGTATGTGTAAATATGTGTAGTAGGACTTAAGAGTTCTTTGGCAAAGGGGCCCAACGTGAACCCCTAACCATGGGTGTGGGAGAGTTGACTCCGCCCCTCATCTGAGATGGGTGGTCCTAGTGGACTGGTCAGACCAACTCAGCTGCCACTACACACACACATCCTGGGCTTTAAGCTGGTACTCCTCAGCATCTACCCCATCTATGACCTCTGGAACATGTGAAGGGTCTGATCCTGTGGAACCATAGCCACAGGATCTCCATAACTCGGTCAAGAGAAGGATAGAGAGGAATTTCAGTGAGGGTCCAGTATTGATGGTGCACCAGAAGCCCGAGGCCTTGAACCTGATCAACACGCTACAGTGAACACGTGCAGGTAAAGGTGTTTGGTGTGTTTCATGATACACAGCAGCTCCCAGTGGCACCCAGAGGAATGAGGAAGTGACGGAGAGCTGGGAAAGACGGGGAGACAAGTGGATTTTTGTTTGTTTGTTTGTTTTGGTTTTTTAACTAATATTTTTATTTTTACCTTATTTTAGTTTTCCTTTGGGGTAGACACTACAAGGGTGATAGGCAGATATGGAGGAACTGGGAAATAAGTGGAATTGGGGTGCATGATGTGAAATTTCCAAAGAATCAATAAAAACATGTTTTAAAAAAGAGTTCTTTGGGTATATACTAGCAGTGGTATAACTTGGTTCTATGGTTGCTATATTTTCTGGGCTTTTGTTTTGAATCTCCTAAAACTGATTTTCATAGTAGCTGTACCAGTTCAAATTCCACCAGCATCGAATAAATGAAAGGTTCCTCTTTTAACAGATTTTGTCAGCATTTTAGTGGGGGGGGGGAGGGAGAGAGAGAGAGAGATCCCTTCTGTGGAACAGACCAGTACAAAGTAGTTGGCTACCCCTATAGCAATCATGTCACTTCTGCACCAATGGGCACATCTTGCCTGCCAGGCAATATTGTAGCATGGAGGATCCACCTCTCTTAAAAATGACACCTGCAAGGTCATTTGCTGCTGTTTTCTGCCTGAGTCAGAAAGTGGACACTTTAACTTTTCTCCCTGGCTTAATAAAGTATCTCTGTGAAGACAGATGTTTGGGTGTGTTCTGTCTCTAATCCAGAGTATGGGAGGGTGCTCCTACTGTGCAGGAGTCCCCTTCAAGGGCTATACTCAGACTTGGGATTCCTGAATGTGGCTTGCAGTCACATCAGTCCTGGGTTTTTAAATGCAAAAAACCACAAAGTTATATTTCATCTTCCTGCAAGCAGAAGGCCATACCTTAGAAGGCAATCTCGTGCTTACAGAAGGGGAGACAGCAGTTCTGTTAAAATTGTACAAGACCAGGCAATTGCAAAATCAACCCTTAGCAGCTCTGAACATTTGAAAGTCCAACTCTACTTTATAGTGTTCTTAAGGACAGATGATTCACACTTATAAACACAAAGCTAATCATCATATTATGTCTCTTCACCCCAGATAGAGAGCCACAACAGACCAGACAGACCGAAGAATGGAAAACACCAAATTCAACTTGGTGAACTGTCAGTTTCATTGAAGTTTCTTACAGGAACATGGGCAAGGAATTAACTTACAGGATTAGAAATGACACAAAGCTGCATCACCAAAGCCGACCCCAGCATGATTGACAGCTCACAAAGCTGGAAACCTGGAGCTCACTGCACAGCCTGCAGGCAGCTCAATGGGTTGGAGAGGATTCTTTCCAGGTGTCTCAGTTGGTCTAAACCTCCTAGGAAGCTTGGCTGGTTTCTCTTTCTTTCAGGCAGCTGTTCTGGTTTCAGAGTCTTATTTGCAGCTCAGCTTTCTTTCAGGGACTCTCAGCTTTTATTGCTTACTTTGGCAGGGAAGGGCCTAGTGAATCTTGTAGGTTTCAGGAACTTCCTGAAGCTATTTTGCATTGTTTACCTTCCTATTCAGAGAGTTTTCTGAAGGATAGAATATTTCAGTCCTGTGAGGAAACTGTTACACACAAGGATTAAGAAGGAATATATTTCAGGGTTGAAAAGATGGCTCAGTGGTTAAGAGCACTAGTTGTTTTCCAGAGGACCAGGGTTCAATTCTCAGCACCCACATAGCAGCTGTCTATAATTCCAGATCTGATACCTTCACACAGACATACATGCAGGCAAAACACCAATGCAGATTTTTTTAGGTGAATATATTTTTCCTTCCTTCTTTTCTCTTTCCTTTTTTAGACAGGGTTTTTCTGTATAGGACTGGCTACCTCTGGAACTCACTTTGTAGATCAGGCTGGCCTTTGTAGACTCAGAGCCTCTCTTGCCTCTGACTTCCAAAGTGCTGGGACTCATGCACCACCATACCCTATAAAGTGAATTTTTAAATATTTTATTTGAGAGACTGAGGAATGAGTTAGTTGTGCCCAAGTTTGATCCCCATGTAAAAATGCCAGGTGTTGTGTGCTTGTGATTTTACCACTAGAGGGACAGAGACAAAAGGATGAATTTCAGACCAACAAGAGCCCCTGTCTCAAAGAAGGTGGATAGCATTCCTAAGGCTGTCCTCAGGTCTCCGTACACACATACAGGAACATGTACACATGGGGATAAAAACATTTTTGTCCCCAATGTATGTATTTTAGTCTTCCAAACTGCTACAGAGTTATTTATGTGTAAGAATTTAAGTTGTGGGTTGGACAGATGGCTCAGTGGTTAGGAGCACTGGCTGTTCTAAAGTCCTGAGTTCAATTCTCAGCAACCATATGGGGGCTCACAACCATCTGTATTGTGATCTGATGCCCTCTTCTGGCCTTCAGGCAGATATACAGGCTTCTGTATTATATATACTGTATATATAATATATATAAAAGATATTATATATATACTGTATATATAGTATTCATAATAAATAAATAAAGCTTTAAAAAAGAATTTAAGTTGTTTGGCCTTAAATATTTAAGGGGGCTGTTAGATATTTCTGTATTTCTTTTCTAAGATGACATCTTGCTATGTTTTCCTGGGTGGTCTCCAGCTCCTGGGCTTAAGCAGTCTTTATGTCTCAACCCCCCCAGTACTTGAATTTACAGGTATGAGCCACTACATCCAGCTCCCACTAAATACTTATTTGGTCAAGGATACTGTGAAAAAAAAAATTGCTGAAAAACTGCGTGTTCCACAACTGTTAGTTTGGGGACCTTTCTGAAATAATTGTAATAAGGAACATTCGGGAATGGCTTTCCTGTTTCAGATTTGTGAAATCATCCAGTAGTGTCTACAGTATTAGTACAAATGCTCCCTAACTTAACTTTTCTTCCTTTGTGTAGTACTAGCTAAGAGTCATTCTGCATGCTAGGAAAATGTCTATTAGGATTCTTCCCTCCATCTGGGACAGTGTAACCTTGCTTCCCTGGTCCACAGTGTAATCTGATGGTATTCAGGGCCTCCTAGGGGCTGGGCATGGCAGCTGTGGATAGAGATGGAAACTGGAAGTCAGAGCTTCTTTACCCAGGCCAGTTCCAGCCATCAGAATCAGAACTGAAGGGGGGAGGGGTGGCTTTTCACCAGACCCTGCTTTGAATCTGTCCCCTGGCTACATGTTGTAGGATTGGTGTCCTTGGAAACCTAGATCCCCAGAGATAAGCTTTCATAGCGCTCCCTGGAGGCTACAACCAGTCTGATGGACCCCTGAAGATAAGCAATCTTCCAATCACTGGACATCCAAGAGGAAGGGACGCAGTGGAGCCTCACGCAGGACCATGGCCCTCCCTTCCTCCTCCACCAGCATCCTCAGGTGACTAGCAGGCGCCGTTAGGGCGTGAACACTGCAGGACCCGCGGGTCCCCAGCTCCCTGCCTCATACATTAAAGATGCAGAGGCGCCAGGGCTGCAGAGCTACAAACATAAAGACACATTTTTAATCCCGAGCAAGAAGATGCCTGGAGATGGGGGGCGCGAGAGAAAAATGAATTAGGTTTTTATTATGTGCTTTATTATGCTGCAATTGAACAGGATTAGGTGAGAATACAATATATTTCTGATGCGGCTAGAGGCAAGAGGGGGCGGGAGAGAAGCTGACAGCTAGCCTGAGAAAGCAAAACTCTTAGAGGAGTTGGGGGTTCCAGGATGGAGCCCTCCCAAGGGAGGAGAGCCAGGGACATGGCCGGATGGGTCAGGGTCCCTCGCGTCCCAGGACAGTTTGAGACTGGATGGGCGTGGGCTCCTTTGAGAAGGTGTAGTACAGCTTGCTAAGGGAAGAGCAGGTTTTGGAGGTGTGTGTGTGTGTGTGTGTGTGTGTGTGTGTGTGTGTGTGTGTGTGTGTGTGTGTAAAAGCTGCCTCAGAAGGGAAAGTGAGTCACAGATGGCGATGTGGGCCAGCTATAAAAAGACTGGGAGGCACACTGGAGTCCTCCAAAGGCCAGGAATTAAAACTCAGACTTTGGACTGGGCCTTGTGGGCCATTTTTCTTCTATGCCCGTCTCCTATCATCTTATTGGTCATGCTTGAATTTTGCCTTTACGGTTGTCTGGCACAGTCCCGGCGCCTTTGTATCTTTAATGTATGAGCCAGGGAGCTAGGGATCTGCAGGTTCTATTGACTTTGAGACTGCCCAGTTTATGCTGTGTCCTCGTTTATTGCAGGGCGACCTAGCTCTTAGGTCCTCCCCCCAAATCCTGCCAATGTCTACCACGGTCCCTCCCTTCTCACCCAAGCACTGGGCTTCAAGGTGTCCTGGGGTAAAGGCTCCCAGCTGAACTACTGAGCTGGGCTGTTAGCTGGAGGATGGGCTACCCTCCTCTCACCTGCAACACCCTCACACACCCCAGACCTCTCCTCTGAGTACCCCATTCTGGGCAGCTTCATTAAAGGGCCGCCAGCCGGGTCTCACCTGCTGCGGCGCCCTAGCGCTTCGCCAGGGGCCCGTTCCTGGCGGTGATGAAGAGGCCCATTAGCTGCCTCTACCTTTAGGGCGGACTGGGCCGCTCCCCCCACCTCCCAATTAGGACGTGAGAAACCGTCAACAAAGATTAATAGTTGCCCGGCCCCGGGGCAGGGAGACGAGCCCAGAATCCCGGGCTCCGCTGCTTATTCTGTGCAGGCCAAGCACACCACCTGGCCACGTTTCCCTTCTCCTCCCCAGCCCTTGGCGTGTCCTAGACTCTCAGGTGAGTCCGAAACCAGGGTTACAAGTGTCAAGTGTTCCCTACTGCATCCAAGCTCTGAGTCCAACTCAAAACAGAGATGTGGTCTTGGAGCTTGGGAGAGGAAATTGGCTCTCTCTAGGGCTTCCTTAGCTTTTCCAGACTTATGATGAACTGATCTTTTTTTTTTTTTTAAACTACCCCAAACTCTTATATTCATCTATTGCACTCTGAACAGCTTTTCAGATACTTTACTTGTGCCATTATAGCTTTGGTGTCTGTTTCCCCGAATAGACTGGGCATTTGGGTGGAAAGGACAGTGGTTTTGCATACCATGGACTCTGATGTTTATTGTTCAGAAACCCGGAGTTGAATGGGCAACAGGCTAGCTTGTTCGGTTTATTCGAACATCTGCTTCCTGTGCACACCCTCCCAGCACTCAGCACCTGCACTCTTTCGACTCACATTGTGATGATAATTTAGTATTTGTTTAGATGATTTACTTTTTAATCTATGTATGTGGATGTCTCTTTGTGTAGGAGTATCTATTCGTAGAAGTCAGAAGACAGAGTGGAACCCCCCTGGAGTTACAAGTGGTTGGGAGGTGTCCCATGTGGGTGCTGAGAATTGAATCTGTGTCCTCTGGGAGAGTAACAAGTACTCTTAACCACTGAGCCATCTCTCTAGCCCCCTTTTAATTATTTCTGTGATTATCAGGTCTGTATCTTCTCTCCTGCAAGCCAGAATCTCTTGGAAGTCAGGTTGAGGAGCATATGTTGCATCCCTCAGTGCCTGCAAGCAGGCTCCTAGGCACTCTGACAGACTATAAAGTGTCCAAAGCCCAAGAACCCTGTCAGGGTCTTCCAGCCCTATCTTTGAAGTGTCCCAGAAAAACAAAGCTACTTGCCTCAGGCCCACAACCAACTTAAAAATAACTTTGTCTCCAACTCTGATTTTCTTTCTGATGTGTTTAGTATGGTCATATGTTGCATATTTAATAAAAATAGTCTGAAATATCAGAGTCACTCACAGCCAAGTCATGAAGGTCAGAGTGCTGATCAATGCTTTTAATCTCATCACCTGAGAGACAGATCTGTCCGGATCTCTGTGAGTTCAAGGCTGATCAGAGCCAGGCAGTGATAGCACACGCTTAGTCCCAGCTCTAGGAAAGTTGAAGCAAGAAATAAAATAGCTAGGCAGGGAAAGAAATATAAGGTAGGATAGGGCAGAAGCTCAGCCATTTTGTCTGTGCGCCCAGTCAGTCTAAGGACTCATGGAGACAGGACCTGCCCTGTTCAGCCTGAAGAGTTGGCTGGGTAAGAAGTGGCTGTGTCTTGTTTCCTGTCTCTCTGATATTTCAGACTATTTTTATTAAATATATATCACCCCAGTCTAAGTCTCAGGAGTCTGCAGGCAGCTCCTGGGTATCCTTTGGCCATGATGCTCACCAAGAACTAAGAGTTTTCTCCTCCCTCTCAGGTGGATCTGGAGCCCAGAAATGCCTTTTATTTTGTATTAAGAGACAATACTTTACATTAAGTCTCAGCTCTGGTGGATTCCCAGATGAGGCAGGAGGATGGCTTGAGGCAAGAAGTTGGAGGTAAGTCGGAGAAACAAAGGGAGATCTAGTCTCTTAAAAAAGAAAAAAAAAATGAAATCAAAATAAGCCTCAATTCGTTTTCTTCTTCCTTAGATGTAAATCTAGGAGATCCTCTCCAATCTTGGACTTGGAACCGCCACTACCCCCACCCCACCCCACAGTAGTATCAAGGAAAACAGGAGCGGGCAATTAAAGAGAACACGCTGAAGAGGGTGTGGGTGTGGGTGTGCACGTGCGTCTCTTTCCCGTTTCATCACACCCCTGGTGTCATCTCTCCAGAACCCACTTATCCTATGAAGGAGGGTCAGGAATGGATTTGGGGCAAAATCGATACTTGGATGTTGATGACCGCAGGCTTTCACCTTGCAGATAATGGGGTGAGCAGCGGTAAACTCACTCGACAGAGCGGGCTCCCCCGGCCTTAATGAGATAATCAATACTTGTTCTCGGCTTAATTTCCATCTAATTGCTCTTTAACGACGCCGGATAATGGGCCGCCTCCTGTGAGGTGGGAGCTGGCTGGGAATCCGACCCGTCTTGGACTCCCTCCTTTCCATCTCCCCCGCCCCCGGTGGGGTGCCCTAAGCAGGGGGAAAGAAGGCCTGCAACTGGAGCTCCTGTACAGGCATCCCCGCCAGTGCCAACCCTGAGCACGTCAGGCCTTTGATGCAGAATTCCCTACAAGGCTCTGTTTTGGCCTAGGAGCCATCCAACTGATGGGCCCCAGTATAGGGTGCTTCTGGATAAGTCCTCTTTTTCTTTCCTTCCCACTATGAGGAAATTGTGTGCTCCCTAGGTCTTAGGTTCTGCTTCTGTCCAGAGCCTGTAAGAAGGCTAAACCCACCTTTAAAAAAAAAAAAAAAAAAAAAATGAACTGAATTAGAGACCTGATTCACCAGGCCCAGTCAGAGATGAGGATACTGCTTTCCCTATCAGATTTGTTTTTTGTTTTGTTTCATTTTTTTTTTAATAGTGCCAGTATCCAAATCCAAGGTCTAGTGTAAACTATACCACTGAGCCCACCCTTAGACATCTCCAGCTCTGTAGCCTCGGTGCAGAGAGGCTGTGACCCACAAAGTTCATCACCTCATCATCTCCTACCATCTGGATATATGCATCCCTGCATCTCCACAACATGGCAGTTTAGAATATTTGTAAACATCCACTGTTGGGCTGCGGAGATGGCTCAGTGGTTGAAAGCTGGGTTCCCAGCACCCACATCAGTAGGTTGACAACTGTTGGCAGCAACGCCATCTCCAGGAATCCAACATATCTGCAGTTTATAACTGCATTCACATGCACACACCTGTTTGACTAGAACCTCCAGCTCATTCCTGCTTGATCTAGAAAAGAACATTCTTCTCTCTCCAAACCCCACCTTCTCAGAGAATATCCAACAAAGAAAAGGCGTCAATAAACCCTACTCCACATTCTTGACTCCAGCAGCCCCTTCCCTAAAGTTGCCCAAGACAGAGCCCAAGATGATGCCTAAAGCGGTCAATTTTTGACCATACTTGGGCACAAAACCAGCTTGGAAGACATATCATCAACCCTTGCCTACAGGTTATATACTCGCTACTTTAGTGCAGCGGTATGACTTCTATCATCAACCCTTGCCTACAGGTTATACACTCGCTACTTTAGAGCAGCGGTAAGACTTCTATCATCAACCCTTGCCTACAGGTTATATACACTCGCTACTTTAGTGCAGCGGTATGACTTCTTTGCCTTGATCTCTGGGCCTGGAGGACACACCTGGGAGTTGCTTTGCTCAAATATACCCGTTCTTTTACTTTTCCAATTTGGCTTGATCAGGCTTACTGCATCGAGGGAAAAAAACCTATCATTGTGTTACAGAGAAAACCTATCCGCATATGGACATATGGACACACACTACACATAATAAATCTTTATTTAAAATGTACTACAGTATAACGCAGAATGGTGGTCCATTTGTGTGGTCCTCTGAGTTTGAGGCTAACCTGGTCTACAGATGACCTAGGACAGCTACAACCACACAGAAAAATCCTGTCTCAAAGACATCAAACTAAAATAATATGTATGTATATTTAAAACATGCACCATGGTTTTGATTCCAACTGCAGCTGTTCTCTAGCCAGGGCTGACCTCAAGCAACCGTATCCAGGGATCTGAGCCTCAATTTTCATCTAAAGAGTAAGTTAATAACCTTACCTTGCAGGTTTCTTACAAGTCTGAAATAAGCTAATAGATGTAAGTTGTATACCACTGTGTTTGGTCACTGTAACTATTTGCCAAGTGGCAGCTATTATAACTATTACAGTATTAGGGCAGAGGGAACCATCTGACTCAAGGAACATAAACTCCAGGGCTACAGCTGCAGGCAGGGATCTTCAATGAGGGAAGCAGACCAGGAAGAGACTGCTGCAGGCTGGAGAAGGCAGCTTTATCCAAAATAGCAGGCAACATTTACCTGCATTTGTATGCCAGGAAGTATACATGTGGACCCGACACCAATCTTGGGTATTATTCTTCAAGAGCAATCCACCTTTCTTTTCTCTTTTCTGATTGCCTGCCCATCCTCCTCTAGACAGAATCTCTCCATGGTACCTGGTGCTTGTCCACTAGACCAAGCTGGACGACCAGAGAGCCCTAGGGATCCATCAAGCCTGACCTTTTTCTTGAGTGTTGGGCACTTAATTCAGATCTTCATGTTTTTGCAGAAAGCAATTTACCACAGAGCTATCTTCTTGTTTCTATAGGCTTCACTTTTGGATGTTGCTGGATGGGATCAATTCCCCGGTTTTGTTTGCTCTTAAAACAATCTGGCAGCACCAGTAACTCAGATGTTATCTCTGATATTTCTTACCTCCCTAGCTCAGCATTATCTGGGAGTTCTCTTTAAGCCATCTCTAAACACTTTGATCTGACAACTTTGAACCCATATTCTGGGTTTTTAAATAAATTTCTCCATGTTTAAATATTACTAGTTAAGAAAAAATGCTGTGGAATAATCATTCTGCACACGGTGTGAATATGTGTTACTATGATTTGTTTAATAAAGAAGCTGACTGGCCAATAGCTGAACAGGATAGGGTTAGACAGGAAAGCCAGACTGAGGATGATGGGATGAGGAAAGGCAGAGTCAGAGAGACACAACCAGGCACGGAGAGAGCAAGATGGGCACACTACTGAGAAAAGGTACCAAGCCATGTAGCAAAGTACAGATAAGAAATATGGGTTAATTTAAGTGTAAGCATTAGCTAGTAACAAGCCTGAGCTATTGGCCAAGCATTTATAAATAATATTACACCTCTGTGTGGTAATTTGTAAGTGGTTCCCAAGACATAAAACCAGCTTGTATTAAATATAAACTGCTTGGTCTATGGCTCAGTATTATTACTTACTCTTACTCTTAAACTAATCCATGATTCTTAAGGATTTAGCTAAAAGCTGTGTGGCTTGGTACCTTTTTCTCAGAATAGCATTCTTATCTTGCTTCCTCTGTGTCAGGCTGACATTTGCTCTGCTCTTCCACTTCCCAGAATTCTCCTAGTCTGGTTGTCCTGCCTCTGCTTCCTGTCTAGCTTCTGGAAATCAGCATTTTAGTAAGCCAGTATTTACAGTGTACAAGAGCACAATCCCACAGGAAAGACCAAACCAAACAAACAAGCAAACAAAGTAAGCATTGTGCCAGTGGCTGGAAAGATGGCTCAGCAGCTAATAGCACTGGCTGCTCTTTCAGAAGTCCTGGGTTCGATTCCCAGCACTCACATGGCAGCTCACAACTGTAACTCCAGTTCCAGGGAATCTGAATTCTCACATATACATACATGCATTCAAAACTCTAATGAACATAAAATAATTTTTAAATCATAAAAGATATATAAAAACAGTAACAAATTCAGTATGTTTGAAGGCTGAGTTCACCTCATTTTTTTTTGAGACAGAGTTTCTATGGTGGTTTGAAAAAAAATAGTCTCCAAGAGAGCGGCACTATTAAGAGGTGTGATCTTGTTGGAGAAAGTGTGTCACTGTAGAGGAGGGCTTTGAGGGCTTTTATATGCTCAAGATACTCCCAATGTTTTTACTCAGCTTCCTGTTACCTTCTGATCAAGATGTAGCCAGCAACCATGTCTGCCTGCACATGGTCATGAACCTCTGAAACTGTAAGCGAGCCACCACAATTAAATGTTTTCCTTTGTAAGAGTTGCTATGGTCATGGTGTCTCTTCACAGCAATAGAAACCCTGACTAAGACAGTTCCTTTGTGTAGCCCTGGCCATCCTGGAACTCGATCTGTCAACCAGGCTGGCCTTGACCTCAGAGAACCACCTGCCTCTGCCTTCCAAATGCTAGGGTTAAAGGCAGCCACCACCATTGCCTGGCTCCCCAGTGTAACAGTTCAGAAGTAACAGTTCAGATGGGTGATTGTTACTTTTATTTATGTGTCTGAGTGCACTTGTCCATGGAGGCCAGAAGAGGGCACTGGATTCCCCCGGAGGTGGAGTTGCAGGTAGTGGTAAGTTAACCTAACAGAGTTGCTGAGGTCCTCTGCAAGAGCAGCAAGTGCTCTAAAAGCTAAAGACCCTGTAGCCCCAAGGAAACTCATGCTGTAAGCCAACCCAACTTCTAAGTGCTTCTTGCTAGGCTTTGGGGCCTACACCCAGTGTAGAGGTGGGCCCCATTAAGACACTGTTTGGTGGCTGAACTTAAGTGAGCCTAGCTCCGGAAACACAAGATCTGGGTCACAGCTGCCTTGTCTCTTGTGGTCCATCCACTTGCTTTTAAACTCAGCAAATCAAATCCCAGGCCCAGGAGGCCTCAGTCTTTTATTCAAAGCCCCATAGGTCTGCATTCTTTGTGAGCCCAACTTTGATGTGATTCAACAGATCCCTCACTTGGACTATTCTGAGCAGAGGACATAGCAGGCAGCTTTTCTGAGCACAGTTCTGAACGCCACCTTTTGGTACCTCTCTTCCTATGCTTTGGTGGGAGTGACCGAAAGGCCTGAAGTATCCCAGGGATTGTGCAGCTGGGGATATATATGGAAGGCTCACAAACTTCTGAGCATGCTCAGTGTTGAACAGTTAGTCACGTGCTCTGTGGGGATCAGGATTCTCTCTGGATTTGGTTGCCTAAAATCCATAACCGGTCCTCAGTGCTTGACAAAGCACTCACCCGTCTGCTTTGAGATCTGAATGCAGCTACCTGGTCCTTTATAGTTTCAGCAAGCTGGGTGGTCAGTGCAGGAGAGGCTTGAATGTTAACTTACTCCCCAACTCTCCTCAGAAGCCAACATTAGACTCCATTATATGGTTTTTGTTTTTGAATGAGGGAATTTATGGACCCAGCATCCTTTGTTCTAGCACAGTTTCTCTGTATAGCCCTGTCCTTATACTAATTCTGTAGGCCAGGCTAGCTTTGCCTCTGCCTTCCCAGTGATGAGATTAAAGGAGTGTGCTGGCACGGTGGCTTGTCCTAGTGCTTCTTGTTGGCAACTGTCACCTGTCTGGTAATTGTGTCCAGTTTTTTACTTGGCATGTTAGATTGTCAGCCCATCATGGTCCGTTCCTTTCTGCCATTTTCAGCCGTTTTAGGGCTTGGAGGACCTGGTGGGCCAGTCCTAAAGCCTCTGCTGACATGGGCAGGTCTAACAGCATTTCTCTAATTATTCATAGGCCTTGGACATGGAGCCAAACCCTTAGAGTGCTCATGATGGACAGATGCCATGCTGTAAACTCAGCACACGTAGAACCTATTCTTATCGTAGGGAGCACACTCTGAATATTTAACCAGCATGACGGTGTTCACTCATCTGGAAACTTTTTGGCTTCTTGAGCTCTTGAGGAAGGCTGCCTGATGGTTTCTGGTCTTTTACTGTAACTCCAGGATTGAGCAGCCTGTGTGCTGACAGCCAGGGGAAAGGGGCCAGGTATCATTTTATCTTAAGAGCGAAGTTTGGAGGTATGATGTAAGCCTGCCTCAAACAAGTGTTACAAACATATGCGGGGTACAAGTTCTCTTATTGGCCCATGTGGTATTGGCAGAACTTTCAGGAAGACGGCCTCCTTCCTTTCGGGACTGTCTCAGAGAATTTAACTTTCAGTGCTATTCAAGGCAAGGGCTCTCCTTGGTCCATATCCCCAGCCTAGGGATTGTCGTAATTATGTTTCAACACTGGGGAAAGGGGGAGTGGAATGAAGGGAAATAAAGGGTGTTCTGAGGAATAAGTTGTCACTGTCTGTGAGTTTGAAGCCAGCCTGGTCCACACAGCATTTCCAGATCATCCAGGACTGCAGAGTGAGAGCCCGTCCAAAGAGATCTAGAACAATGTAGGAAGGTAGGCTGGTGAGAGGGCTCCGTGTGGAAAAGTACTGTGGTAAAGCCTGACATACTGAGTTCAACCCCCATATCCGATGGTAGGAGAAATATCAACCCCCCAAATCTTATTCTTTGGCTTCCACTTAACTTGCAGTCCCATGTGTGCATCCTCACTTACACATAATAATTAAAATTTTAAATAAATGTAGAATACTTTAAATATTCCTTCTAATTTTATTCTTACAAAGATTTGTCATCAGGTAGTCAAAAGCAGAAACGGAAATAGTAAAGGTAGGGCGTGGGTGGCCGAGAGAGACTGCCCTGAGATGGAGGAAGAAGGGTAAACAAAGGAAACCTGGTGCCTGTCTAGATGTCTTGAAACCCATTCGGCCTGTCTGAATGCCCAGGTCTTACAGAAGCCGGCCCTGGACATTCTAGTTTCATTCTGCAATGTTACTTACAGATAAATTACAATATTTATCTTCCTATCTGGCTGACTCATTTTCTATATTTATTTCAACATTCTAATTTACCTTTTAAAAAGTTTCTATTCATTTTTGGGGGTGCTATCGAGATTGGCACTCTTTCATTATGAAAATAATTTAAAAATCAAGATCAGTGAGCATTACACTCAACTTCATCCCAAACTCTCTCAGAGTGTTCACTGATAATTAGATCTTATACAGTTGTGGTCAGTATCTATATACTTATCTTAATCTTATTTCTACTTTAATGAGAGTACCTATTTGTCATAGTAGGCCAATAAAAGCACTTCATCTTAATTATCTTTCTTGAACTTTTCTGACTTAATTACTTCTAATATTCACAGGGAACACAGTTCACCTGTATCCATTCTGTCAGCATAGACTTTCTCCTCAAAACGATACCCCACTACTTTCAATAGCTGTACCAAAACAAAGTTTATGAGGTAGAGGCCACAAAGTGAGTCCTCCTAAGTAGCCCCAAGAGTTTTCTCTGTTGTTTGTGTTTTGAGACAGGGTATTATATAACCCAGCTGGCCTCAAACTTCCTGTGCAACCAAAGATGATCTTCAATTCCTGATCCTTTTGCCTACATCTCCTGAGTTCTAGGATTAGAGGCATATGCCACCATTTCTGGATTCCACCATATTAAAAAACTTACGGTGGGGAGGGCAGGAGAGATGGCTCAGAAGTTAGGAGCACTGGCAGCTCTTCCAGATGTCCCGAGTTCAATTCCCAGCACCCACATGGTGGCTCACAACCATTTGTAATGAGATTTGGTGCCCTCATCTGGCTTGTAGGTGATAAATAAATAAGTATATAAATCTTTATTTATTTATTTTTTAAAAAACAATTTATGGGATTTGGAGAGATGGCTCACCTGCACCCAGCCTGATGGATTGAGTTCAGTTTCTAGAGCTCACAATGCAGAAGAGAGGACTCCAGCAGGCTGTTCTTTCACCTCCCTGCATGTGCACATAGGATGCACACATGCACTCAAGCATGCACAAACACAAATAATGACAGAAAAAAAAAGATAATGGAACAGCAAGATGGACCAACAGGTAAGGATGCTTCTTATGCAAGCCTGATGACTTTAGATGGAAGGAGATGACCTGAGCCCTGGAAATTATTCCTGAGTTCCAATCGTGCAGTGGCATGCATGTGCCTGCACACATCCACACACACATCATAGACACAACACAATAATAACTTTTAGAAAATGAGTAACCATCAGTTCATCTGAATCTTGCCTTCCTCCTGGATATGCAAAGGATACTGCCTGGTAGTAACTGCATCAAATGGATCAGACATATTTTCCTTTGGCCCATCAATAGAAAGATAGTAGAACCAAGTCAACATTTTAAATCATAAGTAATGCAAATTCTATTGCTACTTCTAACGCGCACCGTTGTTAAGGTGTTTTAGAGTTGCAATAGGTAAAGTGTCAGATAACGAGCATATGGGAATATGACTAGCTAGGCTTTCAAATTGTCTAATGTGAACAAATCCCTTCTAAAATACTATTTCAGGCCTGGAGCTGCAATTCAGCGACATAGTTCTGACCTAACATAAAAGTCCCCGGGTTTAACCATTCAAGCAACGCAAAAGTTACAGTAAGTTTTTCAAAGTTACAGTGGATCCTCAGTATGCACTGTCATTAGGCCCAGCTGCTGCAAACCCACCAGAGGGCGCTCGTTCTCCGTCGATGTAATCCCTTGCCTCTTATTAGAGAAAATTCCGATAAAAGCCATCTTTTGAAGTCTGGTAGTCTTTCACTTTTAATGCACAAGTGCTTCCCAAGAACTTAGCAGCCATTCGCGGGGGTAGAGAGTCATAAAACACAGTGAATTAGGTGTTGCTTCTATTAGAGGCGCAATTTATAGCAAACACCCGTAACAATAAGGTAGAAGGAGAGCCTTGGACCCTGTTACTGGCGATTTTGATAGTGGCTCCTAGTGCTGGGAGCTCACAGTTCATTTAAATCTCCTGGACAGTTCCCACTCTACCTCGGGGGGGGGGGGCAATCGCCAAGGCGCACTGTCCGTCACAGATAGGGACTTGCCCTGGAGTATCTCGCTCCTTTCCCAGAACATTCTGCAATTCTCGGTTCACTTCTGCTCCCTGGTCAACCCTTAATTTGTCCTCCAGCCAAGGGACTGCCTAGTACCACCGTCAGTAACTGCCTGCTCTCGTTCTTTTCTGGCTTCAAACCCGCGCGGGCTTTTCCCTTTGAAGGCCTCGCTTCCCGTTCCGATTCTCGCGACAGTTCCGAAACCTCGCGTGAAATTTGCTTTCCGACCCCTCTAGAGTGTGGGATTGTCGGTGTACAGCTCTCGTCCACCTTCGTCAGAAACCCTCAGTCCAGGAGCAGCGTCTGTGCGGGTGGAACGCCCCTTTGAGGGCGGCTTGTCGAGTTCAGACCCGCGCAGAGAGAACCCTGTCTCAGGCTGCAATAAAAACCCAGGCCGCCGCGGGCTCCGCGCGCACGCGCAGTGCCGCATCATGGGCGAGGCTTGTCTAGGCCCCGCCCCTCCCGTGCCAGAAAGCCTAGTTTCCTCCCCTTCGAGTATTGCGACTTCTGGAAGCTATTTGGGGGCCAGCAGGGGCGGAGCCTGCCTTTCTTGGGGTGGTGGGTGGACCTCCGGGGCTGCTCTTCTTCCCTCCGTCTCCCTCCCTCCCAAAGTGCCACCGTGGCGTTGGTGGCAGTCTCCAGACTGAACACTTTGGGTCCCGAGATTCTTAAATTGGCAACCTGTAATCGGGACCCCGAGAGACGCCCTACCGGGAGTCGCCCGCCGGCCTCTCTGCGGCCGCTAGCCAGTTCCGATTTCTAATCACCGGGCTCTTCGCTGGTTCAAGCACCTGCGCTATGGTGGGAGGGAGGTGGCCAGATATGGGATAGCAGATGGAAACGCTTATAGACTGACTGGTCTGCGCCCTATGGAGAAACTGGGTGGGCACAGCTGCACACTGTCCCCGGAGGAAGCCGGCCCTAGGGCTGCCCTCTAGAAGTGCCTGTACATCCACGTAAAATTTCTTAGCAGCAGAACCCCTTTCTTCTTCCCATTATGCATGCAGCTGTTTGCCGCTCTCAGGAACTAAATCAGATGAGACAGGACCTAGGCGGCCAGCCAGCAGTTTGAGCTCCTAGGCTATTCCCACCCCTACTTTCGTCCGTAGATCTCACACCTTTGCTTTCCCAACTTCGGTATCTGGTTGTGGCTGCTCTGTGCACTCACTGTGACTTTGGGCTAGGGTGGAAGTAAAAGGCCCAGGGAGGGTCCCTGTGCAACTGGATCTGGATAAAATTATCGGCCTCAGAACCTGGGAAGAAGGCGGGTATTCGACGTCTAGGGGCGGGGAGAGGGGGCGGAGGAGCTCTTCTTAGAATCTCAGTCTGTGGGCTGCCGTCGATTCTCGACAAAAGCAGAGGTGGTTAGAGGGTCTGGCATTGGAAGTCACCCCTGTTACGAAGGGCCTGATCCAAGGCACTAGGTGAGTCCCTGAGACTCCCCCCCACTCCCCCACCCCCGTCATTATCATCACACCCTGAACTTACTTCAGGTGTAGTTTTACACATCTCTGGGCCAATGATGTATCAAAGTTGGGTGGTTTACGGTGGTGGTGCTGGTGTGTGTGTGCACGCGCGCGCGCATGTGTTCGTTCCTGTTTTTGTATACATGCATGGGTGGTAGGGACCTTATCCTGAGCTTTATCTCTCTTCACTATCCCCCAAGACCAGCTCAATCAGTTGTCAACTGGCATAATCCCCTGGGAGTAACCAAGCCTCCTCGTCGGGGCTTCTGGTTGGCTTCAAGGTAGCAGAGGAAGGGGCAGTGTTAGAAACAAGCTTTTGTGTAAGAAGCAGTGAGGTTGGTCTTTCTGAATTGGCTTTATTTCTGACCTCCAGACCTGGCTTCCCTCTCCTGGCAGGGTGCCACCACGCGCTGATGCCCCGAATGCTCTCAGGGCTTCCAGCTAACCATGCTGCACCTACCTTGGCGCTGTCCCTGCTTACTGCTATTACTGCTGGTGGTGTGGACCCCGCTCCCTATTAGCGCCAGGCGATCCACAGGCTCTGATTTCCTGCGGCGAGGCTGGCTGCGGCTACTAGCCGAGGGCGAGGGCTGTGCTCCCTGCAGGCCAGAAGAGTGCGCTGCGCCGCGGGGCTGTCTAGCAGGCCGGGTGCAGGATGCTTGCGGCTGCTGTTGGGAATGCGCCAACCTGGAGGGCCAGCTCTGCGATCTGGACCCCAGCGCCAACTTCTACGGGCGCTGCGGCGAGCAGCTTGAGTGCCGGCTGGATGCGGGCGGTGACCTGAGCCGAGGAGAGGTGCCGGAGCCGGTGTGTGCCTGTCGCTCACAGCGCCCACAGTGTGGTTCCGACGGCCGTACCTACGCGCAGATTTGCCGCCTGCAGGAGGCCTCCCGCGCTCGGCCCGACGCTAACCTCACTGTGGTGCATCCAGGGCCCTGCGAATCGGGTATGCAAGGCAGGGCTCTTAGTACCAGGATTCGGGCTTCCTAAAGGCACTGCTCCTCAATCCCCGATAGGATTGGTCAGCATAGTGAAAAGACCGAGAGCTTCAAAGGCTGCCAACCAAAACGCAGGTCGAGATTTGTTGCAGGTTTAATGTAATGAGCTGCCTGAGAGCCCTATCTAGACTGGCAGGGACCGGCCCTTTGAGGAAACAGGCACATAGCCAATAACTGGGTCAGACCTGAAAAGACCCCCCCCCCCTTTCCCAAGACTTTGTCCAGACTGCTGGGCAGAGAGATTCCTCTGAGAGGCAGCCTGTTAACACTGGCTTCTGCTTATCCCTTTTCTTCTGCAGTTAAGGATTAGTGAAGGGAAGACAGCTTCTTGCTTCTCTCGCCCCTCATTCTTCTGGTTGAGGTTGGGGGATGTTCAAGCCTGAGGTTTTCTTTGGCGGCTCTCACTTCCTTTGCCCGGAGTCTCAGTGAAAACAAACGCGCCAGCAGGGGGTCCCAACAGTTTTCCTCGGGTGCTACAAGGTGGTTTCAGGTTCTCCAGCCTGGCACTAGTCCCGCCTCCACTCACTCAGAGCCCAGATCGGGTCATATTCTCACGACATTTGGAATGTGGCTGCTCTTCAGGCTTTTGGGAACTGGGCCTGGTTAGAAAAGAGGGGAGGGTGAGAGGTGTTGGTTACATAGCCCACAGGAAAGGGGCCCCAGGGTGAAGTGAGGACAGGGGAGCAGTCCAGGACAGAGTGGTTGCTCAGCTAAGCAATGGGTCTGTAGACATGTTTGTGCAATTTGCACACTGCTCTGCGCACCTGTGCATCTCTGTACCTGCTCTTGTGTGTTTGTGTGTGTCTGCACCTGCGTTTGTCTGTATCTGCTTTGTGACATATTTTCTTTCCAGATATGTGTCCCCCTCGGCATGAGTTGTGTTCTTGCTGAGCTGGATACAGCTTCCTGTTATCAAGCCTCACTCCTTCCATCCCCCTGCCCCAGAACCCCAGATTGTGTCACAGCCTCACAATATTTGGAATGTGACTGGACAGGATGTGATCTTTGGTTGTGAGGTGTTTGCCTATCCCATGGCGTCCATTGAGTGGAGGAAAGATGGCTTGGACATCCAGCTGCCAGGTGATGACCCCCACATCTCTGTACAGGTAGGAACAGGGGGCAAGGGGTATACTCTTGGAAAACCTAGGGCTTCCCCAAATGATCTTGCTGAAATGTCTGGCTCCAGTTTAGGGGTGGACCTCAGAAGTTTGAGGTGACTGGTTGGCTACAGATTCAGGCTTTGCGTCCTAGTGATGAAGGCACCTACCGCTGTCTTGCCCGGAATGCCTTGGGCCAAGTTGAAGCCTCTGCTACCCTGAGGGTGTTCACACTAGGTAAGGGAGCCCTGAGCTCTGGGCACCAGGAGGTTGGACCCCTGAATTCATGTAAGGAACAGTCTGCATGTGAATGTTGTACACCGCAAGCATAGCCCTCCCACACCCTGAGCTATGTCAGTACTTCTTCATTTTTTCCCTTTACATACGTTTGCAGACCAGCTGAACTCCACCAGATTTTCCGAGCTGCAAGCCCTGAATTTGGTTCCTGAGGAGGCCGGAAGTGAAGAGGTTGAGGATTACTACTAGGTCCAGACCTCTGATTTGCGGGTGTGGGTATGTGGATAGAGTATCCAGCCCTGCTGTGGAGAAGACTGGAAAGGCAAAGAGGGTCCTTCCATGGACTGTTTAATGCTCCTTGCAGCCGCAGTTCACCTTTCCCCAAAACTCATCTTCCAGAAGTTTCCCATCTCACCAAGTTCTTGGGGGCGCTTTCTAACTATAGTCCTTTCTGTGGCGAGCACAGAGGAACTGATTTAGTTCAGTGCAGCAAGAGGTGTGGGTCAGCCCCATGCCTTATACCCCTCTAGTGGACAAAGCCCACCTAGCTCTGGCTAGACATGGTGGGCACCAATAAAGAAGTAAGGACAAACTGAACCACACTGCTGCAAACAATTCTTACAGATGTGCACCAGAAACCCCTGAGTGGCCTTCAACAGGGCTTCTAGTGACTGAGAGCCCTAAATGCAGGCCTGCTCTGAGAAAGGTTTGAGCTCAGGCCTATACTGCCCTCTCCTGTCCTGTAGTGAGGGAGCCGAGAGCCATCTGCTTGGAGGGAGAAAGGAAGTTATCCCGGCCTCCTACTTCAGTTGATTTAGGGATAGATTAGATTCCCTGTTTCCCAGTCCTTCCCAGGCAGAGTGGGGAACCAGGTCTATGTGAGCGAAACCTTAGTAAGGATGCTTTAACTGAGTGGTTGGGGCACCTGTGTTAGCCACACCCTTCCTCCGCCCCAAAGTCATAACAACGCTAACTCCAACTGTTCCAGTCGTGACCTGGTTTATTTGAGTTGAGGCCCTTCACAAAAGCGCTCTTTGGCCTAAGTCTCTTCTATTCTCTGTACGTAGTCCGGGAACACTGAGGAGTTTATGAAATTGTCTAAGGGTAGGTTGGAGTTAGTCATCAGGCCAAGATGCTGTGTGTAGAAAGCGACAACCTCCTACGCGCCTGGGCTCCGCCCTGAGCTGGCGCCACCGCAGGGAGGGGCGGCTCTTGGCTCAGTGTCTGCGTTTGCTTTGTGGGACCCAAGGCTGGCTGTTTGCCCCCCCCCGGGAGGGGCGTGGCCGGGAACCCCATCCTCGGGGCTTGGCCACCCCTCCAGGCTTGTAGCCACCGCGTTTTCAACTGCCCCTACTTGGCTGCAGCCACTTTTGCAGTGGGTTCTCACGGTGGTCCCTGGTAGTCCTGCCCGGCTGCTTGGGCCGGGCACTTGCAGCGAACTGCTGGGAGTAGGGAAGTCGAGGGGTCTGGGTCCGAGCGGGTGTGATCGCAAGAAGGTCCGCTCCACCCTGTGAGAGGGGACCTGGGTCTGGGTCCCTGCATCCACAGTAGCTCCGTGGGGGCTCCAAGGGGCCCGGTTGCTTGCCTGTCCCCTCTCACCTGCAGGGCACAGGCTTCGCCCAAACCCGCAATCAGTCGCGTCGGCAGACTCTAGGAGTTACCTCCTTGACCCCTCACTCCCCCCCCCCGCCCCCGCTGCCGCCTGCAGGGTTTGGGCCCCGAAGCCTGGAGTGGAAGGACGCGCCGCCGCCCTCCTCCTTCATCCTTCCCCACCCCGCCTCTGCTGCAGCGGACGGGGTTTAATAATGTCGCCGGAAAGTGACACGCGATTTATTATTAAAGTAATGCGGGCGCGGGGACGGGAAAGGTTTAATAAACGCGCTGAGATGCCTAGGATTATTCACCGCAAATAAATGAGAACGCGGGCGGTGTTTTAATAAATAATTTCCCGCTGCTCCCGAGGGAAACGAGGGGGGGAGGGCGGGGGAGCTGAGCGGCTGCTGGCACTCCCGGCTCCGCACCCCACGAGTTTCTAAGCCTCCACTAGACGGCTCACAGCTACTGAATGCTCTTCCTGGAATGCCGAGCCAGAGGCCCAGGCCTGGAGGTGGGAGATGCCCTGTGCACCACCATCCTACTCACAGCGCCCACCTCTGGGACTTTAAATCGTTTGAGAAAGGCGTAGTGAGTGAGCCCCATTTTGCGCCCACCCGGAGGTTGGGGGAGTCAGATCAATAGGATTAATACAAATCGAGCCCCTCCCAAACTTGTGGTCCTGTCCTCCGACCTTCGGGATGGGCTGTTCTCTTGCTTTTGGCTAAACCTGGTTGGTTTCTCCTCCGTTCAGGGAAGGGTGTGTAGAGAAAACTGTATGAACAGAGGTGTGTGTGTGTGTGTGTGTGTGTGTGTGTGTGTGTGTGTGTGTGTGTGTGTGTGAGAGAGAGAGAGAGAGAGAGAGAGAGAGAGAGAGAGAGAGAGAGAGAGAGAGAGAAATGTGTGAGCTAAACGCACCGACTCCATCACGGGTGGTCTTAGTACCGCTGCTTCTTCTGGCTACTTCTGCTTAATAAGACTCTAGGGCTCTCTCCTACACTGGTTGGAGTGTGGGGCTTAGCGCTCTCTCTCTCTCTCTCTCTCTCTCTCTCTCTCTCTCTCTCTCTCTCTCTCTCTCTCACACACACACACACACACACACACACACACACACACGTTCACACACACACACACACACACACACACACACACACACACACGTCGACCTGAGGACTAGATGAAACTGGAGATTTCAGGGATAATCGGCCCATCCAATGGAAACCCGAAAGCTTGAGAGGAGAGGGAGTACCTGATTTTGAAAAGGACAAAACTGCAGACTTTGGGGACCAAGGACGCGCTCACAAAATAGCTGAAGGTAATGAGAGCAGAATGTGCACATCCAACACCAAGAATCTTTAGTGGGGAAAAGCGACCTCTCTGGCAAGTCTTAGGCGGGCAGGCACTAGGGAAAGGCTGCCATCTAGTGGATATTTCTGGTAGTGGCAGCCGGGCCTGGGCTAGGGGCCTTGAGACTTTTCATTAAATTGAAATTTATGTACAAAGATGCTTCACGGAAGGTCTGGAGAGATGGCTCAGTAATTAAGAGTACTAGCTGCTCTTGCGGAGGACAAGGGTCAATTCCTACCTATGCCACGTGACAACTTATAAATGTCTCTAATTCCAGTTCCAGGGGATCTACACCCTCACACACACATACAGGCAAAACACCAATGAACATAAAATAAAAATAAATAAATTCTACATAAAATACTTTAATAAAAGATTCATTAGTGGAGGAGCATGTCTTTTATCTAAGCACAAATGACTCTCTGGGAGTTCGAGGCCAGCTTGCTTTATATAGTAAGACCCTGTCTCAAAAAATAAAATTAAACATGCAGTAAAACTGAGCATTGTAGGCATATTTGCATGTATAGGCGTTACATGCATGTATCTATTATTATACATAATCCATTTCCTTGCAAATATGTGTTCATTAAGTGTTGTTATTTCTATGAGCATCTGTTACATTCCAGGACTATTATTAAAACAAGGAGAAAAATATTTTATGGGAGAAAAATAGTCTTTTTCTGGTGGGTTTTACATTCTGGTTTAAAGATGTGTGCAAATATATGCATACTTACACAAATTAAGTATGGGTGTATAGTTTCAGGATTATGTGCACAGTACATCTAACTGTCTGCATGTGTTTGTGTAAAGGGCAGACAGACTCCATTCTGGTGGGCCAGAAAAGTCCCTGAATTCTTACTCAAAAACTTAGGTCCTGAATAGTTGAAATGGCCTAGCAGGTAAAGGTACTCGCTGCCAAGTTACCTGGGTTTTGTCCCTGGTATACATGTGAAATAAACTCCACAAAGTTTGTCTCGAACCTCCACATACACAGCATTCATTCCTGCTCACAAACATCACGTGCACACACAATAATTCATTACTTTTAAGGACATGCGTCCTGGGGCTGGAGAGAGAGCTCAGAGGTTAAAGGAACTTGTCAGTCCAGAGGAGGATCCAAGTTTTGTTCATAACCATGTGGAACTCCAGCTCCAGAAGATTATATGCTCTTCTGGCCTCCATGGGCACTGCAGGCACATGATGTGCTTACATATATACAGGCAAACACCCATACATATAAAATAAAAATACGTAAAATTAAAATCAAACGGAAGTTTTGTCTGTCACTTAGAACTCTGTTCTGGGATGTGCAGGCATTAGGAAACAGAGGAAGAAACATCAATTACCTCAGAATATATTTGAGTGTTTCTTCAGCCCTCTGAGTGACTAAATTCTCTCTCTCTCTCTGATACGTATTTTAATTAATTATTACATATTATTTAAAAATAAAAACAAGTATGGGTGTTTTGCTTTTATGTATGTTGATACACTATGTGCATTCCTGGTTCCCTCAGAGGCCAGAGGTAGCATCAGATGCCTTGGAACCAGAATTACAGATGACTGTGAGCTGCCATGTGGATGCTGAATAGAACGGGTCCTCTGGAAGAACAGTCAGTGCTCTTAATGCTGCTGCTGAATCTCTCCAGAATTATCCATTCTTTCTTAAGAAGGAGAAGCTATGAGACTTTATTTGTGGTAACAAAAGTTAATTCAGATCACAGCTCACTTCTCAAGGCAAATTACCTTCAAGAAAGGGTTACAGGCAGGAAGTGGGCTTGAGGGCAGTGTGGGGGCCTGCTCCTTAGAGCCTGGCAGGAATCAGGTCTAAAAGGCATTAAGTTCTGGAAGGCAGTTGCAGATCAGGAGGAGGACACTTGGGGAGGGATGGGGTAGTTGGATCAAGAAGGGTCTGGGGGAAGAAATGAGGCAGGGATGGAGAGAGATGCGCTGGTGGCAGGGGTACATGAGTGCTGAGCAGAGCCTGGAAGCCAGCCTAGACAAGCCACCCTCCCACTTCCCACCCTTCCTCTCCGGGGGGGGCCCTACCCCTCTCTAATCTGGGATCTAGACTGCTGGGTGCAGAAGAGGTGAACTTTCAGGCTTGGGGCTTAGCCTGAATTAGGTGACTCACTGGGGGATAAGGTGGAGTAGGCTCTGACACCAGTGTTCCATGAAACATTGTCCTAACTCTTGGGCCTTTTTCTACCGTGCTGTCATTACAGTTCTGGACTAAGCTCATTCTGGGAGACTCAAGCAAGGGAGAGGCGTGGACCTGAAAGAGAACATAATCCTTATGAGCACATCCAGACAGATGCTTCCTGGTTTCTTCTTCCTTTCTTTTGCTACAAGGATGCTGTCAAGGCCCAGAATCTTCAGGTGTTGCCAGAATATCCATGGAAACAGACAGGGTTTCTTCTTTCTCTTCCATGTAGCCCTCTCTCTTCCTAGGGTTGGGGTGTAGGGGTGAAGGGAAGACATGGTCTCATGGTGTTGCCTTGGTTGTCCTAGAACTCACTGTGTAAACCAGACTGGCTCATCAAGACCTGCCCACTTCTACCTTCCATAGCTGGGGCTATGGGTACGTGCCATCACACCCAGTCTGGGCATTGAGACATTGGCTTGGCTTTTTGCTCAAAAGTCAGTAGGGGTTGCAAATGCAGGCTGGATTTATTCTTGACATTTTTCTGCCATCCAGGCAACTGAAGTCTCCCAGGGTAGCGGGAACAGCTGGGACACAAGCTTTCTAAGTTGTGTCCCCCGATCAAGTGTCATCCCACCACAGAATGTAGAGCACCTTGGGAAGTGAGATAATCTTTAAGGAACTGAAAAAAAAAAAAAAAACCTTAGGAGAGAAGTCCCCTAGAAGAGAAGAAAGAATCCCCAAGAGAAACAGTGGGGAGCTGAAAAGGGATAGACCTTCCAGGACTGATGGCCCAGGACTCTAGAGACAATGGCTTGCTGTCTCTCATCTGCTCCATTTCTTAGGTAACTGAAACAGGGCAGAAGGTGCCATGATTCTTGGCTAAACTGGTCTCTCAGTGACCCTAACTTGGACTTCTCTAGATCTCTCACCCCTCCCCCACAGTGTGCATTAGCCTTAGAAGAGCTGAATTCTGGACCAGTAGCAGGGACCTCCAAGAGCATAGGCTCTGAAAGGTAGCAATGGGTCTTAGTAGCAGAACTGGAGAGTGGATATGGGGCCATATAGTGGGTCTGACTCATCCATCCTGCTGCTTTTTAGTCCATGCCTTGGGCCAGATTCTCTTTTTTTCCCCCTTAAAACATTAAAAAAAAAAAAAAAGTGTGTGTGTGTGTGTGTGTGTGTGTGTGTGTATGCGCGCGCACACACAGTTGCTTGTAGAGGCCAAAGAAGGGTGCCAGATTCCCTGGAGTTGAAGTTTTGAGCCTCCACATGGTTTCTGGGAATGGGATTCAGGCCCTCTGGAAGAGTAGCCAGTCTCTTAAATGGCCAAACCAGCTCCCCTCCTCCGGGGCCAGTTTTTTTCACATTCCTTCTCTGTGCCATCTTCTGCGAGATAATGACACCAGCTCACAGGCACCAGAGTTCCTACGTGTGGCATATCTAGAGCACAGTAAGGGTTATACAAGTCCTCAACTTTGTCAAGGTTATTTCTAGGCATGACTGCTGGAAAGGGAAAGGCTAGGTGCTCAGTGCAGGATCTCCTTTGAAGTACAATGTAACTTTGTGCCTGCCTGGAGGATGCCTTAGGAACTGGGACGTCATGAGAAGGGGAGGGGCTGAGACAGAGTAGAGATGCACAGGGACCTGACTTCCAAAGAGCTTAGTGGGTCACCCCTACCCCCAGCCCTCTACAGGGAGCCCCTGTCAGAACTTAGGGCTCTACTCTGGCTTGTGGGAAGGGGCGTCCCCCAAACTCACCTCCATCCATCTCTTTTATCTGAGCTGCTGAAGGGCTGGGGCTCCATTGGGGCCTCTGATGGGGAACAGATACAGCCCAGGCGGAAGCTGCCAGAACTCTTCTGAGCTTGAGTTGAGGACAGGGCCAGGGGTCAGTGAAGACAGATAAAGCTCAGAGCTGCTGGAGGCTCAGGGGACCCTTGAGGAGGCAGGGACTGAAGGCAGGTTGCCTCCTGGGAGGAGGCAGGGCAGGAAGCCTCTGATGAGGACCAGTGGCCATCAAGGGCTTCAGATGGCCAGACAAGGCCTTTGATGACTCCTTGGGAGGAGGGGAAGAGTGAAGTCCCCTTCTGTGGAAAGGGTGCAAGGAAGACAGGGTGTCCATCAGGAATGAGGGTCTCCCTGGAGAAGTTAAGACAAGTCGGGGCAGCCTTCCAGGGGCAGTTCTGGGGCCGCCTTACCTTTAAGGCAGAGACAGGGAAGCGGGTTGGTAAGTGAATCTGTGATTTTTTAGTTCCTGTTTTAATTAACTTTGAAGGGCTTGGGGCCTCCCTGAACACTGGGGATGGGAGCAGAGAGGACGTTCATTTTCCTCTTCTCCTTTTTAAAGACATTTTTATTAAATCACTTTGTTTTCATTCTGGCTCGAACATGGGGCGTTTAAACGGAAAAGTAATTATTTCACCTCGTTTGCTTATGGAAGGAGGAGATGAGGCAAAGAGAGAGCCGCCAGCAAGAGGGAAGAGCGCCTGTGCCTCAGACTGGTCCTGCACACACATGCACAAAGCACACACAGCCGTGCTCACACACCAACACACCCTTCTTCTATGCTGACACACCTGGTGTGCTCCGCACCTCCAGTAAAGGTACCTCAACACTTGCAAATCCTCCTCCGTGGTCTTTTGAGGGCACACACCTTCACAGTTGTACCACACGCAGCACACATGCTGTCTCATGCCAACACCACAAGTGCACATTCTCATTCTCTGACACGCTGTCTCTTCTTGTACTATCAAGCCTATTGAGTTACATCACCACAGGCACACCAGGGGTTCAGACATCACAATCACATGGTCTCTTTCTGAAATAAACCCCTGATCAGGACCACTGGAGACAGACTTATGTGAAGAAAGAAGAGACAAGAGTATTTCTAGACCCGCCCCCCCCCCCCAGTTCTACCTAGACTCCCCTAGACACCCAGACTCAGATCCTGCTGCTAACTTCTCAAAATGATGGCTACAAGGCCTTGAATCCGTAGTCTCTGACAGAGCCCTTCCAATGCATTGTGCTCCATCCAGATGACTGAGGTAGGGCAGGAGGATGCGCTACAGGCTGCGTTGGCTTTCATCAGGATGCAGGTTCCCACCCTAGTTTCCTGCACACTCCTTGGCTACGCACTGTACCACACCAGCATCAGAGGGGTTAAAACTTCGGTAACATCACCCCCCCCACCTCAACCCGGCTAGCACACGGAAGACCCGGTTCGCAAGAGCCATACCTGTACTTTGTCTTCATCTGTCACCCCTTCTGACAGTCAGATACATCTTGTGGGGGGCGTGGGGGTGGGGGAGCAATAATTAACCTCTCCCGCCTCAACCCCCAAATGCTGCTGCTTGTATGCGAGTTGAAGCTGGGGCTTCGGAGATGGGGGGCGGAGGGAGGGAGCCGAGGAGATGGGGGGGGTGAGGGAGAGCGCAGACACCGGAGAGCAGCCAGCACACAGAAAAGGCCCTGACTCCTTTATTGCCAGGCCAACCACCACCCTCCTTTCTCTGGCTGATCCTGGGAATCAAGGGCAAATGGAAGAGAATGAGAAAGGGCAGCTTCAGTTCTGGCCCCTTCTGAAGAGAGCAGATGGTGGTCAGGGTGTGCCAAGGGAGAGCATTCGGGTGTAATCAGGGGCACGCAAAGCTGCTGTGGACATCATGCTGATTGAGAACACCAGTGCTGGTGTTGCATGTTGGTGGAAATGAGGGGAGCTTGTATTCCAAGCAGTGAGGGGGGAAGTGTGGATACAGGAGAATCCAGACCTAGGTGGGACACAAAAGCCACCAAAAAGGCAAACCAAGCCCTTGGGAGGCCACTGGAATTGCAGTAGAACAGATGTGTCATGGGCCAGGTCTGGAAGAAACAGATGGGACCAGAAGTACAGAATACTCTCGGTCTTCCCAAGCTGGAGCTCCAGGGAAGCAGCGGGGGCCGAGGAGTCTTTTCTGAAGGGGAGAATGGTAAGGAGAGGTGCCACTTTTGCCATTGGGGTTGGGGGAGGTGGAGAGAGACCTTGCCCACTATCCCAGCCAGAAGACCACAGGATTCTAGCTGTTCCCACCTCTCTGAGAACTTGTTAGTCAAATCTATCCCCTTTATAGTGTTTGAGGAACAACTCCAACAAACCTGTGGATGCAGCCTCACCCATGAACTTAGAGTCTTTGGTTTCCAATTCTAGTTTGACCACTGGTTAACTCTGTGACAGGAAATAGAACCTGTAACCTTTCTGGAACCCAGATTTCTCATTTATCAGTGGAGATGGGGGTGCTGCTGAGACACTCTTTAGATCCTGCACCGAAAGATGTCCTGTAATCACCCTTGAGAAGCACAGGCACAGTCAATCATGAGTGAGCTCCCAGGCCCCTCCACCCCCATCTCTGCTCCCCATACATCCCTGGGCTTCAAATCATCTGTAAAATCTGCTGTGGTTGGGAAGGAGCCAGAGGCTAGGGCATCCAAACAGAAAGAGCTGACTCTGCATTCTTTAAAAAAAAAAAGAAAGAGAGAAAGAGAGAGAGAAAGGAAGGAAGGAAGGAAGGAAGGAAGGAAGGAAGGAAGGAAGGAAGGAAGGAAGGAAGGAAGGAAGGAGAAAATAGCCTAGGAGCTGGAAAGTGATGAGTCTGACAGGAAGTTAACACTGGAAAGGGCTTGCTATTTGGGAGCAGTGGAGAGGGTGAGGAGACCGTAGAGGGGCAGTCTTGAGAGAGAATGCACAGGAAGCCTCAGAGAGGCTGTTGAGAGCTGAGCCTGAGTGAAAGGAGCTGACAGTTCTGTCAGGAAGTCACCTCAGATGAAGAGCCCCAGGTCTGCCTGGTTCCATCTCCCCAGGGGAGGAGCCCCTGTGAGTCAGGGGGCCTGCTGTCCTGGATTCCCCCACCCAGCACGTACACACAGCCTTTCTCTGAACATGCCGTTCATTACTGGCTATTATTTTCTTCTCCCAGAGAAACTCTGGGAGTTTTGACAGCATGGCAGAGAGGAGTAGGAAGAAATTAAGGCTGCCTGAGGTGGGGCCGCCTCTGCAGGAGCTGGATCAGCTGAGCAGTGTCATGCCTAAGACTGATCTGGTCTTCTGGGCCACTATGAAGATAAGTTTTCTCCTGGCAGCAGGCATGGCAATCCAGGACACACTGGGCCCCTGGGGACAAAGCTGGGCTCCTGTGGAGAATCAGAGCTTAGGAAGGGTAGGCAACGGTAGGGTTACTTTTATTTGTGGAGGAGACTTTGCAGATCTCCTCTCTTAGGGGCCTGAAGTGCTTCTTGGGCCATCCTGGCCTTCTCTCCCTTATATTTCTGTTTTGTTTTTAAAACCAGGTTTCTTTGTGTAACCCTGTCCTAGAACTCACTCTAGACCAGGCTGGCCTAGAACCCACAGAGATTCAACTGCCTCTGCCTCCCAATTGCCGGGACTAAAGATGTGTGCCGCCATTTCCTGCCACACTGACTTTCTTTTGGTTTATCTCAGTTTCCCAGCCTCTCTTCTATGAGAACAAGTCTTAGGTATGAGTCTCATCTTTGATTTCCTCTCCATCCCAAACTTTGCCCATTATTTAACAAGATGGCTTCTTAGCTTATCTTTGAAAAAATTATTTTTTTATTATCCTTTACTTGTATGTGTTTGCTTGTTTTCTGAGACAGGGTCACTCTATATACCCCTGGCTGTCCTGAAACTCATTCTATAGACCAGACTGTCCTCAGACTCAGAGATCTACCTGCCTCTGTCTTTACTTTACTGTCCTTTACCTTAAAAATGTAATCTATAGAGCTGGGTAGTGGTGGTACGTGCCTTTAGTCCTGGAACTCAGGAGGCAGAGGCAGGTGGATCTCTGACTTCGAGGCCAGCCTGGTCTACAGAGTGAATTACTGTCAGGCCTACACAGAGAAAATCTGTCTCAAAAAACAAACAAAAAATTGTAATCTATGAGCATATGTCTTCCACAGTTCAAGAGTGTGTGTAGAAACAGTGCCTTTGTGCCTTCAGCCACTGCTGTTGATAATTCAGTGTGTTCTCCTCCTGGCCTCTCACATGTTCCACACACACACACACTTTGAAACAATCGCTACATAGCAGAGAATAATGTCATTCCACAATTTTCTCTTTTCAATTTAAAGCATCAGAGGGATTTCCAGATGAGGGATGGATACCTCACTTCATCTGGCTGTCCTCTATGTGGCGCCCTAACAGGGACATGGTCCCTATTTACGGACCTTTAGATTGTTTCCAAGTGGTACAAATGATGCTACTGTGGCATCTTTAGCATGTAATTTAGCACAAGAATGAGTTTCTCTGTGGTTTCATATTCTAGAAGTGGCATTCACGGGGTGGGGGCACTAGGACTAGGTCGTAGCTCAGTGTTTGCCACAAAGCCAACGACAAAACAAAGGGAAGAGTATTGTTGCTAAGCCAGGCTCATCTTTCAAGTTTGTCTACCTGTTTTTATTTTTGTTTTCTTCTAGGGACTGAACCAAGGGTCCTGCTCCTGCAAATACCATCGCTGAGCTAGATCCCCAACTCCTCTTTCAATAAATGACCATCTGTCATTTATTCTTTGGCAGTGGAAACATGTACGCGAGGTATCTGAAACACACATTTTAGAGCAAGCCCTCATGGATGCTTGGAAGAGGGTGGCCTGCCAGTTAGTTACCTGTCTGTGAGTGTCACTGGACACTTCAGTCTCAAGTACATTACCTGCTTCCCTCCGAGATTTCTCCCACAATCATCATTGTCCCTGCAAAGGCTGTTACCCAAGCACCATGCTTCTGATAATCTTTAAAAAACGGAGTCATTTACTATTTTATTTTATTTATGTGTCCGTGACTGACATGCACATATGTAGATGCATCACATGCACTTGGGTGCCTTTCAAGGACAGAAGAGGATATTGAGTCCCTTAGAACTGGAATTACAGGTAGTTATGAGCCTCCTGATGTGGGTGCTCGGATTTAAACCGAGGTCCTCTCCAAGAACAGTAAGTGTTCCTAACCTCTGAGCCATCTCTTCAAACTCTCCCCCTTCAAAACATTTTTTTCATCCCCTCCTGTGTGTGTGTGTGTGTGTGTGTGTGTGTGTGTGTGTGTGTGTGTGTGTAAGCTTGCATGTGCCATGGCATGCATGTGGAAGTCAGAAGGCAGTTTGCAGGAATGGATTCTCTCCGATTGTGTAGGTTTTAGGAAGCAGACTCAGGTTATCAGCCTTGTGTGAACCTTTAATCACTGAGTGGTAGCTTGGTGTCCCTCTCAATTCAGATAAGAAGTGTTCTCTGAGAGGAACCTGCAAGAGCAACAAGCCTTCAGCCATGCTTTCTCTCCTGCTCATCTGCTCGCTCTCCTGACTCCAACACACTCTTAGCCTGTGTCAGTCTTCTTTTGACCCTGTTTCAGGGCTGGAGTCTTCAACAATGTCCGAGTTCCCAGTGGCTCTGTTTTAACTGCCAACTGTCCCCTGTCCCCCACATTAACTCTAAACAGTGTCAGAAGTCCTAAAGATCCAGGAACACCCCATCTGTGAGCGAGAGAGTAGGAGGTAACAGAGGCCATGCAATGTCAAAGTCACTCCTAGCCACACCCTAGGGAGACCACTCAAGGGGTTATTCAAGGAGACCCTGGCCCAAGATTCCTTTCCTTTTGCCCCCACCTGCCTGCGTCGTTAGGACAAGACTCCAGAGTTCTGTATCCAGCCCAAGGGCACCTGAAGCCTCTCCACTCCTTTCCTGGCATTTCTTTCTCTCAGTCAGAGGTTGCCAAATGGATAGTGAGCTTGGATGGGTCTTGGTGGCCGAACTCCAAACAGAGGGGGAGGCATCCTGGCTCTACGCCAGCATTCTGTCCATGGTAATTTGGCAGCAAAGCACCAGCTGCATATATCTGCACATCTGTTTATGCCTCTGGCTTGTTATTTATTCTCTGCCGTTCACGGGCAGCAGAGCCAGAACACACCTCAACTCTCCCCAAGTTAGATTAACTGGGAAAGAAGGCTGGGACACTCAGTCACCACAATTGCTGAGGCTCAGGCAAGGGTACACTTCCTCCAGCAGCTGCCGCCAGCTTTTCACAGACACAAAGGGGGGGGGGGGGGAGGAAGAGGAGACTGTGGAATCAGAGCTTTGGACATGCTGGAGTGGTCAAGTAGCCTGATCCTAGGCTCCACTGGAGAGACACATTCTTTAAAAACATTCACCCTGACCTTTAATGCTCAACACGTGAATGCTTGGTTTCAACGTGTGTGATCTTGCAAGGTGGAAGGGAACACAGTTTTCAATAGAGGGTCCTGGGGGAGCTTGACTAACTGTGCTTGAGGAATTTCTGGGGTGAAGAATTAAGGCGCCAGTGTTTGATCTTGGGATTAAGGACAAGAGGCGAGAAGCGGCAGGAGCAGGAGGAAGGGAAAGAGGAATAATTGGAAAGAGAAGAGGAAGAGACTGCTAGCAAGCAGGGAAATACTAGGAGAGGCCTGGATAAATCTGGAGAGCTTTGAGGCCGCCAGGGATGCTGTCCTTGGTCCTGACAAAGGCCTCTGACTAAACTCGGACACCTTGCATGTGTGGACCCCAAAGGCGGCAATTTTCTGTAAAGGTGGACGCATGGTTCTGGATGAAGAGCAAAGGGCTGGAGCTGCATCTTATGGGTACTCAGTCCCAGGTTAGGCTTCTCTTTTACAACATCACCCTTTTCTCCAAACAATTCCCTGTTGAATTAATATTTCTTGCAGACTTGTATGGACCCAGAAGTAACATGGACAGGGCTCCTGGAGAAAGATGTGGGTTCCTGAGTCTCAGAAGTTCTTTGGTCTGAGACTAGCTCAGGCGATAAATGGAATGGAAGGTGGGGGTGAGGCTCTATGCTGGGCAGGGCTGGCTTAATCTGCAGGGTGCACATGCCTTTAACTACAGCCGTGGAGGAAATGAAGGGAGGGGGCAAAAGCAGGCAGTGTTTGTGAGTTCCAGGCTGACCAAGGCTACTTAGTAAGTCTCTGTCTCAAAAAATAAACAAACAAAGCCAACCAGACATTATTTTTTGATTTTTTTTTAACTTGTCTAATCATCTTTCCTCCCCCAACCCTTTGAGATAAGGTTTCTTTATATGACAAAGTCCTGGTTGTCCTAGAACTCACTCTGTAGACCAGGCTGGCCTCAGGCTCACAGAGATCCACCTGTCTCTGCCTCTCGAGTTCTGGTATTAGAGGTGTGCGCCACCATTGCCTGGCACATTCTCTGTATAAGTCAAACAGCAGTGTCTGGATCTTAGCATGGGCAGTAAGAGAGTGCTTGCTTAGTGATTACAAGGCCCTGAGTTCAGATCCAAGGGTGGAGTGGGGATGTTAAACCAAAATCCAAAGCAGGTCTGGAGAGATGGCTCTGTGGTGAAGGGAACACACTGTCCTTCCAGAAGATCTGAGTTCAGTTCCCAGTACCCAAGTCAGGTGGCTTACAAGGATCTATAACTCCAGCTCCAATGGACCCTTTGCCCCTTCACTGATCTTCACTGGTACCCACACACAAGTGCACAAACTCACACATGTATACACACACACACACAACTAAACATATAATAAATCTTTAAAACAATAGCACATACACTCAGTGGCAGCAAAAGAGACCCAATAACACTACCATAGCATTTTGCCTCCTTTAAACATTATGTGTACGCTTAAATAAGACTGAACAACAACAGCCCCAGTCTACATGTCAGTGTGGAGTGGAGGAATCTTACAAGGCTCCACCCCTAGATTAAGAGCAATAGAGAGGAGAGATCCGTTTTCTTGAGGGATGGGCCCTTCATAGGTTATCAAATCCTAAGTGGTCAGCTGTAGGCGCACATGCATACAATCATACAATCAACACCAAATGGACTCAGCAGGTTGTATTTATATTCTCATGCATTCATACATACACATATGCTACAATTAAACAAGAAGAGGCCACGGATTTTAGAGTGAGGGTGGGAACATGGTAAGAGTTGGAGGGGGAGCGAGAGGTGGAAATGATGTAAATAGAGTGCTCATGTGTGACATTCTCAAAAAAAAATTTGTATGAGGGAATGTAATCTACTAATGATAAAAATCAAATGAATTAAACAAATTCACTATATAATAATTTTTGCCCAAACATATAAATATGACAAAAAAGAAGAAAAAATTAGATGTAATGAGCAAATCCCAGGCAGACCTCGCGCAGATGGGGGTTTAATCAATGAGAGTCTAAACACTCGGGCATTCCAGCTAATTCAATTCCCACCCATTCATTAGGGGAAATATTCATCATCCAGAGATTACATCAGGGCCAAAAACTCTGAATGGATTCTAAAGAGCTGTCAATGCAATGGCAGGGAGACTTATTGACGGGGCCCTGCCCACAGCTTTACACTTACCTGGTCCTTTGAGAAATTCTGTTTGCAGATCTCAGGGTCATCACTGAGGGAAAGGAGAAAATATCCAGGCCTTTGAGAGGCTCTCTCTAGAGAGAAGCCCCAGCTCTGAGGAGCTTCTAGTCTGATGGGAGAACCACTGCTCTCATATTCTAGACATTTCTCTTAGCTCTCGAAAGAGCAATGGTTCATGATTGGTCTCCGTCAATTCCCTTCTCATGAAGGGACCACAGAGCATCACTCACTTCAGTCATGGCAAGAAATGGAAAGGAAAAGTTGGAATTACAAGTTAGACCGTGAGAAACCATCAGTTCCGTGTGTGAGCATACATGCAGGCGAATGTGCATGCATGCACCAGGTGAAGCCCAGGGGAGCGCACAGTAAAGTTCTTCTCCAAGGTCAGATTTTCCCAAATAGGCTAGCTCTTTCTCTAATACCACATGACACTGCTTCCTGGTATTGAAAGCTATGGACACTTATTTCCCTGTGCACAGTGTTTGTGCCATTGGAAGTTTGGAATTTTATTTATTAGTCACCCCTGGCTTTCCTGATGTCACTTTCTACTGTCCATTTCTCTCTCATTTTCCCTGGCAGAGGTGATGTGAAGGTCTTGCCTTATGCGGCTCATTCTCATCCAAGGATGTGCCTGAACCAAATGCCAGACATTCACAGGGCTAGACTTTGGCCTCGAAGTCCATAGCTCTTCCTAACACTGCTGCCTTTGGCCTTTAATCCTAGATGTGATCTTGGGAGCTCATGAGCCATGCTTTAAAGGGGAAAACCACTGTCCTGGAGGCATAGCACAGATTCTGGGCACTCTCAGCTTCATCTCTGTAGACAGGAATCAGCGATTAGCAAGAAATGGCTGTTGGATGGAGGAGGATGGCAAAGTCTAGAAATGAGAACTGACCTGGACCACAGTGGTTTAAAAGTTATGATCTTTGCTCTTGGATGCTGTCTCGTTGTGATAAAACACCCACCAGAGGCAAAGTTAGGGGACTGGAGAGGTGGCTCAGCAGTTAAGAATGTCAACTACTCACTCAGAGGACCTGACTTCACATCCTAGCACCCATGCTGGGCAGCTCACACAACCATCTATAACTTCAGTTCCAGGAGATCCAACGCCCTCTTCTGGACTCTGAGGGTACTTGTCATGTGCACACACCACCCCCGCACATATCCTCATAACTTGAAATAAATTTTTGGAAGGAAGATAACTTAAAGGGGAATGGTTTATGTGGGATCACATTCCGAGGTTACAGTCTGTTAGGTGGAAAGATCATGTCGACAGAAATTTGTGGAGGCTACTCACACTGTGTCTGCAGTCAAAACACAGAAAGGCAGGGTGCCCAAGCACAGCTGCGATTCTCCTTTCTATTCATTTGGAGGCTCCAGTCCACTGATGGCACCTCCCACACCTCAGTTAACCTAAATTTGATAATTCCACAAGATATTCTCAGAGGCCAACCTAATCTGCACAAACTCTCAAAGACAGGCCTGGAGGCTTGTCTCCTTGGTGATTCTAGATCCTGTGAAGTTGACAGTGTTCACCATCACACTGGTATAGCCTACCTTGGGCTTGTTGCTGAATAGAAAGCACTAATATGTTTGGTGGAGTGGCTTCCTGATTTCCCCACTTACTAACTCTGGAACCTTCTCAGACATGGAATTTGTTTTATATCTGATTCTGGCTGTCTAGTTTCTGAACAGGAGTGTACCAGTCAGTCTGAGAATCAGGACAGATAAGTGTTACAAAGGATAGCATGATCATGGAAGTTGGCAAGCTATGTGCTCTGGCTCCTTCATGAGAAGGTGGATCTAGGCCAGGTGATGGTAATGCAAACCTTTAATCTCAGTGCTAGGGAGGCAGAGCCAAGTGAACCTCTATGAGTTTGAGGCCAGCATGGTCTACAGAGTGAGTTCTAGGATAGCCAGAGCTGTTACACAGAAAAACTCTGTCTTGAAAAATCAAAGAAGGAGGAGGAGGAGGAGGAGGAGGAGGAGGAGGAGGAGGAGGAGGAGGAGGAGGAGGAGGAGGAGGAGGAGGAGAAGGTGGTCCTCACAGGGTAGAACCAATACACAGCCAACAAAAATACACTTCATGCAGCTGGAGTGTGGCTCTGTGGTAGTGTTTGCCTTGTATGTGGAAGGTCTTAAGTTCAATCTCCAGCAC